>CM019692.1:59527925-60025425 GCA_009760885.1 Achatina immaculata | reverse complement strand
TCTATCTATCTATCTGTCTGTCTGTCATCTATCTATCTATCTATCTATCTATCTATCTATCTATCTATCTATCTATCTATCTATCTGTCTGTCTGTCTATCTATCTATCTATCTGTCTGTCTGTCTGTCTGTCTGTCTGTCTGTCATCTATCTATCTATCTACTATCTATCTATCTATCTATCTGTCTGTCTGTCTGTCTGTCTGTCTATCTATCTTTCTATCTATCTGTCTGTCTGTCTGTCATCTATCTATCTATCTATCTATCTATCTATCTATCTATCTATCTATCTATCTGTCTGTCTGTCTGTCTGTCTGTCTGTCTGTCTATCTATCTATCTATCTATCTATCTGCCTGCCTGCCTGTCTGTCTGTCTGTCTGCTTGCCCGCATACATACATATTTACCTGCTTGTCTACCTGTCTGCATGTCCACCTGTTGTTCTGAAAAAAACGGAGCAGGTGCGTTTGTACTTCCTGACCAATCAAAATCATTGAAGGTGGACACTGCAGAAGAGGCGGTGACCATGCTTTGAACTGAAGGACCTGACAAGATAACTAGGCGAGGAAGATGGGAGGAAGCCAGAAAGAAAGAGGTGGGCTTTTCATATGAGAGGAAGTTTCATTACCAGATCTTTGTTGAGTTTTGCGAAAATGAAAGAAAAGAGGTTTCAGTGTACAGGAGGGAGCGAGATAAGATTGAGAGGGGGGAGAAAAATGCAATATCAGCGTTTACAGTGTTTTTGGGATCTCCCAGCTTGACCCACCTCACGTCCACGCTTCTGCCACCGCCAACAACACCCCCCCCCCCCCATCTTTCCCTCCCCTCCATAATACTGCAAGGCTTTCTTGTCGTTCCGCCTTCTTGGTCTGTGCTAGTTCTTTTACCGAAATGAATGAAGAAAAGAAAGAAAGAAAGAAAAAATTCTCACACAATACGATGGCGTTTCTTTGTGGTTTCGCACGTTCGTTACAGATCCCTGAGCTGTGCGCCTTCAAGGACACGGAAATAAAGCGAGCAGAAATAATGAACTTTGCTTCCTTTTTTGTCCTCTCTTCACGCCGGAAGTACAGCAATACACGGCTATTCCCCCAAGTGGCCTCCATACGGTTAAATCTTCTTTATTGTTTCTTGAAGAAGACCCCAACATCTGGTTCTCTTTTCCTTCATATTATTATTAAATTTATTCTCAAAGCACAGCATGGGGTCATTACTTTACAAAAATTTCAGATCTTTGTACCGTGTGTTATCTTGTCTTCTTGAATTTTTTTCTGAACTATTTTTTGTAACCTTGTACTTTTCCTCTCTCTCTCTCTCTCTCTTCTCTTCTTCTTCTTCTTCTTCGTCTTCTTCTTCTTCTTCTCTCTCTCTTTCTCTCTCTCTTTCTCTCTCCTCTTCTTTTTCTCACTCTTCATGCATTCGACATTGACAACTTTTTTTATGAATGTTTGAATATTCTGAAGGGTAACGGCACTAGTTTTTGAAACACACTTTTGTAAACACCTACTTTGTCAACAAAACGGCTTGACAGCTAGGAAAAAAACCCCCAGCTATTTCATAAAATTGTGTTTGAATTGATTGAAAAAGAAATATTCATAAAATTAAACCTGGACATAACTTATAGGAAATGAGAATTAAACACCTCAAGGCATTCACCGTAGCCGGAAGGATAACTAATCAACTACTCGAACTAAAGGACAATGGTTTCCATTCTCCGTCGATTATCTTAGTCGACAAGGATTCACAGATACTGGGGAACAAGCGCCTATGCTGAGATCTTCTCCAAAAATTAGAGAGCAATCACCTACGCTGAGATATTCCCCATTACAATGAAGAGGAAGGACCTATGCTGAGATCTTCTCCATTACAATGAAGAGCAAGCACATATGCTGAGATCTTCCCAAAAAAATAGAGACCAAGCACCTATGCTGAGATATTCCCTATTAGAATGAAGAGCAAGCACATATGCTGAGATCTTCCCCAAAAATTAGAGAGCAAGCACCTATGCTGAGATATTCCCTATTGCAATGAAGAGCAAGCACATATGCTGAGATCTTCCCAAAAAAATAGAGAGCAAGCACCTATGCTGAGATCTTCCCCAAAAATTAGAGACCAAACACCTATGCTGAGATCTTCTGCAGTTGGTGAAGAACGTATGCACTTATGCTGGGATCTTCTCCATTAGATGGAGATGGAAGCGCCTATGGATTTTTCCATGGTACCGTCTACATACGGCTAAGCTTGAACTATTGCACACCTCAGACAAGCCTAGTGGCGAGCAAGCGACAAAACAGGCAAACAAATATTACATCACTAGTTACAATTTTCTTTGCTTTCACTACCAAGAACATTATTTTTGAGTGCCCATGAAAAAATTAGTTTCTGTGGTACATTGAATTATCACTGCAGTGCTGAACTGTCCTTTTTTATGTGATTAATTCGTCAACAACAGTCATTATTACTATTCTGTTATTACTGTTCACAATGAATGTCATCAAAGGGAGTGAAGGCGCACTACTTAAGTTAAATGAGATAGCGATCATAGCTGACTGCTTGCGTCAGGGCTGGCGAACGATAGCTGGTCAAGACCCTAGTCTATCTCCTGGTGGTGCCCGTGGAAACAGGCGTCAGTATGATCGTGTAAATAGGCACCGCAGTGAAGAATCCAGTCCTAAAAAAAAAAAAACTCCTCAAGTCACAGTAGAATGTGATAATCCCAAAGTCTCATAAATGTGACACAACGCAATCAGCGCCCTTTTGAGGGCGAATGAAGAAGAAGAAGAAGTGCCATTAAACCTGATGATATTTTTAGAAACTATGCATGGTGTTGTTTATTCTGATCTTGCCAAAAAAAAATATGATAAGAACAATAGATAAAGAACAAACTAAAAATGACAGAACGCAAATGTTAGGATATACAGACGATGTAAAACTAGTCGGAGAAACTTGACAAGACAGCACTAAATTCTTCAAGCATCTGAGAGAAAAACAGAATAAAATGGGACTAAAAATAAAAAGGAGAAAAGCTGAATACACGAGAATAGCAAGATCAAAAGATAAACATGAAGATCATATCCAAATAGAAAGTATACAGATTAAAAGAACAGATTTCTGTAAATAGCTAGGAGCAATATTCAATAGCTCCAGCATGATAAGAGACGAGAGAAGGGTTACAATACAAGCTGGAAACAAGATACACGTCTGTTTTTTTTTTTTACCTTAGACATTTCTTAAATCATAAGTTCTACCCCACAACACCAGACTAAACATATATAAGATACAAATTAGACCACTTGTGCTATATGAGTCAGAAACATGTAATACAGCTAAACAAGATGAAAACAAAATACAACCATTTGAGAATAGAATTCTGAGACGAATTCATAGACCGGTAAGAGACCCTGTCACACGACAATGGAAGATTAGCAAAGAAATCTATACAATGTTTTAAAAAGAATCCGCTTTTACCAGCCATTATGACTAAGAACAGACCGAGATGGCTCAAGCATTTTAGAGAAAATAAAAGAGAGTAGACAAACAAAGATGGCTACGTAGAAGTAATACAAGGGGATAGACCAAGAGGTAGACTCGGACTACGATAGCGATAAAACATGTAAGAAAATAAAAGCGGTCTTGGAATCAACAGTTGGCAAGGGAAGATCAAGAACAGAGAGAAATAGAGATGTTCTTGTCTGCAGCAGTGAGTCTCACTGGGTCAGAAAGCTGTTGAATTCAGCAGCTGCTCGCAGAAGAAGAAGATGATAAGACGCTGTGTGTTTATCTTTGATGCAGTGCCGACTGGTGTCGGAAATTATGTTTCTTCTGGATATTTGATGATTTTTCTCATCTCATTTCATAAAATTGTATCATTTTATCGGTTATATTATCAGTTACTACATTTACTACAGTTATTACATTTACCAACTCTTCTTTTGCTTATGTACCTATTACCATTTTTTTAAGTATTATAACTCCTCTTTTTCAAACAATACATTAAGTAATTACTGATAATTTTATTTCTTAGTTTCAAAGAAAGATGAACAACAATTGCAGATCTTTGAGAACAAGCTCCCAAGAAGAATATTTTGGCCCATAAAGGACACCAACAGTGAAGAATGGAAAATTAGAAAGAACACTGAACAGAACAGCTTATTTAAATCCCAATGAATTGTAAATGCCTTGAAACTGAACAGATTACACTGGTTGGGCCACGTAGAAAGAATGGAAACAAAAATGATGTATGCACAAGAGATGAGGGAAACGAGACCAAGGGGTTGACCAAGACAGGGACGGAAAGACAACATATAAGAGGGTGTAAAGGAAATTGGTGTCACCGACTAGATAGAGAAGATCAGGAATAGAGAGGAATGGAGGCGAACTTTATCTGCAGCAATGAGCTTTAATAGCTTGGAAAGAAGAAGAAGAAGTTTCACCTAAACCACGATTTTCATTTTTTTAAAGGTGTTTTTCCCCTAGTCGCTTATATTTCCTATCGTATTAGTACAAGATTATCTCAATATTCTGCACCCTTTGAAAATAAAGTTCAATCTTTCAGGAAAAAAACTCCGTCATTTCAGTTTAAACCATCTATGTTTGCGATGAAAGGTTTGTCCAGCAAACCTGTGTAACTAATGCTTTCAACATGCCTTTTAGCAAACTGAGATGAACTTAAATATTCACATTATTTTGAAAAAGCGCAAATCGTTTTTTTTTCAATTTTTTTTAAAACAATTTGCTGCAGCAGATAATTAAATAAAAAATGGATGCAAAGACTCTAGATTTAATCTGATTCTAAAATAACCTTGACTCCTCTATTTGCCTTACATTTCCCTTTGGTTTCGCCAACACAAAGACGTTTTTAAGAGTTGGACGTTTTCGTGAGATTTATGACCTCAGATGTGTAAGCGTGCCGGTCATGTTTAAGTCTTCAGGACAGAATGTAGGTGCCAGAGAATACGAACACGGGTGATTTATCTTCTATTTCTCTGCATAACCCGAGACAGAACATCAGGTGCTCTGTGCTATATTTCCTTTCTTCTTGTTCCCTTTTCAATATAAGTGATGTTTTTTCCACGTTCCATATAAGTGATGTTTTTCTACGTTTTCAAGATATCTATTTCTGTACACTCAGATTTTTTTCCCACTTTATTTTCTCATCAGTGAGGATATCATGGTAGGTATTGTTTAAAATGATTGTACTAGGAAGTAAATTACCGTGAAAATATGGCATCACAAGGAAGTATATTTCCGTCTTAGTTTCAAATTGTATGAATGTGTAACTATAAATATATACAACTGGACTTTCTCGCCTACTTTTGTTTTTTGTCCGGAAAGGTGTAATGTTGGTTCTGAGTGAAAATGGCTTATTTATTGCCTTCGGTTTAAAATTATTTATCTACTAAAACTGTTATTTAAAATGCCATTTAAATGTGGCTGATTCTAGATTTTAGTTTCTGATTAGACTACATGTAACGTTTTTGTTTGTATTCTCTACAGCAGTGCTTCCCAAATAACAAAAGTCCGCGGACTCTCATATAACAAAAGTCCTCGGACCCTCATATAACAAAAGTCCTCGGACCCTCATATAACAGAAGTCCTCGGACCCTCATATAACAAAAGTTCTCGGGCCCTCATATAACAGACGTCCTCGGACCCTCATATAACAAAATGTCTGCGGACTCTCATATAACAAAAGTCCTCGGACCCTCATATAACAAAAATCCGCGGGTCCTATGCTGTTTCAAACTCCAGGTTACGGCCCCCATACTTTGGATAAGTTTCTTATCTGTGTGGTAGCTGTGTGCTTTAAATGGAAAATATTTTGTTTTAGAAAATGTAGTTAACTTTTAATGAGTAAAGGCACCTAAATAAGTACAGCACAAACTATATAACGCACCAAAATAACACACTAAATAAACACAGCACAAACTATATAACGCACCAAAATAACACAATAAATAAACACAGTACAAACCTGGTAAAGTTTCAAGATGACAACAGTGTAAAAAGAAAAAACATATACAGCACTTAACATTCCTATTTGTTCTGACAAATAAACAGAATATGAAATGTATGACAGCTAACCAAGCTAAATATGTTGAGAGAAATCACGCCTCTTTTTAATCGGTACAGTCGATTCCAACATCTGGTTCCACATCGGTTGTTAAACATTTTAGAGTCAAAATTTAAAAAAAAAGCACACAAACTCACGGACCCACAGTGTAGGCTTCACGGGGGTCTGCGTACCACCGGTTGGGAACCACTGCTTTACTGTTTTCCTTCTTCATCGTAATTTTAATTTTGAATCCTGCACATATTAGATTTGTTGCTTCGTTAACTTTTTCTTACATGTCTTCTATATTAGAACACACACACGTGCATGTTTTCTATACTAGAACACACACACGTGCATGTTTTCTATATTAGAACACACACACTTGCATGTTTTCTATACTAGAACACACACACATGCATGTTTTCTATATTAGAGCACACACACTTGCATATTTTCTATATTAGAACACACACACTTGCATGTTTTCTATACTGGAACACACATACTTGCATGTTTTCTATATTAGAACACATACATTTGCATGTTTTCTATATTAGAACACACACACTTACATTTTTTCTATATTAGAAGACACACACTTGCATGTTTTCTATATTAGAACACATACACTTGCATATTTTCTATATTAGAACACACACACTTGCATGTTTTCTATATTACAACACACACACTAGCATGTTTTCTATATTAGAACACACACACACTTGCATGTTTTCTATATTACAACACACACACTTGCATGTTTTCTATATTAGAAGACACACACTTGCATGTTTTCTATATTAGAACACACACACTAGCATGTTTTCTATATTAGAACACACACACACTAGCATGTTTTCTATATTAGAAGACACACACTAGCATGTTTTCTATATTAGAACACACACACACTAGCATTTTTTCTATATTAGAACACACACACTAGCATGTTTTCTGTATTGGAGCACACACACTTGCATGTTTTCTTTGTTAGAAAACACAAAACTGATTTTATTAAATATCCACTGTTTTGTTGTTTATTGAAAATTTCGTTTGAAAATGACGCTTAAAAAAGCGAAACGCGCCAAACGAAAATTTCCCACCGGAATTTGACTGTCAACAGGTTGCTTCCGCGCCTGTGAGCAGTTTTTCCTGCTGTGCGAGTTCTCACACTGTACAGCACCTGTTTGTATGAACCATTGACAATAGCCAAAATGTCCTTCGCAAAATTTCCCGTGCTCTTTGGTGACCTTTTCAAGGACATGCCGCGCTGAAAAGAAACCGTATAACAATTCAGCTGCTCATCCTTCATGGCCATGAGGAGAGTCGACTTTGTGCGTCCACCAGGTTCTCAGCTTTTTACCAAACAGGTAATGGAGGAAAAAAAAAATCCCAGCTCTGTCTTCAAAGAAATCCAAGAATCACCTGCCAACGTTATCGTCACCGCTAGCGGAGCTGACACTAAGATGAAAAACAAACACTCACGATGACCTACTTTCAATCTGCCAAATTCCCTTGGCCCTGGCACTGGCGTGTTATTGTGTGTCTTCCCGCCAAAAAACAGTTCACGTGCGTCCATTACCAGCCTTCGGTCACACCTGCTCACTCACGACCGTGGGATAGTCACCTGGGTATTTACCTGGTTTTTGTGACATTAGAAGCGAGGGACTGGCTGGACTTAGGCGTCGCTGCCGTTGTGAAGAAGGCCTGGGAAACTCCCGCCAAAACGTGCAAGCACCTGTTGAGGATCCATGGATAGCCTCGTGCATAGACTGGATAATCAGACTAACGCTCACGGACGTGGGAAACTCGGGTGTGGCGGAATCTCATTCATGGCCAACGGGTAGGCTTCGGCAGGCCAGACTCACTATTCTTCGTGCTGTTCTTGTCACAGACTGTGGCGGGAAACTTGAATATTTGACTTCTGCAACATTTTAAAGTTCTAATGACTTTCAATGGAAAGGATGTAGAGATTTGCAAACAATATATGTAAAGATGACAATACAACATAATCTAACTGGGGAAAAAAAAAAAAGAATCAGGGAAGAACTTCATGTACAATACTGAGGCACATCTCACACAAATTCCTGTCAAGGTAACATCACAATGTCTCTAGGTAACTAATGTAAGTAGATGATGTAAGAAGACGAGTAACACAATTTCCTGTCAAGGTAACATCACAATGTCTCTAGGTAACTAATGTAACTAGATGATGTAGGGAGAAGAGTGACACAAATTCCTGTCACAGTAATATCATAATGCCTCTAAATAACTAATGTAAGTAGATGATGTAGGGAGAAGAGTGACACAAATTCCTGTCACGGTAACATCACAATGTCTAGGTAACCAATGTAAGTAGATGATGTAGGACGAAGAAGAGTGACAAAAATTGCAAATGCTAGTTTCATGAAAGAAAAACTAATATAACATCAATGAACATTGAGAGACGAGGGCGGAAATGTTACGTAGAATGACCTGCTATCCTCGGTTCTCTTTGAAAATAGTTTATTCATTTGCTCTCTCTCTCTCTGTCCTCTCACTTCCACCTCTCTCTGTCCCCCCCCCCCTCTCTCTCTCTCTCTCACACACACACACACACACACACACACACAAACGTCTCCCTATGGCGAGCTAATCAAAGTAATTTTTCCAGTGCTTACATTTTGTTTTTGGTTTTTGTTTTGCAGTCTTAGCATCGTGTACTCTGGAGAAGCATAATAGCCAACGCCAGTCGGCACGGCACCTGGTGATGATGGTGATGCGATGAGTCTTAGCAACAATTTTCGATTAGCAACATTTTTCGAACTATTTGTTCATGCAATGACTGACTTGGTGAGATGTTCAGCCCTTAAACAATACTTTCTGTTAAGACTTTTCATCTCAATCGTTAGCGCGAAAGTACCAGTACTACAGCAAACGGCGTACCATACTTGCTATATTGTGTACGGAAGCTGTAAAAGACATTTTAAGTACATTATAAACAACCACAACAACAAGTTGTGGCCTGCTAATGTTACTTCCATCATCTTTTTTTTTCTTTTTCCAGTATTCCAATATAGAACACCACCGCTACCAAACACATAACAACTGTAATTATTATTTAACTTTTATTACCAACTCTATATCCGACTCTAGCACCAGGCATTATGTACCGGACCTTTACAATATTTGCATCTCAGACAACCAAGTTCCTTTTTCTTTGTGGGTTTTTTTGCTAGCATTTGTTATTTCTGTTGCCATAGACGAAGACATTTTGACGCCATTGTTCATCCTCTTCCATTCGATCTTTCAGACAATATTACAAATAATTTTATGATTAGAACGTTACTATCTCATCTTAAACAAATATACAAAAACAACAATAACAAAAGACGGTGTATAGGTATTACTAGTTTATTATCATTTCATGATTATGTATTATAGTTCATAAGCTATCTCTCTCTCTCTCTCTTGATCTCTCTTGTTCTATCTCTCTCTCTTGATCTCTCTTGTTCTATCTCTCTCTCTTGATCTCTCTTGTTCTATCTCTCTCTCTCTTGATCTCTCTTGTTCTATCTCTCTCTCTTGATCTCTCTTGTTCTATCTCTCTCTCTCTTGATCTCTCCTATCTCTCTCTCTCTTGATCTCTCTTGTTCTATCTCTCTCTCTCGGTCTCTCTCGTTCTATCTCTCTCGCTCCCGCTCTCTCTCTTTCTCTCGTTCTCTCTCTCTCTCTCTCTTTTTTTTTTAGGTAAATTGCCTGAAGTTACAAATATACTTCAACAACACTTTCATATTTTTGGCTTCTCCGAAAGACGATTACATAAAAAAATGTGACAGATTAAAAGGGATGGCGACTGCAGTAAAACTAGTTCAGTTAATAAAGGTGAATCTTGTGTTGTTTCCTACTCAGGAGGACGCCACTCAGATAAGTTATGTGTCGTTTTGTTTGTGTATGTAATCCTCGAAAAAGGCTCACGCCGAAACATTGCACGTTGTATTTTTTTTTCATTTATACATTCTCATCTTACTCTCATACTTTCTATTCGCTCCCCTTCCCCCCCCCTATTTTACTCACTCCCTCTGCCGCTTTATAAAACTGCACCATACACCTCTATTCACCTTTATTACATAAAAGCATCACTGTTGATGATATACGAATAGATGGCTTTAACTTGATCAGGTACATAACATAACAAACTTGATTGCACAGAAAGTTACCAGTTAGCCAAAATTAGACACTTTATCGACAAAGACACAAGAAAGATATACTACATATCACATAGACACACACACTTAAATTACTGTTCCACAATCTGGGATGGATGTTTAGTCTCAAACACAAAACGGCTCCACTCACTTCACAAACGAGCATTAAATCTGACTTATGACAAACACCCAGTACAGACTGCAGATCAGGACAAAAAACTCAAAATTCTACCTTCAAATATAGAGTGATTTTAAACAAAGCTAAGTTTGCTCACAGAATTCTGTTTCACAGTGCTTCACCTTACTTGTGGTCACTGTTTACGTATACCACTAAACATAGCCAGAGTTTTTAAAAAAAACTGTCTTCTTCCTAAACCGAAGCATGATCTGTACAAGAAAAGCCTTTCATACTCTGCAGTACAGCTCTGGAACACCCTCCCATACCATTTAAAATCTTTTAACTCAAACCTTTTTCAATATTTTCTTGCTTGTAACTATATATGCCTCCATAGAATAACCAGCACTATCTCAATCTATGACTCACCATGTATCAAGTACTAAAATGACATAGTTCCAAAAGTAACTTGTTAAGTATTGTTAGATGTTATTTTTTTTAAGACGACGAACAAAACACAGGCCGTAACCAGGTGGTACTACAAACCGGGTCCACCTGTAACGAGATGTGGACCATACCCCCGGCATTCAATGCAGGGCAGGCCTCAGGCATCTCGTTTAGTTAAAAAATAACGACGCTTTTGTTTAACCAAAGGTCACGTTGATCAGGGTACCTGCCAAGAGGACACTTTGACCTCAGCCACTTTGATCTTAGCCAAAAGGCCGAGAAGCGATATTATTTTAATGTTTGTTAAGAAATATATGTTAGAAGACCTGTACTGAAAATGCATTTTTGTTTATGTATATGTCTCTGTGTGTGTATGCGTGTATGAGAGCTATTTTATTAGGTTAATTACTTCTTCTCTTTTACTTTGAACGTAATAGTTAAATCTTACACTCTTGTGATATGTTTTTTTTTCATTAATGTAATTTGTATACTTGTATTAAATCGAGTGTGTGGGAAGAATGAAAGATGGAGTTATTAAGGACAGAAAGTAAGACGGGCCTGCGTGCCCAATTCTTTACCCTTTAAACATCATTTATTTATTCATTCTCTCGCTCTCGCTCTCTCTCTTTCTCTCTCGCTCTCTCTCTCTCTCTCTCTCTTCTCACGGCAAGGAAGATTTGTATACCTTCCCATCATTGTCTTCCTTTCACTACTTCCGGAGAACATGATATGAAACAGACAGACCATATTTAGCTGCCTGCAACAGGTGGGTGTAAAGGCGGGGAACTAGGAGGCGGAAGGACTACCTGGTCGGAAGGTGAAATACAGGTGTGTTACTTAAAGAAATTGACATCCTAAATTCTAGGAGCGGGTCGGGAGCCTTAGCTCTGTCCAGGTGCGCCGTGGCTGTGACCTAGCTTTGTTTGCGCCTGTCCGCCTGTCAAGCTGGGGTCACCAACTGTGGCGTCCCCTGACCTCTGACCTGGTCTGGGTCTCAAGACAGTGGCAGGTGTGACATCTGTTGAATGGGCGCCAGTTTTAGCCCTCGCTGTTAGAATGGTTAGTACTTCGTGACGAGCAATGGAGTGAGTAAATGAACAAGGAAAAGAAGACAAGCTCAGCGACATTGTCGTAGAAGAAACAAGAAAAATCAAGCGACAGAAAAACGTCACTCGTTAGAAATGACGATTTGTAGCAGATTATGCCATCGCAATGTAAGCTAAAATAAGGACAAATGCTAGAGAACAAAAGACTATCTATCTATCTATCTATCTATCTATCTATCTATCTATCTATCTATCTATCTATCTATCTATCTATCTATCTATCTATCTATCTATCTATCTATCTATAAATAAATGGATAATACATTTGTATGCATACGTGTGTACGTTACCAATCCTTTCATTAATCTTTATGCCTATTTATTTTCTCGCCGTTTATCTCTTCCTCTGACCTATTGTCTAGATCTATCTATCACACGTGACCCTACTCTTCCCTTTCACAAGCTCAGCCCGACTACACGAGGCAAAACATTAGACAGATGTTCAAGCTATTAAAGAGGAGGAAAATCACACCATAATCTGATCTGTAACGTCCTTGCTTCTCTCCCCCACCCCACCCCCCAATCCCCCTTTCACAATTTCTGCGGCTTTGCTTGTGTCAACAGGAAAAATCCACATTCCAGGCCCTAGTGACACGAACTGAGCAACGCAATCTTGCGTTTTAAAATGAAAAATAAGAGAGAGAGAGAGAGCGCATGGAGAGAGAGAGGGAGGGAAAAGGAAGAGAGAGGGAGGGATGGAGAAAGAGAAGGAGAGAGAGAGATAGAGGGAGGGAGAGAGAGAGAGAGAGGGAGAGAGGAAGAGAGAGGGAGGGAGAGAGGAAGAGAGAGGGAGGGAGAGAGAGGAGAGGGAGGGAGAGAGGAAGAGAGAGGGAGGGAGAGAGAAAGGGAGGGAGGGAGGAAGAGAGAGGGAGGGAGAGAGAGAGGGAGGGAGAGAGAGAGGAGGGAGAGAGGGAGGGAGAGAGAGGGGAGAGAGAGAGAAGGAGGGAGAGAGAGGGGGAGGGAGGGAGGGAGAGAGAGGGAGGGAGAGAGAAGAGAGAGGGAGGGAGAGAGGGGGGGAGAGAGAGAGAGAATGAGAGGGAGTCGCTGTAAGAGAGATCAACGTTTCAGAGTTTGAGAAAAACAAAAAATCTTAGCGTGTCTGAAAATATATTTGTTAAAAGTTGAAATGCGCAGGTGCGTAAAAAGTTTCACCTGTACTAACGATTAGTAACTCGCTGTAACTCGCTTTCAGGTGAAGCAACGAAGATTGTTTTTCAAATGGAGGGGCAAGTGAGTCTGAGGCAATAAAGATACTCTATCGCCAAAAAATAAAATGTAAACACCTGATCACCCCTTAATACTCTTTTTTTTTTTGGCTTCTAAAGTGACACATATTAAAGTTTTTATTTTCGGTGTGTGTGAGTGCGTGCGTGTGTGAGTGCGTGCGTACGTGTGAGTGCGTGCGTGTGTGTGAGTGCATGCATGTGTGTGTGAGTGCGTGCGTGCGTGTGTGTGTGAGTGCGTGCGTGTGTGTGTGAGTGCGTGCTTGTGTGCATATGTGTTCCGGGCTTTTTACTGGTCAGTTAAATAAGACATTGATATTGGTTTCTATCTTCTTGTAACTGCACACTGAAAGTGAAGGACTATAATCAAGTATCAAACCAAGAAGCTGCGGACTGACCAGCACAACATACCAGAGGCAACCCTCGTGCCAAGAACACGCTACTATCTTCACACTAGGCACTAAACAGTGCTGATTGCTAGCATACTCGTGTCCCCTCAGCCTGTTGCACACGCCCCTGATTGCACATATGAGACATGCATTCAGACTTCAGAGAACGTCATTCAGCTCTGCCCCTGCTATCAAGAAGTCGAGTCCAGCTCCGGTCACAAGGAGACAAACTTTGGACAAAGGATGACCTCCAAAAGATAGCATAATTTATCTGAGGCCGAAACCTGGACAGTCTGAGACAACTTCACATCTGAGAATGTATGAACCAAGAAGAAGATCCTCTACATCGTAGACCACGCCAGACTAACATTTTTTGTTCTTCAACACAATAAAGTAGATGTGGAAATAGTCGACTATAAATCACTTGATCTGACTGCAGCAGCATCTCTCAGCACTGTGGTCCTCGCTCAGTCCACAGACTGAGAAAATAGATTAATTGAAAAAGAGGCTAGGAGTGAATCCATATTTAGCCATGCTTTTTCAGTGCTAATTAACAGAACAGGAAAAAAAATAGCTTAAATGCCGCATGCACTTTTGTGAACAATGAACGTTTTGTTAAGTAGGACAACAGTGACTTGTGGAAATATTTTTTAGCTTTGACGTCGCTTACTGCTCGCAACCTGTTCAGCGCTCCAATCGCCACTGTGAACAAGAGATCTAAACTCAGGTGCACGTAGTCCGAGATCTAAATTCAGGTGCCCGTAGTCCGTTACAATAAAGAGAGGCCATTTCGACTGGAGAGAGATGGTAGCGAGGATAGAACCCGTGCCTTCAGTCAGAGGAGCCTCGTCTGCCATATATACTTAAGAAGGACACTTTGGAGTGTGGGTGTGTGTGTGTGTTGAAAAAAAAAGGGGGGGGGGGGTGCGGCTCAGTTTACAAATGACAGAATGATTCAGGGCCTGCTAGAAACGATGTCTTGTTAGTATAGGAGGACTAGACAGTCTAATTAAATTTGCCACTTAATCTTAACAATAAGTTTTCATAACCATATTTCATAAATAAGTAACTTTGGACTTTCAAACTTGGCTCTCATGAGACATTTACTGTATGTTCTTATATGTTCATTTCTTCTCGTTTCTTTGCTAAATGAAATCGAGCGCACAAAACTAATATTTAGAGATTTTCAACAGAAATATGATGTTTAATCCCCAGGAATGCGTGTCTGCGATGTTTTCATCAGAGAATCACAATTCACCAGGAAAGCTGGGAGATAACCGTTAAAAAAATGGATTCCAGGAACTTTTTTTCGGTTACTCTGTTCTAGTCTTATTAAAGAAAATGTTGTCTTTGGCAATCAGCGACCAGCAGCTGAGATGTTAGCGTCAGGGCTGATGAGTCATAGTTCTCCAATACCATATCCAACATCTCCTGGTCAGAGCTGATGAGCCATAGTTCACCAATACCATATCCAACATCTCCCGGTCAGAGCTGATGAGCCATAGTTCGCCAATACCATATCCAATATCTCCCGGTCAGAGCTGATGACCCATTGTTCACCAATACCATATCCAACATCTCCCGGTCAGGGCTGATGAGCCATAGTTCACCAATACCCGGTCCAACTCTAGATTAAACTGGTGCAACGAAAACCACGGTGTCACGCAATCCCGCTTCTGAGACCCACCAAGAATACAGGCTCAAGCCCTGCGATACTCTGAACCTCTTGTGGTCCTATCGTGGATCTCGTGTGGTCCTTTCGGGGACCACAGGGGTAAATTCAGGAGGATCACGGGGCGGTCTTGGTAGAAGCGAACGAAGAAGAAGAAGACCAATACTCTATCCAACCTCTCCCCAGTAACAGGCCTAGTCAGGCTAACAAGGCAGGGATCGACATAGTCCCCATGGTGATGGAGCCTGCTAAAGACGTATTGCACGCGCCCTGCTTTTCAGCCCCAGGCAGAGACCAAAAAATACAGGCGCCCTCACCAACACTATCCTGCACCCCAACACCTTCACAGTATCTGCTGCAAAGAATACCAGCTCGCAGCTCTAGGGAAATAGAAGGTAAAAGAACACAAGGCAATTCTAGTATTACTAGACCAGACTACAAGAGAAGACAAGACAATTCTAGTATTACTAGACCAGAATACAAGAGAAGACAAGACAATTATAGTATTACTAGACAAGAATACAAGAGAAGACAAGGCAATTCTAGTAGTACTAGACCAGAATACAAGAGAAGACAAGACAATTCTAATATTACTAGACCAGAATACATGAGAAAACAAGCCAATTCTAGTAATACTAGACTCTAGCTGAAAATGACTGAAATTCTCTCTCTCTTCTCTATCAACTTTCGCCTGGGCAACTTGTAACGAGAAAGTGCCTCGCCCATATTACACTGTGGGATCTTTCAGTTAGTTCCAAGGAAAGGCGTGTTCTACATGTCTAGAAAACTAATAAAGATCAAAGGGATGCTAGAGGATTAGCAGGGTAGACTCAACCATCAAATGCCTTAGAGTCATCCACTACACATTTTCTTTCCTGGATTAATCCCATAGCCTCGATTGCCCTCGACTTTCTCTACGAATTAATGAAGCAGCGAATTTGTTCGTCACAGTTAGTACTCTCATTCTTCTAAATCTTTTATCATTTCTAGCTTGTATCCCTCTCTTCTAAATCTTTTATTATGTGTAGCTTGTATCTCACTTTTCCCAATCTTTCATCAGTTACAAGTTACATCTTGTTCTTCCACATCTTTCATCAGTTATAGCTTGTTTTACACTCTTCCAAATATTTCATTAGTTATAGTTTGTCTTACACTCTTCCAATTATTTCATTAGTTGTAGCTTGTTTTACACTTTTTCAAATATTCCATTAATTGTAGGTTGTCTTATACTCTTCAAAATATTCCATTAGTTGTAGCTTGTCTTACACTATTCCAAATTATTTCATTAGTTATAGCTTGTACCCTCTTTCAAATATTCCATTAGTTGTAGCTCGTCTTACACTCTTTCAAATATTTCATTAGTTATAGCTTGTATTTCACTATGGTCTCCTGATCAGGAACTTTGTAGCTTTGTAGCTTTCCTTCTGGAAAATTTAAGGAGTATTGTTAGGCAAGCTGTCTGACAGAATGTCTGTCGCGATGTCCTGACTTGTCTCGATAGCTGTTCATCCTACTAAATGATGCTGTTAGATTTTAGTTCACCATTTTACTACTTTTTCTATCAAGTCATGTTGTTTCTTGTTCCTTTCTTCCCCGCTAAGTACCGCTAAGAGGGCAGAATGTCAGACGGGCCTGCGTGCCCAATTCTTAATCCTTTTGAAATAAAGATCAATCAATCAATCAATAAAGATCAATCAATCCCAGATGTCTGTCTACAGCTATAGGTTGAATTACTGCATTAATAATTCCGGAACGAAATATATTCTTTACACGTTGAAAATGTTACCAATAAGAAGAAATATTCTTGTTTCAGAACTATATGTCTTGCAGTCACTGACACCGAACTATCACCCTTTCGTCCTATGTTCACATTTTGCTGGAAGATTCAATAGTTTTTGTTCGCCTCGTTGAAGGTAATGCTGTTTTCATATGCAGATCTTCAGTAACACTTTCAAACCAAGATCCCTTCGAGTGCTCCCTCTCTTCCTCTCTCTCCCTCCCTCTCCCTCTCTCTCTCTCTCTCTCTTAACACCCAGGTACTTGACAGCCCTAGCCTCGCTCTGTTCAATGTGGACAGGAGATAAAGTGCTACGCTAAATTGCATTTAACGAGTTTTCCACTTTCATCCCATTTGAATAACTTTATTTGGCGTTTACGAGGCCATTAGAAACGTCCGACCTTTCACTACAAAAACTTGGACTTGCTCGTTCAGCAGACACGCGTCCTTCTGACAAATTCCATTTTCGACCCTCCTCTCAGTGTTGAAGAAAATAAAGAAAAGAAAAAAAAAAAATTCTAACGGCGGCTGGTGAAAGGAGAGAAATGAAAAAGCATTCTTTCTGAGACATCGTCCATCAGTCAAGCTCGTGCTGACACGACCGGCAGCCTCTCGCCTTTCTTACCTGTCCATTCACCTGGCGACTAACTGCACGCACGGAACGCTGGGGGGTGGGGGGGGGTACAAGTTGATGTACGAAAGGAAAAAAAAAAAGAAACAAAAGAAAGATGAGAAGTGGAGAATTATCTTTCAAGTCAGAAGCTGGGTTGATTAAGGTTTTCATGATCATTATGATAATCCATGATTATATAACTGAGGAATAATCTACCAAATGTGCAGATAATCCATTTTAGAGCCTTAAGGCAAGCGCGTATATTTAAATATCTGGGTACGAGGGTAACATCAGGCAGGAAGTAGACGTCTACAATTAAGAGTAGAATATATCAAGCCAAAACAGCTTCCAAACAAAAGAGAAGAACTCTGGTGTAATGCGTCTCTGTCACTGAGCTTTTGAAAATAGACTTCTAAAATAGTGCGCTGAGCCCGCCCTACCCTAAGAAAGCGAGTCAAGGACAATGGGCGGACGAATGTATTGGAGGCAACAGGGATGTGGTCTAGTGGAAGATGCTAAGAGAGTGGCTTCGACTGATAAAATGACAAACACAGAATGTCAAACAAAAGCAAAATGTAAAAACCGAATTCAATCTACAAGAAATCGACATCCATCATTTACTGGATAACTAATACGGGGGGGGGGGGGGGGGGGGGTTGGGGGGGAGAGGGGGAACATAACAACAGCAAAGATAAATGGGAAAGGAAACAGAGGAAGACCAAGAGGAAAAAAATCGAGGACAGTCTAAACGACTGAATAAAGAAAAAAAAGTCGCAATCTGAGCTAATGGGAAAATATCAACGATCAAAAGATTTGTAGAGCAGAGCCATCGCCAACGCCTACAGACATGTAAACTAATAATGATAGCTGTTCATCCTACTAAATGATGCTGTTAGATTTTAGTTCACCATTTTACTACTTTTTCTATCAAGTCATGTTGTTTCTTGTTCCTTCTTCCCCGCTAAGTACCGCTAAGAGGGCAGAATGTCAGACGGGCCTGCGTGCCCAATTCTTAATCCTTTTGAAATAAAGATCAATCAATCAATCAATAAAGATCAATCAATCCCAGATGTCTGTCTACAGCTATAGGTTGAATTACTGCATTAATAATTCCGGAACGAAATATATTCTTTACACGTTGAAAATGTTACCAATAAGAAGAAATATTCTTGTTTCAGAACTATATGTCTTGCAGTCACTGACACCGAACTATCACCCTTTCGTCCTATGTTCACATTTTGCTGGAAGATTCAATAGTTTTTGTTCGCCTCGTTGAAGGTAATGCTGTTTTCATATGCAGATCTTCAGTAACACTTTCAAACCAAGATCCCTTCGAGTGCTCCCTCTCTCCCTCTCTCTCTCTCTCTCTCTCTCTCTCTCTTAACACCCAGGTACTTGACAGCCCTAGCCTCGCTCTGTTCAATGTGGACAGGAGATAAAGTGCTACGCTAAATTGCATTTAACGAGTTTTCCACTTTCATCCCATTTGAATAACTTTATTTGGCGTTTACGAGGCCATTAGAAACGTCCGACCTTTCACTACAAAAACTTGGACTTGCTCGTTCAGCAGACACGCGTCCTTCTGACAAATTCCATTTTCGACCCTCCTCTCAGTGTTGAAGAAAATAAAGAAAAGAAAAAAAAATTCTAACGGCGGCTGGTGAAAGGAGAGAAATGAAAAAGCATTCTTTCTGAGACATCGTCCATCAGTCAAGCTCGTGCTGACACGACCGGCAGCCTCTCGCCTTTCTTACCTGTCCATTCACCTGGCGACTAACTGCACGCACGGAACGCTGGGGGGTAGGGGGGGGGGGAGATACAAGTTGATGTACGAAAGGGGAAAAAAAAAAGAAACAAAAGAAAGATGAGAAGTGGAGAATTATCTTTCAAGTCAGAAGCTGGGTTGATTAAGGTTTTCATGATCATTATGATAATCCATGATTATATAACTGAGGAATAATCTACCAAATGTGCAGATAATCCATTTTAGAGCCTTAAGGCAAGCGCATATATTTAAATATCTGGGTACGAGGGTAACATCAGGCAGGAAGTAGACGTATACAATTAAGAGTAGAATATATCAAGCCAAAACAGCTTCCAAACAAAAGAGAAGAACTCTGGTGTAATGCATCTCTGTCACTGAGCTGTAGAAAATAGACTTCTAAAATAGTGCGCTGAGCCCGCCCTACCCTAAGAAAGCGAGTCAAGGACAATGGGCGGACGAATGTATTGGAGGCAACAGGGATGTGGTCTAGTGGAAGATGCTAAGAGAGTGGCTTCGACTGATAAAATGACAAACACAGAATGTCAAACAAAAGCAAAATGTAAAAACCGAATTCAATCTACAAGAAATCGACATCCATCATTTACTGGATAACTAATACGGGGGGGGGGGGGGGGGGGGGGGGGGGGGAGAGGGGGAACATAACAACAGCAAAGATAAATGGGAAAGGAAACAGAGGAAGACCAAGAGGAAAAAAAATCGAGGACAGTCTAAACGACTGAATAAAGAAAAAAAAGTCGCAATCTGAGCTAATGGGAAAATATCAACGATCAAAAGATTTGTAGAGCAGAGCCATCGCCAACGCCTACAGACATGTAAACTAATAATGATAGTGATGATAATCATCATCTTCGTGAAAACGTCTTCGTTATAACGATCATTTTTCATCATCATTAACACAATAGTTTAAAAGAAGAATTATTGTTTTTTTATATTTATCATTTTATGATAAGAACAGAGGCAGCTTGAGTAGCAAAGTTCTCAGTGCTATAGTCTTTCACTGAGAAGTCGGGCCAGAGGGCGCGAGTCATACCGCTATAGAAATGTGTACCTGGAGCCTTCTAGAGCTGAGGAAGTAAAGGCGTCCAGGAGTGATACTGATCACATTACCTTCTAGTGTGCTGACAGGTCAGGAGTGATACTGATCACATCATCTTGTAGTGTGCTGGCAGGTCAGGAGTGATACTGATCACATCACCTTGTAGTGTGCTGACAGGTCAGGAGTGATACTGATCACATCACCTTGTAGTGTGCTGACAGGTCAGGAGTGATACTGATCACATCACCTTGTAGTGTGCTGACAGGTCAGGAGTGATACTGATCACATCACCTTGTAGTGTGCTGACAGGTCAGGAGTGATACTGATCACATCACTTTGTAGTGTGCTGACAGGTCAGGAGTGATACTAATCACATCATCTTGTAGTGTGCTGACAGGTCAGGAGTGATACTAATCACATCATCTTGTAGTGTGCTGACAGGTCAGGAGTGATACTGATCACATCACCTTGTAGTGTGCTGACAGGTCAGGAATGATACTAATCACATCACCTTGTAGTGTGCTGACAGGTCAGGAGTGATACTGATCACATCATCGTCTAGTGTGCTGACAGATCAGAAGTGATACTGATCACATCACCTTCTAGTGTTCTGACAAGTCAATGAAAATATACATACTAATATCATATCATTTGTTTTGCCTCTACGGCATGATAAAAAAGCTGAGACCTTTTTTTTCTTTTCTTTTTCTCAGTGACAGTAAAGATATCGTGTAATTGCAACCACGGTAAAAATTGCTAGATTGTACTGTCATAGTTATAAGAATAGTATCATATATCTGACACTATGATAAAATATCATCAGGTATAAATGCCATACGGTTTCTATCACTAAGGCAAGAAATACTGTCAGCACTTGTGGAAACTGTCAGCTACAATGTTTTACTACCGTAACTTAACTTCTGGAGAAGACAAAGTATATTTAGCGGAGGATATCAAATACACCACCAGCAGTCCTCGTGTATGCCTCAGTATTTCATGACGTGTGGATGCTTTTCTTTCCCGCGCGCAAACCCTTGGAGGAGTCAGAAGAAAAATGACTTTGTTTACTGTTTACGTTCTAGGTGTGTGGAAATAAAGTTGCCTTGAACCAATGTTACACCGACAAAGCTCATCAAAGGACGGTGAAGGAGTGGAACAGAAAGCCCAGAAAAAGACTTCGTCCAGAAGACGAACATAGAAATAACGTCTCTTGTCCAAGTCATAACAGTGCGTTATTTTTCCAGCAGATTTATATGAACTCTATAAGGTCCGCTGAAGATGAAAGATGCAGAGAAGGGAAACGCAATAAGCGTCCAACAAAGATATGGACGAAGGTAAGCTGTTGCTATCATCAGTGAAAATAAACGGGAAATCAAAGGGACAGATTTAGTCCCGTATCAACACGATCTTGATAGGCACGGACACCTGGCTGTGAGATATGATCACCGGCCTCGGGGCAGAAATAATCTCAAAGGATTTTCATAATCGCCATTGTTGATCTTGGGGTAATTCTGTCAGTCTTTCCCAGCTTGTCACCTTGTTTAACCCTGACTGGTAACTGGCTTTCCATTTCAGTGGTTCTCAACCTTTTTACCCAAAAGAACCACATCTCCAGACACCAATAATCACGAACCCTCCATTGCTTTTAGTCAATAAATGGCATTTAATACCAAAACGGGTAACTTTGCCGCTGGGCACCCGATAATGCGCCTTGGACCACTTGTGGTCCGTGAGCCACATGTGGGGGAGCCACTGTTCTATTTGACTGTTACTGTGAGTTTGTTCAATTCCTGTGGGTTTGTTCATTTCGTTTGTTCCTATCATTTCATGACTGGACATGCATTTCATCTCTTCTATCAGTATCTTTTACAAATGGATAATAAGGGGTAACAAATATTCAAATTATGCGAGGTCACCTACTAACCAATCAAAAGTTAGTGCAGACAGTAATTCACCATAGGTCTTTTAATTTGAATAAATGCACACATGGCTTCCTTTGTTTCGGATCTGAAGAGCTTTATCTGAATAATTCTTTTAAAACCCTGCTAAAAAAATAATTTGTTGTCTTATAAATATGCATATCTTTGATATCCGAGTGCATAACCAACCAGGACAATGTTTTCTCTGTGCTACAATGTTATACTGACCATAATCTTTTCTTTTAACTGTGCTTTTTATTCTGTCCAAGATAATTTTCTTTTCTAAGAAGATATATGTGTATATATCACTTCGTATATATCCTAAAGTTTCCATTGAAGAAATAATATACTGATGTCGTAAAAGCAGATATTATAGAGAGTTTTCAGTAAAAGAATGTAAATAATTAAATTCTAAAATAGGTGAAAAATTCCTGCTGACGGTGAGATTACTGACCGCGACCCGTGTATTTGTGTAGGTGGCTGAACATAAGAAACTGAAAGCAGACATTCTAAACTTTGTTGGAAGTCACGTCTATGTGACAGAATGAGGCTTTTTTTTTTGTTTGTTTGTTTGTTTGTTTTTTTTGAAATATCAAAAATTAAACTTCATTGCATCCAGCATGCTAAAATAGGAATTTCATTGTATCGAGCATGTTAAGACAAGAATTTCATTGTATCGAGCATGTTAAGACAAGAATTTCATTGTATCGAGCATGCTAAGACAAGAACTTCATTGTGTCGAGCATGCTAAGACAAAAACTTCATTGTGTCGAGCATGCTAAGACAAAAACTTCATTGTGTCGAGCATGCTAAGACAAAAACTTCATTGTGTCGAGCATGCTAAGACAAGAACTTCATTGTATCAAGCATGCTAAGACAATAACTTCATTGTATCGAGCATGTTAGGACAAGAACTTCATTGTGTCGAGCATGGTAAGATATGAACTTCACTGTTTCGAGCATGCTAAGATATGAACTTCACTGTTTCGAGCATGGTAAGATATGAACTTCACTGTTTCGAGCATGCTAAGATAGGAACTTCACTGTATTGAGCTTACTAAGATAGCAACACACTTTCTGCAAACATCTAAAGTGGATGTGTTAGGATTTTGTTTCTTTTATTCAACTGCCTCACCTGGGCAAAAAAATACCTCCACCCGTTTTAACACTCACACCGGGGGCCAATGTCTTCCTGGTACCTTCAGCTCTACCTTCTTGGCATTTAACCAGAGATAAGGTTCACAGATGTGGGCGGAGGCAGTAATTAAAATAATAATGTCTCTGCTGGGAGGAAGATGGAGTCTGTCAGGAACCTGTTTCAACAGTAAACAGTAATGGTGGCATACAGCAGGAGGCCAGACACTCTGTGTTCAGGAACTGAAGTAATTTCATTAATTGGCAGTTTGGGGAGGGAGGGAGGGGGGTTGGGTGGAGATAGTCTGGGGTGTTGACTAAAGGAGATTTGCTCAGAGCGTACTTTTTTTTTTGATTTACTTGAAATATATTCTAAAGGTTGAATCTATCTATCTATCTATCTATCTATCTATCTATCTATCTATCTATCTATCTATCTATCTATCTATCTATCTATCTATCTATCTATCTATCTATCTATCTATCTATCTATCTATCTATCCATCCATCCATCTATCTATCTATATCTATCTATCTATATCTATCTATCTATCTATCTATCTATCTATCTATCTATCTATCTATCTATCTATCTGTAAAGTTTCATGTCTATCAATTTATAACCGAATATCTGACTCCTGACAGAACAGAAGTAATAGAGACAGCCACCAGGTGTGGTTCTGACGTCATCATCTTGTGGCGTGTTGACAGATGAAGGAACATATGGTTATTAGCAGTATATCCTCTAGGTTCCTCTATGTTATAATAGAACTACCTTACATCTTTTACTATTGTTTCATAATTGCACGTCTAACTGCACGTATAATTGCAGACATATTTCATGAAATACAATTATTAGTCAACTGATGATTACCAGATGAAATTTATTGTTTGTTTATATGAAATTATTATACATGTAATGAATAACTTTCAGTGCTTTTTTTTTAACATGACACATTCGACTTTTAAGAAATCTATAACACAAGGACTTCTCAAAGAAATAAAGATCAGGACAACAAAATACTTTTGGCCATATCAAAAGACATAACAATGTGCTGAAGATCGTACTAGATGACAAGGTGGAAGGTAAACGAGCGAGAGGTAGACAGAGATGTATATGGGAAAGTAATATATCACGGCAGGCAGGGGATAGCCTTGGCTGAGTGCAACATCATGGCGAGTGAGCGAGGAAAATGGAGATTCACTGCTGTCAATCGTCGTTCTGAAGACGGCACATGATGATGATAACCCAAGTCAAAGCCGGTTTCTTGAAGAAATCTTTATCAAAAGGAGGGGGGAGGGGGTGGTTGGAACAAAAACAGACTTGCATATCTTGGCAGACTTTAAGGTTATTTTCTAAACAGACAAACAGAAATATTTTAGAAAACAGAATTCATGACACGCGTGTCCCTTGAATAAATTCCTACGTTTGACCGTATTATGATCACCCGTACTGCCAGCACCAGAAATGTGGTGTGAATGACCCAAATACACTTAAGCCGGAAGGATATCGGACAACCCATTAACAGTGTATTTTGGAGATTCTCTGGAAGCAATTATTGTAGAATTTACAGTTCAGTAGGCAACCCAGTTTTACCAAGATTGTGAAATATTTTTCCGGCTGAAGGAAGGGAAATAATCCATCCCTTTTTTTTATCTTCGATTTCTGGGGATTTTTTTTATCCATTGATAGAGATCTTGAAAAAGCTTCTGTAATAGGTGAACGCTTATTTAGAACTTATATATTGTGAAACTCCAGCTCTACAGTTTTCCTTGTATATGAATCTCGTAGTTTTTAATCATGCTGAATGTATAGAGTGATTTAGTGAATATTTATGTCTTCTCTTAAATTACACGAACTCAGACGATATTTCTGTTACTCTCCAAAGAAGTTTTTGTTTTTATTCTAAATCTCCAGGTCTTCGCACAGGCAGCAGAAGTGGTCATGATCTGAAGATTGGACGGTAAAGATATATCCAGGAAAATAATGGAGCTAACACAGGGCTATGGACTTTTTATTCCTTTCAGGACTGGTCAGACTCGGACAACACAGAGAGATTCCGCCAGTAAGCATCAAGAGAAAAGTAACAGAGTTGATGGCCATCGAGAGAAGCAATGTGGATGTTTTAAATAAACCGTATCTGTCTGTGGAAGAAGAGCAAGCCTTTCACAGAGTGGTAGCAAGACTGCCGTACAAGAATGAGGCGCAGCTTAAACTTGAGGAAAGAGTAGCAAAACTAGAGGCCGTGCTCCCAAGTTATACCAGAGATGACACAATATAAGAACAAAAAGTGGGAATGGTGGATTGTGTGTATGTGTGAGCTTACTGTCTTTATATTGTTAAGTGGAGAAAGTGTTCTTCTAGTAAAAAAAAAAATGTTTTAATTTGTAAAAAAGTGTTCATCTTTTTCCTTTTTTAAATCTTGTTTGTTTTTAGATTGGAAAAAAACCATGTTTATGAATCCCCAAACCTCTGTTTAATCTATCTTTAACACTGACAGCCGTTTACACAGTTAACCCTGATATGTCTCGTACTGCAAGTAGAAATTATTCGCTTTTGGAACCACATTTCCCTAACATGAATGATAAGGTACCTTGTTTTTTTTCTACACAGATGATACAATGTAATTCTTAAAGAACACATTCTCTTCCTTTAAATGATCTAGCTTGCTATCTCCTTCTTCTTCTTCTTTTTGGAACTGTGAACTTCTAGAGCTGAAGCGGAGGTGCTGAAAGAGGCTTCGTGTGCAATGGGGAGTGAATTACAATGGCTTGCTTCAGGGTTCTGTACTGACCCAAGATACTAGATTCTTAGCAGACTCTACTTTGACAGGGATCATGATGCTAGATTCTTTGCAGACTCTACTTCTGCGACAGACACGAAAAGCTCTGAAGCGCTGGCAGGCTGAGCACGGGAGCATCAACAGAGTAGGCGGAGAGGGTCTTGGCCAGTTCTGGTTCGTGGGCCCTGAAGATCGAATAATCTGACTAGTACAGTCATCCTTGCTTCATGCTCTCACTTATGTCAAATAAAACCTTTTAAAGACATCTGATAGAATGAAATGTGAGCTTTCATATGTCGACACCTGTAAAAAGGAAACAATATCTATAGCCATGGTTGAATAAAAAATATATTTGATAAACTGCTTCATTCGATCGAAAGGAGACTTAGACACACAAGAATAAACTCGCCTAGCAAAGCTAGAACAGGGATTTAGCCAACTTATTTTTAGGATTTTGTGTTTTTCTGATAAAATCAATCATCAGTGAATGTTTTTCTCTTCTTTATGACAGCAACAGAAACATAAATGTCATGAAATCGTTTTGTTTTAAATCTCAGCCTCTGTCATCATTATTCATATGCCCATCTCTTTTCTTTCGTGAATGCCTTTTTTGTTGTTTGTTTAACGTCCTTGTCTTGACCTGCGCTTTGAGCATAAATTGACCTCAGTTCTCTCCTTCTTCCGTTAATTATTTTTTTCTGCAAGGCCAGTGTTAAACAAGGACTTGGAAAAAAAAAACACAAAACACTGGATGTATTATTATCTTCAGAAAGGCCTGTTATCTTGTGACAGAGTAACGAGAGACAAGATATGAGGAATAAAAATAGATGCCTTTAGTAGGGGGGGGGGGGGCCAGGAAGAATAAGGATAGCAAAAACAAAACAAAACTGTGTGTCAGAACGAGGCAGACAACCGGCCGGGCGTACATTTGTCGCGTGCCTTCCCTGACCACATTAATTTCCGACATTTTCGCTCCAATGCGCCAGGCGATGGGCTCTGTGTGGCTTGACATGAACAGACGGGCTTTATCTGACAAGTTTCGCCGTCTCTCAAAGTCGCTGGGATATGAGTTTTCTTTTTCATTTATTTTCCTGTGGTTTTTGTTTTCGTCGCATAGTTCCAGTTTGTCCAATAGTTTGTCCCAGTCTTCTTGACGCAGTTTCTTGTGTAATGGGTTGTCTGAGGATGGTTGTTAGAGGTAGACAGAGATGTGTGGTGTACGTAGGAGATGGAAGGGTGGGAAATGGTTGTTGTTTTTATCTCCCTGTAATGTTCTCTGAAGCCGATGTGGTCGAGGTGTTAAGGTACACGATAATGTTGAAGGGAAAAGGGGGGGGGGTGGAGTGTTGGGTTTACGGCCGTTATTTTTGCAGACCCCTAAAACTATGGCTAAAAAAGCAGAAAGATGTAAATGTGCTTCTTCTTCTTCTTCTTCGTTCGCATTGTCTGTCTATACCTGCAGTCCTGTCTCTTGGATAAATTTCACTGTTTTTTTGTAATTCATATATGGAACCATAGAGCTTATCTTCTTTAGTGGTTTCACTGGGCCAGTAATTATTTCTCAGTGTCTCGTAGTTGATGCAGTTCTGGAGGATATGTTCCACAGTTTGGGGCACCTGGGCACATGTACATAGATTAGTAGTACCAACCTTAAACTTTGTATACATATGACTTCGGAGCCGGCTGTGTCCTGTTCGGAGACGGAAGATGGTGACTTGTTCCTTTCTGTTTAGCATGTGATAGTCACCATGTGGTGGTGTTTATGACTTCCTGTAGGTTTTTATCATGCTTTTCTTCTGATTATAGGTGATTGGTATGTCTGTTGCTACATTTCAGTGCCCTCTTTGGCCAGATGGTCAGCTTTCTCATTGTCTGGTATCCCACAGTGGGAGGGAATCCATTGCAAAGTGACTCCATGCTGTAAGTCAATTTTTGACAAGGCATCCTTAAGGTAAATGTGCAAATGCTAGACTCCAAGTCACGGGGGCCATAGCGATCATGTTTATTGCGGGGTACCATTGGTGAAGTGGGGTAGTGTCTTGGTCCATATTAGCTGGCCACACTTGACGCTAGCATTCACTCACTGCTGACTGATCTCTACAAGGACCTGTGTGTCTTCACGACAGAAAGAGGAATAACCCGACAACAAAAGAGTGATGAAGCCACGTTGACTATCTTTTGTGTCGTTTTCAAACGTCATCATCATCATCATCATCATCCTGTTAATCTGGTGCTGTGGGTGGTCATGTCTCCTAAAACAGACGAGAATTTCCTGCATAGAAAAGTTTGGGTAGGTTTTCAAGTGTCGCATTTGAATACAGTCTTTCACTGAAGCTACAACAGTTGGACGAATCAACGTTATAAAACAGTATTTTCAGATATGGCAGAGACAGATGATCTTATACATATTTATCAGGAGACTTCTTGTAGTTCTGTACAACCGTCGAGTGGACTGGACGATCAATTCTTTTGATGCGAGTTAAAGTGTCCAGGAGAAGATAATGTGGTAGTGATACGATAGTCACTTCGAATTATCTATCCCTCATCTTCACAAGTTTTCTTTCTAACATTTGCATATTTCTTTGATAAGCCATAACCACTGGAGTATAGAGAAAAAGCCACAGTTTTCATTATGTGACAAACCTCATCAATGCCGTTCTATCAGAGAAGCGTAGACTGCATTTTGCTGGTTTCTGTTATTTGCACTGCTCTCACATATTTGAAATCTAGCTTTCGTAACTTCTATTTTTATATTATTTTGGTTGGACACGTTTGGTGTAGCAAAGTTTAGCACGGGTTGTTTTCCCGTTCTTTGTGGCGTGCAGGGTTCCCGCACACGTTCTGTTGATTCGTCAGATTTTTTCAAGTCCAAGTCAAACGTTGCAACCCTAGCCTTCATGTTTGTGCATGTTTCTAACGTCCTTTGTAAATCACGGGGGGAAAAAAATGTGATACTTTCCAAAATAAGATGAAGTGACTCAAAGCACAAAGTTCCACAATATTTATTCTGGCCACGAAAGACGCTCTGCTATGTTGCTTTGTGGTTCGAGGTTTTGAATTCCATTTGAATATATTTGATTTTTATACATCAGAGCTATTATGTCTGGTACATTTTTTTTAGAATTCCCAATTAAGTTGAGGTAGCCTTTGCTTTCTAAACTTGTCTCGACCACTTTTATGTTGGAGTGTTAGAACAACAAAACCTGGATAAAATGAAAAGCTAGGCCCCTCCTTTCACCTCCTAGAATGTTAGCGAGAACTCTTCGACAGAGACCCTTCCGAAGTTTTAGAATTTAACAGTTGCAGATACAATTTGCTATGTTTGTGCTATGTTTGTGCTATGTTTGTGCTATGTGCAGTGCTGGATCTACTGTGACCTTTATGAAGTCTGGGCCTAAAGGTCTTCAAGTGAAAGAGGACTCTTGCACATTGAAAAGATTTCCTGTGATTCAGTCTCTTGAATTGTTTCGTATATAATACTTCACGTGGCTGGCATGCGGGCCTATTTCAAACTTTTGAATGCACGAAAATCATGAGGAGCTGTATCAGTACTTGCTGACACTGTTTTTACAGACATCTGGGAAGGTAAATGCGGTCAGCCGAAAGACACTGACCACATAACACTTTCACGTGCCCATGATCTTGGAAATACGAGTCTAACACCGTATCCCAGTATGCCACAGTGCCATGGAAACCGGGAATTTTACCTTTTTACCTTTACTTTTACACTTGTTATATGAAGGACGAATTAGATGATTTCTGTTCATGTCTACATTGATAGTTATCACTTTAAGTAATACAATCAGTCTGTAGATGACGTATGTCAATATTTCTGCCGGATTATTTTATAGTAACTGAAATAAAGAAAGTTCTCTCTTTTCCTTTCTCATTCTTTCACTTAGAAAATTAAGTTTGTTTTTATCCTTCCTTCTCTCTTTCTATCTCTCTCTCTCTCTCACACACACACACACACACACACACACACACACACACACACACACACTATTTCTTAATTTAGCCTGGCTCTATAAACTGTGGACCACGTGACTATAATGAACAAGATTTATATCTTTAGTGAACGACCATGATAAGTGGTCATCCGAGAAGAAAGAGTAGAAGGCTTACATTCTAAAGTGTAGCAAGTTCATTCGTTCATTAAAAAGTATTGGTCAAAATGTGTGGGGTGCGTGATGTTTCCAGTCAATTCAGACAGCCTTCTCTCCCCTGTCATTTTATCAGCACATTCAAATATTTTTCTTTGTTCCTTGTTAGAAAACGAGTCCTAAAATGCTATATTGAACCTATCTTGTTATATGGAAGTGAATCATAGACAAAAGGCAAGTCTGCACAAAAATCATTGGAAGCAGAAGAAATGTGGTTTATTAGAAGAATGTTGCGAATCCCCTGGACAGCAAAAATAACTAATGAAGAATGTATGAGAAGAGCTGGAGAGACAAAAAAACCTTGTCAGAAAGATAAGAGAGAGACAATGTACTTTCATAGGACATGCAATGAGAAGAGGGGGCATTGAAAATATTATAACAACAGGAAAAATAGAAGGAAGAAGATCAAGAGGAAGACCAAGAGAAATGATACTGGACAGTCTGACGGGATGGTGTGAGAGGAGATCACCAACTGAACTGATGGCCTGCATGAGGGATCGTGTACTCTGGAAAAGCATAATAGCCAACGCCAGTCGGCACGGCACATGATGAGATGATAATCACCTATCCTATTGCTCACTCTTAATTTGGTTTATTTATTCCAAAACATATTCATAGTAATTCTTCAATAACATGAACTTACCAGTTAAATTGGCTTTTAGTGAAGTGGTCAAAGGTACATAACAAATTAAAGTCGGAAAAAAGATAATGATTAAATTGTTCCCCCCTGAATGATCGCTGATATCCTAAAGTTTCGTTCTCACGATATTTGGCGTGTACAGCGGCACATGAAGTAGGATGTTGTAAGGAGATTGTTGCAGATATAAATCTTGTGTAATGGAAACGGAGGTCATACTAGAAGCAGTCTAAAATATTCTATAACAAGTTATGAATTCCCCTGGCAGTCTGGAAGTTTGATGTGACAGAGATATGACAGCATCTGCTTGCTGCTTTCTACAACAATGTAAGCAAGCCATATCATACACATCATTAGAGAATTTACAGGTTATACAGCTGAACATAATATGAAAGTCTTACGTATAGGAATTCCTCTAAATGAATAAAAGTAAATCATGAACGTATATTTATATGAAAATAATATAAATAATAAAATAATAAATATAATAAGAAGAAGAAGAACAATAAAATAATAAAATACATTTTAAAATAGGAAAATACAAGTATTTTTATCAACTGGGTGAAGAACACAAATATATTTATCAACTGAGGCAACAACACAAGTTTATTTATCAACTGAGTGAACGCTATATTTATCAACTCAGGCAACAACACAAATATATTTATCAACTGAGTTAAACAACACAAGTATATTTATCAACTGAGGTAACAACACAAGTATATTTATCAAATGAGCTAACAATACAAGTATATTTTTCAACCGAGGGAATAAAACAAGTATATTTATCAACTAAGGGACAACACAAGTAGCTGGTGCATAATATAAAGGCTAGCCGCAGACCCAGAGAGGTTGAGAGAAAGTGTTCCTGCACTGCAGGATGCCTCAAGGCATACTGGGCAGTGATTGCTAACCCAAAGACATGGATGGATGACCACGTTCTCTAGCTTTTGTCTTCTTATGATGCTCCAAAAATGTTTTATTGTCTTTGCTCTTCCTGAATCTAACCAGTTTTCATTGTTCTCAAACATCTCTGAAGGCTTGTTCATTTTTAATGTTATATCCGTCCAAGATATTTGTTGCATAACCATATCTCTGTTACTTATGTATGCATTTTTTAAGCTGTCAGCTGTTCACGTTTCACAAACGTATGGTAATACTGGTTATATGTCGCACTGTAATACTCCTCCCCCTCCTCTAACCCCATCTTTAAGGACATCTATTTATTTATTAGTATATTTTCCATGTCATGGAAATCCGTTATTTTTTCTGTTCCTGATTTGACTTCCGATGTGCACTTGATATGAGCTGCTATTTTTTGTCCTAGTTATCACTAACTAATAATGGAGATATAATGAGGGAAATTAAAATGATGACATTTATCGCTCTTCAGAAAGTAAAACAAATAAAGAATCTGTGGGGAGGAGCAGACAGAACCACAAAAATACGATTTTTAAGGGCATGCATCTTTCCCATCGCAACATATGCCTGTGAGACCTGGACACTTAGCAAAACAGCTGAGAAACACATAAATGCCTTTGAATGTAAATGCTATAGAAGAATTCTCCAAATATCGTGGACACAAAAAAGAATATATATATATATATATATATATTATATATATATATATATATATATATATATATATATATACAAGAGCTTAATATTGAAGAAGGCTGGGTAGTAAAGAGGATTAAAGAGAGAAAACTTAAATATTTTGGACACATTAAACGTCATGATAAATTAGAGACGACCGTCTTGGAAGGATACATAATGGGAAAAAGAAAGAGAGGAAGACCAAGGCGAAGATGGCTGCAAGACATCGTTGATGATCTGCAAATAGATGAAGCAGCGGCAGGTCATCTTGCTCACAACCGAGAGGCCTACAGGAGTGCTGTTTGGGAGGCAAAGTTCCGCAAGGGACATGCAAATGAATGAATGATATACTTACGTGTGCCTCTGTCTTCCTGTCTGAAGGGATGTTACACTGTGTACAGATTTTCTGTACAGTGTTTCCTCTGTGTGATATTACCACTGTTACTGTGTTGGTGTTCAGCTCTAGCACTTTTTTTAACTGCTCGATATGGTAATCACCTATCACATTATTCACTGTTAATGGTGTTCTTTTATTCATGACTATATTCGAAGTAATTCCTCAATAACAAGAACATGCTGATTAAATTTCCTTCTCGTAAAAGTGATCAGCTCTATCTTAATGCAAAGAAAACTAAAGTGATGACAACTGACAAAACAAACAAGGCCGCTGAAATATGTATCAATGAGGAAAAACTGTAAGAAGTGGAGAGTTTTGAATATCTTGGATCACTACTAACTAATAATGAAGATACAATGAGGAAATTAAAAGGAGAACATCTATCGCTCTTCAGAAAGTAAAACAAATAAAGAATCTGTGGAGAGGAGCAGACAGAACCACAAAAATAATTTTTTTAAGGGCATGCATCTTTTCCATGGCAACATATGTCTGTGAGACCTGGACACTTAACAAAACAGCTGAAAAACACATAAATGGCTTTGAATGTAAATGCTACAGAAGAGTTCTCCAAATATCGTGGACACAAAAAAGAACAAATATATCTATACTACAAGAGCTTAATATTGAAGAAGGCTGGCTAGTAAAGAGGAGTAAAGAGAGAAAACTTAAATATTTTGGACACATTAAACGTCATGATAATTTAGAGAAGACCGTATTCGAAGGATACATAATGGGAAAAAGAAAAAGAGGAAGACCAAAACGAAGATGGCTGCAAGATATCGTTGACGATCTGCAAATGGATGCAGCAGCAGCAACAGGTCATCTTGCTCACAACTGAGAGGCCTACAGGAGTGCTGTTTGGGAGCAAAGTTCCGCAAGGGACATGCAAATGAATGAATGAATGAAAAGTGGTCAAAGGTACATAACACAATATTAAAGACGAAAATAATAAAGTCACTTAATTGTTTCCCCTGAACACTCGTTGATATCTTGTAGTTTCCCTCTCTTGATACTAGCTCCATTTTGCCGAGTGACGTGTCAGGTGATGTAGGGATTTTATGGAGATTGTAGGTAGAAATGTTGGTTTACGAAAACGAAAACCATACTAGACACAGTCTGTCAATACTATACCTCACCTTATCGCTTTGTTCTAGGGAACAGTGTGCTTTGATTCATCAGATGTTCATTAGAGGTGAAATTTTTTTCTTGATCACCCTAAACCTTATATACTTTCATTCTCAGTGCCATAAATTATTAAGTGACCATTCACTTTTTTATTATCAGTATTCACAGGAATTCCTCTGAATGACTGAAGTAAACCATGCAAATATGCTTATCATCTTAGAGGACAATATAAGTATATTTGTCAATTGAAGGAACAACACAATTAAACTGAGAGAGCGACACCAGCATATTTAGAAACTCAGAGAACAATGCAAGTAAATTTATCAACTGAGAGGACAATACAAGTATATTTATGAAACAAAGAATAATGCAATCATATTTATCAACATAAAGGACAATATACATATATTTATCAATAACATTTTAAAAATCTTTTTAACAATCCAGCAAACAAAATAATACTACAACAAAACTTCATGTAAACAGTATATTATGACATTATGCAGCTCCTGGATGATAAAATAGTGCATAGTTTTATATGGCTTAAGATGTACTGGTCATGTGCTAAAAAGAAACCCCAGAAACATTGCTGAAACAACCATGCAATGAGAATGAGAGGCCGACCAAAAGCTACTTGGTGGAGAACTATAGAAGCAGAAATGAGTAGCATACAGCACACCTGAGACACAATACAAAGACTGGCCGCGGACCGTGAGAAGTGGAGAGAGTTTATTCCTGCCCTGCAAAAAAAAAACAAACCCATAGGGCTTATTGGGCTAAGTCTGCTTAGCTGATCGCCAGCCAAGGAGGTGGATGGATGGGTGAACAAGTTCTCTTGCTTTTGTCTTCTCATGACACTCCAGATATGTTTTATTGTCTTCGTTCTTCACGACACTAACCAGTTTTTGTTGGTCTCAAACATCTCTGAAGGGCTGCTCATTCCGTTTTCTGTCTGTCCAGGGCATTTGTTGCATCTTCCTGCACAACCATAATCTCTGCTGCTTATTATTTCTTTTTTTTTAATCTGTCAGCTGTTCACATTTCACAAAAGTATGGTAATACTGGCTATATAGCACTGTAATACTTTTTGTTCACCTTTAAGGATATCCACTTATCTGTTAGTGTCTTCTTCATCTCATTAAAAAGCCGTTGTTTTCCTATTCCGGATTTGATTTTAGACGTGCACTTGATATCAGCTGCTAATTTTCTCCCTAGATGTCTGAAGTATTTATTTGTGCCAGTGTCTTCCCGTTAGAAAGGTTGTTGCACTTTAGTGTGCAGTGTTTTCTCTGTTTGATATTACCATTATTTCTGACTTGTTGCTGTTTTGCGAAACTACCTTTTTTTAAAAATTGCACACTAAGATGATCATCCTATACACTATAACAGTGTAGGAGATTTCTGAAGTAGAAAGGATAGAGAAAAAAAGATAAGTCATCCTGGAACTGAAAAGCCGAAAAAAAAAAGGTTATATCCCATAGAATTTAGTAACTAATTGTTTACATTTCATTCTCCTTTAAGTCTTGCATATTTCGTCCCAGGCACGCTTTGCGGATAATTTATGAAAAATAAAAGTCGTGAAACAGAAATTAGATTTTTCGAGTGAGTTGAAGTTAGACTTTCGGATAGGGCAGTTCATGTGTTAGTTTTGTCTGAGTAAACGTATTTTTCTGTAGCGAATTAGAGCAGGAAATTAGAATGTTGTTAGAATTCTGTTGGCAACGAAGTCTTTGGACATCAGTAGTCGTTTGGAATTAAAATATGTTGTCTTGACTTGGAATTATCGTCTTGTCATGTTCTTCTTGGATTTATTACTGCCACAATTATACCAGTCACATCGTTCATCGCCATTATCATCCCGTGCACCAGTAACCTCACCATAACTTAACATAGCTGCTACTGCGCTGTTTGCCACTGAAAGTATGATCGTTCCTGGGAAGAAAGTCTGTGAAGCGTGTAGTAAACAAACGACAACAGATATTACAGACGACGAAAGAGATATAGCTCCACTGTAATAGAGTAAAGTCGGTACTGACTAATAACCAAAGAGAAGATAATACCTTGTATATTTTGATAACAGAGGTAGTATCCTAAGTGTGAAAAGCAACTTATTTCTAGTAGTCTTCATGTGGCACGGTCGACAACCCATACTGCCTTAACACAGTTTACTGCAAACAGCCTTCACCTTCTGCTAATAGATCAGTGTCATTTGCATATCTCAGGTTATTGATATTATGGCCTCCAATTTTTTTCTAAAATTTGGACTGCCTGTCATGATGTTTTTACTGTGTCGTGAGAACAGGTCAAGTGACAGCACCCACACACACACACTTGTATTTCCCCTAGTTTTATCTCATCTGATAATCACCTATGCCATTTTTCATTTTATTGCTGTTCTTTTATTCTAGGACTTATTTATAGGAATTCCTGAATAACAAGAACCCGCTGATTCAGTTTGCTTCTCAAGTAGTCAAAGGTACATAACACATCACTAAAGACGAAAATAATAAAGTCATTGAATTGTTTCCCCTGACAGCTCGCTGCTGTTGTGTAGTTTCGTTCTCATGATACTAGCATCATTTTGCCGAGTGTAGTCTCAGCTGATGTAGGATGTTGTATGAAGATTGCTGTAAATACAAGTAATGGGTTATAGAAACGAAGGCCATACTTGAAACAGTCTGTCAGTACCATACCTCACCTTACCCCAGTGTTCTAGGATCTAGGGAACAGGGTGTTTTGTACCATCAGCATGTCCATTAGAGCAGAAAATTTCTTCGTGGCCAACACAGACCGTCTAAATTTCCATTCCGAACGCGATGCAACTACCGCTTGTAAAGAGCGGAACAACAACAACAACACAACTTCAGATCGTGCTGTTGTTTCTCTCTCTACAGTACAGTCTCCAGCACGCGCTGGGGAGTCCTTTCACTCGGGAAATGTTTTACACACCTTCTGTGAATAAAACACATTTTCATTTCCATGGAATTGAATCATAGGGGGTATTGCATTTTCCCTTCATCGACGGGTAGTCATGTTTGAATTTAATCCAGTATTCCTCGCCGTGCAATATATTTTTCCGCTTTGAAAATTGAAAAAGTTTGCGTTACAAGTACCAGTTTTTAGATCTAGGGTGATTGGAACAGAGCAGTATGAGAAACCATTTCGTTACCAGTTTCTGCCATCATTACTTCTCCGACACTATTTACAATAATAATCTCTGAGGCAGATTGGGAAACAAATGTCGTTGCTGATTTTGTAGATATAAAACAAGACAACGTCTTAGAGTCAACTGATGCATCAATGCAAGAAATATCTACAGTCTGAGCAATGAAGGATGGTCAGACATGAGAAGTGGAACTGCAATGCTTGGTAATTTATACAGGAAAGGGCAGAAATGACAATACTGTTCAAGTATGATAAATAGTGATATGTTGCACCCACAATCTTTCATTGCTAATAAGAGATGTGTAATAATGCGTCTTTAAATATGGCACTACGATAATGCAAAGTCCTTTAAAATCGCAGGAACAAGGCAAAGAAGCATATTGAAGTAGTACGGTTTATACATCTTACATCCTTCCCTCGCTGTTAAATGTCACATAGGGCTTGCATGGTAGTTCGCCAGCTTTTCCTATTTTCTGTGTTTTTCAACCTCATCAAGGGATTTTCTGCCTACTAATTTGGCCTCTCTTAAAAATGTCCTCTTTAGAGTTGCATGTGGTTGACCTCTTTTTCTTCGGCCTGTTGTGTTCTACTTGATAACTTGTTTTAGGATATTCTTATTGTTTCTTTTCATCATGTGACTGATATATATATATATATATATATATATATATATATCCATCTCCTTTTTCTGATCACCGATGAGACAGGTTATTGTTCACTCATCTTGTCTTATCTCTGCTTTGTTCTTGAATTCGTTCCACTTTATACTTAATATTTTCGTTAGGCATTTGTTTTCAAAACAGTCTAATTTCTTGTCTGTTTCTTTAGTTGTTTTCCAGTTTTCACATGCATAAATGAGGGTGGATATTACATTTGAATTGATTAATTTACCTTGGTTTTTGTGCTTGCAACTTTTGAGTGCCACATGTTCTCAAGATTCTTGAAGATCGATGTTGCTTTTGCAATTCTAACTTCCTTTCTGGTGTCACCATCCTGGTCTATGTAGCTGATGAGGTATGCAAAATGGTTTACTTCTTCAACAGCTGTTCATTCTACACATATTTTTTTCTTCTTGATTAATGGGAAGTTTCATTAATTTTTGTTTTTCCCTTATTAATTTCAAGTCCTATTTTGCTAGCCAGTGAAGACAGGGTATCTGCTTTTTTCTTGCAGGTTTATACCAGTACAGTATTTTAAAAAATATTCTATAATAAGTTATGAATTCCCTTGCCACTGTTTCAGATTGTGACCTCTCATTTGGTGTGCCACAGGTATGACAGCATCTGCTTCCTGGTTTGTACAACAATGTAATCAAGCCATTTCATGCACACCATGAAAGTATTTGTAGGTTTTATGTAAGTCATATGTGTGTGTGTGTGTGCGTGCACGTGCACGCCTGCCCTCTAAATGAGCTGAGAGGGCAATATAAGTACATTTATCAACTGAGAGGGCAATATAAGTATATTTATCAACTGAGAGGGCAATATAAGTATATTTATCAACTGAGAAGGCAATATAAGTATATTTATCAACTGAGAGGGCAATATAAATACATTTATCAACTGAGAGGGCAATATAAGTATATTTATCAACTGAGAGGGCAATATAAGTACATTTATCACCTGAGAGGGCAATATAAGTATATTTATCAACTGAGAGGGCAATATAAGTATATTTATCAACTGAGAGGGCAATATAAATATATTTATCAACTGAGTGGGCAATATAAGTATATTTATCAACTGAGAGGGCAATATAAGTATATTTATCAACTGAGAGGGCAATATAAGTACATTTATCAACTGAGAGGGCAATATAAGTATATTTATCAACTGAGAGGGCAATATAAGTATATTTATCAACTGAGAGGGCAATATAAGTATATTTATCAACTGAGTTGGCAATATAAGTATATTTATCAACTGAGAGGGCAATATAAGTATATTTATCAACTGAGAAGGCAATATATTTATCAACTGAGAGGGCAATATAAGTATATTTATCAACTGAGAGGGCAATATAAGTATATTTATCAACTGAGAGGCCAATATAAGTATATTTATCAACTGAGAGGGCAATATAAGTACATTTATCAACTGAGAGGGCAATATAAGTATATTTATCAACTGAGAGGGCAATATAAGTATATTTATCAACTGAGTGGGCAACATAAGTATATTTATCAACTGAGAGGGCAATATAAGTATTTTTATGAAATGAGCACATTTATCAACTTAACAGACAGGACAAGAAACAAGTATATTTATCAATATCATTTAAAACTCTCTAACAATCTCATATCTTACATGCCGTTAAACGTTACATAGGACTCGCAAGGTAGTTTGCCAATTTTTCCTGTCTTCGGCGAGTCTTTCAACCTCATCAAAGGATTTTATGCCTGTTAATTTGGCCTCTCTTAATAATGTCCTCTTCAGAGTTTCACGCAGTCTGCCTCTTTTTCTTTGGCCTGTTGTGTTCCACTGTATAGCTTGTTTTGGGATTCTCTGTTTCTTCTTATCACGTGACCAACATATATCCATCTCCTTTTCATGATCACCCATGAGACTGGTTGCTGTTCAGTCATTTGTCTTATCTCTGCATTGTTCTTGAATTCATTCCACTTGATGGCGAGTATTTTCCTTAGGCATCTCTAACAATGCAACATACAAAATAAGACTACAACAAAACCTCATGTAAATAGTTTATTATGACATTGTACAACTTTTGGATGATAAATGGCTGCACAATTTTATATGGCTGAAGATGTACTGTTACATGAATGAACATTACATGACCACAAATGTTACATAACAGGCTTTGACTAGACGTCAGTTTACAATTTAGTAACGCGGTGTAAGACAGGTTCATGTCACATGACTCACTGGATAAACATAGCTGCAGAACATCACATGACTGAACATAAAACCATTGGCTACTTACATCAATGCCATGAAATGACTTGAAATTTAAAACAAAAGGTTGAGCCTGCACGGCATGGCACTGCATTTACTGAACTAACTTCATAACAATTGAAAAATACAACTTCTAGTTGGTAGTCTGTCTAATATCTGCTGGCTGTGTCCTGTCTGGGTGATTCAGTTGGTAAGGTTTCTTAGAGACAAGACAGTTGTCTGGCCAAGTGAACAGGGATTGAAACAGGAAGGTGAATCAAGTCATAAAAATATGGCAAGATGACGATGGATGTGTCACGCCTTGCAAGGGACATAACAACGACGTATCAGTTGACACTCATTTGTGGGCAAACAATGAGGAAGCATAAACTGGTATAGTGTCCAAGCTGGGTCAACTCCTAAGGTTTCAGTCAGGGTGGTAGTCCAACTGGTAACATACCCAAGTTCAGCTGGTAAGGTACCTAGGTTCAGCTGGTAACATACCCAGGTTCAGTTGGTAACACACCCAGGTTCAGCTGGTAAGGTATCTAGGTTCAGCTGGTAACATACCCAGGTTCAGTTGGTAACATATAGGATCAGCTGGTAACATACCCAGGTTCAGTTGGTAACATACCCAGGTTCAGTTGGTAACATATATGTTCAGCTGGTAACATACCCAGGTTCAGCTGGTAACATACCCAGGTTCAGTTGGTAACATATATGTTTAGCTGGTAACATACCCAGGTTCAGTTGGTAACATATAGGTTCAGCTGGTAACATACCCAGGTTCAGCTGGTAACATACCCAGGTTCAGTTGGTAACATATAGGTTCAGCTGGTAACATACCCAGGTTCAGCTGGTAAGGTACCCAGAGTCAGTTGGTAAGGTATCCAGGCTCAGCTATTAAGGTACCCAGGTTCAGCTGTTAAGGTACCCAGGTTCAGCTGTTAAGGTACCTAAGTTCAGCTGGTAAAGTGTCTAATCCGGTAGTTCATTTGGTGTAGTATCAAGTCAAGCCATCAAATAAGGGAAGCTAAATGAGAAAGGTGTGTATTTTTGACCTAAAAGTCCTGAGCGTAATTCCCAAAAGGAATATGGGAATATGGAATCTTCACCTTGAGACCTTAGTCTCTTAGGAGTAGTAATGTGCACTTCCTTGACATCTTTAGAAGTAAGAATAATTACAATCCTAAGATAGCAGAGACTGTCAGACAGTATAGTGAGACACATTACAGTAAACTGTATGAACACCTTCAATATTATGTTAACTGTATTATTTTTTAAAAAATGTTAATCACATTAAAATTGGTCCCCTTTACGAGCAAAATATGTAAACAAAGGCTGTCAGACAAAAAAGAAAAAAAAAAAAATCAGTTCACGAAAAATATGAACTGATCATAAACAATTCAGCAATTTATGAAATGAGGAAGAACACATGAAATATAAAAATGCTGAAATGCTGTGGTGACACAAAGATAAAATAATGTATATCATTTTACACCACCACAAATTAGACATACCAGTTCAAACAAAAGTACATCTTCTGACTCAGTATAGATAAGAAACATTCAATGGGAATGGATGGGATGGAATGGAATTGAACCCATAAGACTCTTTACATCAATGCCATGAAATGACTTGAAATTTAAAACAAAAGGTTGAGCCTGCACGGCATGGCACTGCATTTACTGAACTAACTTCATAACAATTGAAAAATACAACTTCTAGTTGGTAGTCTGTCTAATATCTGCTGGCTGTGTCCTGTCTGGGTGATTCAGTTGGTAAGGTTTCTTAGAGACAAGACAGTTGTCTGGCCAAGTGAACAGGGATTGAAACAGGAAGGTGAATCAAGTCATAAAAATATGGCAAGATGACGATGGATGTGTCACGCCTTGCAAGGGACATAACAACGACGTATCAGTTGACACTCATTTGTGGGCAAACAATGAGGAAGCATAAACTGGTATAGTGTCCAAGCTGGGTCAACTCCTAAGGTTTCAGTCAGGGTGGTAGTCCAACTGGTAACATACCCAAGTTCAGCTGGTAAGGTACCTAGGTTCAGCTGGTAACATACCCAGGTTCAGTTGGTAACACACCCAGGTTCAGCTGGTAAGGTATCTAGGTTCAGCTGGTAACATACCCAGGTTCAGTTGGTAACATATAGGATCAGCTGGTAACATACCCAGGTTCAGTTGGTAACATACCCAGGTTCAGTTGGTAACATATATGTTCAGCTGGTAACATACCCAGGTTCAGCTGGTAACATACCCAGGTTCAGTTGGTAACATATATGTTTAGCTGGTAACATACCCAGGTTCAGTTGGTAACATATAGGTTCAGCTGGTAACATACCCAGGTTCAGCTGGTAACATACCCAGGTTCAGTTGGTAACATATAGGTTCAGCTGGTAACATACCCAGGTTCAGCTGGTAAGGTACCCAGAGTCAGTTGGTAAGGTATCCAGGCTCAGCTATTAAGGTACCCAGGTTCAGCTGTTAAGGTACCCAGGTTCAGCTGTTAAGGTACCTAAGTTCAGCTGGTAAAGTGTCTAATCCGGTAGTTCATTTGGTGTAGTATCAAGTCAAGCCATCAAATAAGGGAAGCTAAATGAGAAAGGTGTGTATTTTTGACCTAAAAGTCCTGAGCGTAATTCCCAAAAGGAATATGGGAATATGGAATCTTCACCTTGAGACCTTAGTCTCTTAGGAGTAGTAATGTGCACTTCCTTGACATCTTTAGAAGTAAGAATAATTACAATCCTAAGATAGCAGAGACTGTCAGACAGTATAGTGAGACACATTACAGTAAACTGTATGAACACCTTCAATATTATGTTAACTGTATTATTTTTAAAAAATGTTAATCACATTAAAATTGGTCCCCTTTACGAGCAAAATATGTAAACAAAGGCTGTCAGACAAAAAAGAAAAAAAAAAAAATCAGTTCACGAAAAATATGAACTGATCATAAACAATTCAGCAATTTATGAAATGAGGAAGAACACATGAAATATAAAAATGCTGAAATGCTGTGGTGACACAAAGATAAAATAATGTATATCATTTTACACCACCACAAATTAGACATACCAGTTCAAACAAAAGTACATCTTCTGACTCAGTATAGATAAGAAACATTCAATGGGAATGGATGGGATGGAATGGAATTGAACCCATAAGACTCTTTACAGGAGCACAAAATAAACTTTGTATATTATAATCAAATAGAATTCCTGCTAGGTAATATACACACTAAACAATATTTCTAAGACAAAACATGTAAACATAAATAAACAGTAATCTGGCGTAAATACTATGTATAAGATGATATATGCACATAGTTTAACTTCATGAAGTTAATCTTGTTTCCAAAGTTCAGTCCTAACCACCAACAAACAAGCAAAGTTTGGTCCTAGACACCAGTGAACAAGCAAAGTTCAGCCATAACCACCAGCAAACAAGCAAAGTTTGGTCCCAGACACCAACAAACAAGCAAAGTTCATTCCTAGACACCAACAAACAAGCAAAGTTCATTCCTAGACACCAACAAACAAGCAAAGTTCATTCCTAGACACCAACAAACAAGCAAAGTTCATTCCTAGACACCAACAAACAAGCAAAGTTCATTCCTAGACACCAACAAACAAGCAAAGTTCAGTCCTAGACACCAGCAAACAAGCAAAGTTCATTCCTAGACACCAACAAACAAGCAAAGTTCAGTCCTAGACACCAGCAAACAAGCAAAGTTCAGTCCTAGACACCAGTGAACAAGCAAAGTTCAGTCCTAGACACCAGCAAACAAGCAAAGTTCAGTCCTAGACACCAGCAAACAAGCAAAGTTTGGTCCCAGACACCAGCAAACAAGCAAAGTTCAGTCCTAGACACCAACAAACAAGCAAAGTTCAGTCCTAGACACCAACAAACAAGCAAAGTTCAGTCCTAGACACCAACAAACAAGCAAAGTTCAGTCCTAGACACCAACAAACAAGCAAAGTTCGGTCCTAGACACCAACAAACAAGCAAAGTTCAGTCCTAGACACCAACAAACAAGCAAAGTTCAGTCCTAGACACCAACAAACAAGCAAAGTTCATTCCTAGACACCAACAAACAAGCAAAGTTCAGTCCTAGACACCAACAAACAAGCAAAGTTCAGTCCTAGACACCAACAAACAAGCAAAGTTCAGTCCTAGACACCAGTGAACAAGCAAAGTTCAGTCCTAGACACCAGCAAACAAGCAAAGTTCAGTCCTAGACACCAGCAAACAAGCAAAGTTCAGTCCTAGACACCAGTGAACAAGCAAAGTTCAGTCCTAGACACCAGCAAACAAGCAAAGTTCACTCCTAGACACCAGCAAACAAGCAAAGTTCACTCCTAGACACCAACAAACAAGCAAAGTTCAGTCCTAGACACCAGCAAACAAGCAAAGTTTGGTCCCAGACACCAGCAAACAAGCAAAGTTCAGTCCTAGACACCAACAAACAAGCAAAGTTCAGTCCTAGACACCAACAAACAAGCAAAGTTCAGTCCTAGACACCAACAAACAAGCAAAGTTCAGTCCTAGACACCAACAAACAAGCAAAGTTTGGTCCTAGACACCAACAAACAAGCAAAGTTCAGTCCTAGACACCAACAAACAAGCAAAGTTTGGTCCTAGACACCAACAAACAAGCAAAGTTTGGTCCTAGACACCAACAAACAAGCAAAGTTTGGTCCTAGACACCAACAAACAAGCAAAGTTTGGTCCTAGACACCAACAAACAAGCAAAGTTCAGTCCTAAACACCAGTGAACAAGTAAAGCTCAGTCTTAGAGACACCAGCAAACAAGCAAAGTTCAAGCTGACAAGGATAACTCCAGATAGCCACACTCTGCGAACAAGCAGTGCTGCTGGTATTGTTAGCTTGAATGCTAGCACTTGTGAGCAAGTGAAAGGATCTTGTTCCGAAACTTGTAAGGGGTGTGTAAGTATGAAATGTTAAAAGCAAAAAACAGAATGTATCCTACATATTCTGAACTGGGGCAACTGAGTAGACAAGTGGTCAGAGCACTCATATTCTGTCATGGCATAGGTAACTGGCTTCTGCTCTAAAACTACTGAAAGTGGTACCTGACTCCTTCTTCTGCTGGGGTAGGCATGGCACTAACCATATTAGTCTCTAATGTGCCAGCAGGTTAAATATGGACACTAACACTATATCTACTACATGCCCATATGACATGATACAGCATTAACATTTACCACTGATCACAGCCTCAGTCCAATGAAGTACTAAAACAACATAAGAAAATGAATGTCTGCTAACTCAGTCTGAAAATATATGTCCACTAACAAGAGAAAGTAAAGTCTGAAAAAATCATATATGTCCACTAACAAGAGAAAGTAAAGTCTGAAAAGACTGACATGATCTGATAAGAATCTCTAAAGCTGATTTCAAGATTAAACAGAGTCAACCAGACAGGAATGCACTAAAACAGAAACTGGCAGTTTATACCAGTGGTTCCCAAAATGAGGAGACAAGGCCCCTTCCCTCCCAGGGGCACTGAGAATACCAGGGTGAGGGGGGGTGCTGTGAGGAAGAAGGAAGTGATAGGGAACATCAGAACCTATGGGTGCTAGAGATGCTACTTGGAAACCAAGTGGGTGACAGCCTAAAAAAGTGTGAGAACCACTGGTCTATGCAACAATATTACAAATGTCAGTTTGAAAATAAACTCTACTCCCATTTGCTGTTTTTCCTGCCTTACTACACACATCAACACATCAATATTGCTTGCAGTGTATCACTCTCGAAATGCTTCAACAAGATAAATATTAAATTAACAAACCCTGGCAGAAATATTTTCATAGATCAGTCACTCATTTAGAAATGCATTCGTTCACAGATGTTTCCTATTTTACCATGGTTTTTAACAGTCTGTCTTTAACAGACTTTTTTTTTGGAACAACTTTTCTCTGCTAAGCTTCATGATCAGCTATAATATGAAAATAATCATGGATGTTAGTTTATTTTCATGCTATGGATGTATTTAATCATCATCATCATCAAACCTTGCCCATTTTCATGCTATGGATGTATTTTATCATCATCATCATCATCATCATCATCATCATCAAACCTTGCCCACACAGAGCATAATGGTATCAACGGTACGTCTGAGACAAAACATTCTTCAATCTCTCTGATGCTGGATCCACCTGTCTATTTACCTCCCCACTTTCTTTAACTCTGGAGTCCATGTCTGAAAGGTGTCTCTGGGTCTGCCCTGCACTGCCCTTGTTCTCCTGGTGGGGCTCTGCCTACTGCTTGTTTTGGTTATCTGCTCTTCTTTACCTTATGCTGTTTCAGATTTTGTCAGGACAGACTTTGCAAAAATAAAAATTTTTAAAAAAAAAATTATAGAATAGAAAGTAAGATAGTCACTAGAAAATGCTGACAATGTGACATTTACAACTTGGTGGAGTAATGATTTACAGCTCTAAACACTGAATGAACACAGCTATCTGCCATTTCTGTTTCTGAACACTGAGAGTGAAGGATTTTTTTTTTATTACTATGGCCACTTCATCATCAACCTCATTAAAGACAAGTAAAGAGTCAGCCTTAAATTTATCAACATCATAAGTCAGATTTAAATTTATCAACACCATAAGTCAGATTTAAATTTATCAACACCATAAGTCAGATTTAAATTTATCAACATCATCAACAATGAGTTAAGAGTATATCAACCTCATTAAGGATGAGCATAGAGTCAAGTTTAAATTCATCAAATTCATTAACTCTTTCTGCGCCTTTGGTCGCTGTAGCAACATTTCCGTTTTCCCGATGCTTACCAATTGTCACTGCAGCGATAATTTTAATTCTTTAAGGCCAACATTTGTTTTCTTTTCCAGCTTCTGGAAATGTTAGTACATCAGCAGCCATCAAGTGAATTCATTTTTTTTTTTTTAAAGCTAGCATTAAGAAGTGATGTTAGAATTTACAGGTAGCAAAATTCCACATCAACTAGTAACTGGTCTTGTTTATCTCTATTTACAAGAAGCACATATCTAAAACTAGACTTCATAAACTGACAATATTTGTACACAACGGCATCTGATGAACTAGTTAGCGCTGGATCCTAAAGAGAGAGATCACCACATAAATTAACACATTTTTTTTTCAATTTTGCCTACAAGTAAAATATAACAAAATGTATAAAATGTTTGGGAAAAAAAACATTATTAACTGCAGTAATGAATGAATGAATGAATGTAGAAGAGGATATAAAAGAAATTGGTGTCAGCAACTGGAGAGAGAAGATTAGGAACAGAGAGGAATGGAGGTGAACTTTATCTGCGGCAATGAGCCTTAATGGCTTGGAAAGCTGAATAAGAAGAAGAAGTAATGTAGTAACTGTTCCTATAATTAATAAACAGTAACACAACATGTTTCTGAACCAGACTGATGAAGCACTTGTAAATGTAGCAAAGAAACAACATTAATTCAATCACACTCACAAGCTAATATGGGACACAACTCATTACTCACAGCAACCTACAGACTATGATGGGAGGAAATAAAGGTCGTGAACCATATCAGTTCACCAGGCTACAGGATAATCAAGGTACTGCTCTATTTTGACTAATAACTTGCTTGTTACACACTGTTCTTTCAGCTATATCAGTGGTTTCCATGCTTACATAAGACACACAGATGGGAGACAAACCAAAAAGGCCTTCGCGACAAGAAAGACTTCCTCCAGCTACAGGGCAGAAACAACAGCCCTCCTTGAAGCCCTCAGAACACTTAAAACAGAAAACTAGCACCCACCACACAAAATAGCCTTCTTCACAGACTGCAGGGCACTTCTTGAATCTCTAAAAACAACAAAGAACCCACAGGCAAACATACAGGAAATCACAACAGAACTGAAGCACCTTACACTGTCAACAACCGTGGCCTTACAATGGGTACCATCCCACTGTGGAATTGCTGGCAATAAAATAGCTGACAGCCTACCAAAAGCTGGCAGCAATCAAGATCACACCAATCATCCAATAAACTACCAAGAGGTGAAAACCATAATCCATAATCAGTGCAGATCTGAATGGAAAAAGAAACTAAAATGCAACAATAAACCAGATCCAATACACCAACTACAAAGACATCAGCAAACCATCCTCTTTCGCCAAAGGACAGGCCACTGCAGACTACTGAGCCACCTGCATCGACTCAAAATGTCTCACACAGACATGTGGCAGTGGAGTTCAGACTCCAGAACATATCCTACAAGAGTGCCCAAACCATGCAGACCTGAGGCATGAGACATGGCCAGAGGACACAAGCTTGGGGCAAAAGCTTTGGGACTCCTATCAGGATCTGGAGAGGACTGCGGGCTCTGCCATGTCGACAGGGATCAGGATCTGAAGCGACCAACAACCTCGAACGCAGAAGAAGAAGAAGTGGTTTCCAACTTGTGGTCTGTATACCACAAGTGGTCCTCCAAGCATTATCAGATGGTCCACAGCTATGTTACTGATTTGATATTAAGTTATTATAATTATATGTTGAACAGAAACAATTATGCCTGGATACCAGAGCAGCTAATGAAGCAATGATACCTGCATACAACATAAACAAATAAAGAAATGAAGGGAACACCAATATCACACTAAAAATTTGTATGAAACTGAAAGGCAAGGGAGGGAAGGGGGTGGTGTCAGATCCTCAGTTGGAACACCAAGAAAATTACAATTTGTCTTCAACAGAACATATTAAAATCAAAATGAACCTAAATAAGACAAGTGGATTTCTTACTTAATGAGAAATGATTGTAATTACTTTCACCTTATATTACACTTTCTTAAAACTTAAAAGCAAAAGTATATATTTTTTTTAAAAAACTCATCAAAATAGAAGATTTATTAAAGTAAGATCACAATTTTCAAAAAAACACATGAAAATCAAAAATAAAAAACAAAAAACAAAGGGATAAAAATCAGTATATAATAATTGCACAGGTCAGTCCTATCAAGACACCATATTATAACACAAATGTAAGCATACATAATCAACAGAGACATCACACAGGGTATGTGGTTTCATCACTATACGTTATGTGGATTTATTACCCTCATGTTATGGATATTAGCTTACTCTAAAGAAAGCTACATAAGAAAGTGATTTCACCTTCATATCTCCACTGCATCAAATGGGCACATTTAATCAGCAAAATATACACATTTATCAAAAAGTACAAAGTTCACGTAGGAATTCAAAGAAAAAGAACCACAAAAATCAATTCATATCAAAAACTAAAAAAAACCACTTGACGTGGAAGACCCATAGAAAAATATAAAACCCGCTCTAAAATACACAATCGGTGTGAGCTATAAAGCAACCTATCTCAAACTAGATTTTGCCGTCACTATCATCATAACTGTCTTCATAACCGTCATCATTATCATGTACTATGTCAAGTGATATATACAGCTGCATCTTTCAACATAAATGGTGCTCTAACCCATTCTACAGAAAATCTAACAACTTCTTATCATGTCACCATGTCAAAAAAATTCCACTGTCTTTACTCTTGGTCTTCTATAATCTCCCTTTTGTACTGCTACTACTGTTATACAATCTTTTAAAGCCTTCTTCTTCTCATCACAAACCTAGTAAATGATGGCCATCTTTTCTTTTTTTATTTAAATAATATAAGATTTGAGGAACAAATACCAAGTCTTTTCAGTAGCGGACATCACATACTCACAGTAAATACTGAATATCATCACCATCATCATTGCCTTTCACTTCCTTGGGAGCATAGGCCATGGATAAAGGCTCTCCAGTCATCCCTGTTCTTGGATTTATTCTCTGCTTGATTTCCATGTGTATCCCTTGTCTCTGAGCACTGTCATAATTTCCCTTCTCCAAGTATTTCTAGCTCTTCTTTAATTTAAATACTGAATATGATATATATAAACTCTGAATATTCACAATTTGTAAGATGCAGAATAATACCTCAGTAATGTAAAGGATGGTATTCCTCAGACTGACAGTGCCTATGTAAATGGACATGACAACTTCCCACCACCCCACCCCCCCCTACAACAAGCACCTGGTAGCAAGCACAAGGGAAAGAACTGAAACATTACACATATTAATAATGTGGCAATAATAAAATATGATCAGCTTTATAAGGAAATCAGTGTCACAATACTCTGAAAGGTGGTGCACAACAAAATCACAGACCTGAAACAGTTCACAATCTATGAGGGAGAATCAAAAAAAGTAAAGGCAACATACCTTTTAATACAGGTAGCTATGAGCACATGAGCATATCAGTTGTCATATCACTTCTCCACATAGTCCCCCTGCAGGTGGATACATGTTTTCTACTATTCTATTAGCTTCTTCATTCACTGGGAGAAGGTTCTGTTACTTTGCAGATCAGTAAGTTGTTTGAGTGCCAACTTCATGTACCCCAACCATCATACACTATGGCATGCACAGGTCCACGGCTGATAACTAGATCTGCAGCAACAGCGGACAACATAATCCACTGGTCTTATCTGATCAAGGCCTGTGCCCAGATGATGTGGGCCTGTGTGTTGATGGTCAGCCGGACCAAGTTTTCTAGCTCACACTTGTTCTTCTCACTTTAAACCTTTCTGCTCATTCAAAAACTTGTTGTTGACCCATGATGCCTTCACTCCTTAACTGACTCAACATCCTACAGTGAACTTCGACAGACTTCACTCCCTCTGCCTAAATCTCACTACCGCGTGCTGCACGATGATGATGCAAGCCCGCAGAAGAGTGTCCACGTTTATTTGATTTTTATTTCAACTGGACCAGTTGTAAAGCACTGTGCTATGAACCACCCGTCAGACTCCGTGGATGAGTTGTTCCGTGTCAGCTTCTAACTGTTGTGGATATCGTGTTATTTTCAAATTGCCTTTACTTTTCGATTCTCCCTCCTATTCCCTTCAAACACAGCAGAAAGCAATCACAATAAATAATAATTTAAGTATTCAAGTGTCCACAAATATGCAGTCTAAAACACAAAATGAGATAAACACAAAAAAACCCCCCCAAAAAAACAGCCAAATTTATCCAACAGTTACACATACTGATAATGTAAACTGTCAATACATATGAAGAAGAAATATAAATAGACCTATCCTTCTGTAAGATACCCAAAAGATATAATCATTGAAACTTAGCACATGACAGGTAAAGCTTGTGCCATAAAGCATTAAATATTTGGTTTTCAAACCAGCATGTGGAGTGAGGCATGATGTTTCCTTTATTGTGCTTATTAACTTATAACCACCTATCATCCAGTCTTCTTCTCTTCACACTTTTTATATTACATAATGTTCCCTGGTCTCTGGCCAGTTTGCCAGACCCCATCAACAAACTTCTTCTTTCATGCTGTCTTGATTTCTTGTTTAAGTTCCCTTGCTTTATTTGTTATTAAGTTTCCATTCTTTTACTTTCCGAAATATTCTCATTGTTTTATCTCTGGTAAAGTTCCTACTGTTTTATCTCTTATTAAGTTCCAGTTGTTCCATGGCTGACACTGATTTTCACAGGCAAATAAAAGGGAGAGCAACCATACCATTCACCTTTCATGAAATTTCCACCTCTGTTCATAATTGTGAAAATTTACTGCTGTACAACATGCAGAATAAATTAATATAACCAGACATCCCCGCTGCCGACATCACCGTCACAAAAACACACTGATGTGACAGCCATTACATACTCCTGACCGTCTGACATTGTTCACAGACCTTCCCTGTGTGCTGGCTATCTGAAAGTGTCTGTGTCACTGTCCGTCAGTGCACCCCTGGGCCGTGTCAAGGAGGTCTCCTCAGCATCAGAGCTGGAAGTAAACATTGTAGGGGCTTGTTACATCTTAACACAAAATTTTGCTTCAAGGATATTCACTCCATTCTGACCTTCACGATAGCAACTTTCTCAACTACACCTTCATTTATATTATGCTGGTTTAAAAAAAAAAAGATTATACCCCATAAAAAAATGATGAGATAAGAAATGAAAAATACAATTTTTACTCAAATAAGTTACTTTTACCAGTTACATTTTTAATTCCCCCCCCCTACAAAGAACATCATCAACAATAACACAATAATTAGTGTATAAGTATATAACTATACACGAAGCACTGCAGTAAAGCTGTGATACCAGAATGTATAAACTAGGAAAAATGTAGGAACAGCTTTATTACTTAACGACTACAAGGTTGTGACGTTTCGGCGTGAGCCTTAATCATACAAAAACATACAGGACGAAGAAATAGAGAGAGGAGATAAAGTATAGGTTCACATTTTTTTTTAGTATTCATGTGAATCTATACTTTATCTCCTCTCTCAATTTCTTCATCCTGTAGGTTTTTGTATGATTAAGGCTCACACCGAAACGTCACAACTTTGTAGTCGTTAAGTAATAAAGCTGTTCCTACATTTTTCCTAGTTTATATCATCAACAATATTGCTATTTTCTATCAGATCATTAAAAAAAAAAAAAAAACATGATCGCCAGGGCAATTATTACTACATCCTGTCCTGGACTTTCAATAGGATGATATTACAACAAAGCCACTGTAATTTAAAATATCATTAGCTGAACTACATATATCAACAAATATATATATTAAACATATACTTAATATCCTACATGGGTGTGAAGACGCCCAGTGAGGCAATCAGCGACCTATAGCTGATATGCCAGCATCAGGGTTAGTGACCCATGGCTAACCAAGACCCTGTCCCATCTCTCCCCGTGGTACCCCCAATAACAGGCCTAGCTTGGCTAACGGGGCAGGGATCGCCACAGTCCCCGCGGTGGTGGAGTCTGCTAAAGAAGCACTGCACATCCCCTGCTTTTTAGCTGTACTCCGGGACTGAAAAAGTAGCTGCCATAACCTTCTCCCATGCCGATAGGATGCTGTGCCTCAACAGCTCTACAGTATCGGCTGCAAAGAACAATAGCTTGCAGTTATAGGGAGTTCGTACAAGCAAGTACAAGTACAATATCCTACATATATGCAAGTTATTTCCTCTCTGCTTAGGGGAGCTCACTGCAAATAATAAAACTATAAATGTGATGCAGTGAAAAATTGTAAAAATAAACATTAACGAAAAAAAAAACACTGAATGTTTTATTAAACATACCAACTATTACACAAAATTCATTGAATCTCTCCAGCTTTGACGGCTTACTTGGATTTTCATCTTTATACAGTACTGTTACAACTCACTGACATGGGGGGGGGGGGGGGGGAATTGTTAACGGCTTTCAAATCATAGGTATCATGGAACAGCACATACAATGATTGTATAATGTTTACTTGTATGTTATAACCCTACCATCGTAAGACTAAAAAAGCCCAGCCATCGTAAGCTGAGGACATTCTTTATACTGAAAATCCTGACATGTTTTTGAACTCTGCTCAACAAAACAAACACACCATCATAAGTTCATGCCTAGGCAGTGAAGTCTGTGCAGGACTCAACCCCCCCCCCATTCCAGAACATCAAATTTATGACTTATACTCACGAGTAATGAACTTCCTCATCAGAGTCGTTCAGCATGGACAATGCTGGGTTATCCTTGAAATGAGTTTCTGGTTTGAAAAAAAGACACCGAAAATAAATATGTTCAAATTCTGATTATCAGTTTAATTTACAAATCATACTGACTACATTAACACAGATCCAGCTTCAGAGAACATATACCAGAGAATGACAAACACACTTTATTCTGACAACATCAGTTCATAAAAGAACTTGATCCAAAGATTCTTGCCTCATCTAATGTTCACACACACACACAGGCAGTGACTGCATCAATTTTGTCTCTAAATATACATGGCTCTATGCCATTATACAATTAGATCTTGAGTTCACTCCCTTTCTGGCCACCCATGCATGAAATCTTATCTTCCCTCCCTTTGTTTATTAACTCTTCCCGTGCGTTGGGTCAAATTTTCGACATTTCCAGTGGCCCCAAGCTACAGTATGGTCGAAAATTCGACATTGTTTGTTTCATTAAAACAAGCGGTGTAACATTTAGATTGTACATATTTCGTCCGCTATTCCGGTGACACTTTCAAAATGGAGAATGCGTGCCTAGTTACGAGTGATGCCGAGCAAGAACAAGGACGCGAAGCATGGAAATTTTTCAATTTTTGACGATGTAGATAGGGGTATGGACATAGCCTATGGCCACCCCGCTGCTCTTGAATGTTTTCTAAGTAGATTTAGACATATTTAGATGACTGGAGAAGTAGTTAGGAGTAGTTAGGAGGTTATTTCAGACATTCATTCAGCGGAAATGCAATACGGAGTCACAATACGAGATCGACAAGTAGATCTACACATCTTAGATGGTAAGTAGGGGTAAGTAGCGCGAATCTAGACCTAGCCGATGGTGAGCTGGCCACAATCAGTGTCTAAAAACATCACATTACTTAAGGATGGAAGGAAACTGTGGAAACTAATCAAACAGTTAAATGATGAGAGTACTGGAAGAAGTACAAAGATTACACTAATAGAGGATGGGAAAACTCTTACAGGTAAGCAGGTAGCAGATCACTTTGCTCGCATGTTTGCACAGGACTGCAACATTGATATCCATCCAGAGAAGGAGCGTACAGTGCGCATCGAGCCACAGAAAGAGGAGGAACAAGTCAGAAAAGTGGAGGTCATGGATGCACCAATCACACGCAGTGAGTTAGACCTAGCAGTTAGTAAACTGAAACCAAGGAAATCACCAGGACCAGATGGAGTGTCCAATGAAATGATCAAGAACCTGGGAGTGGCAGCAATGGGAAAGCTGTTGGATATTTTCAATATGTGCTGGAGCACAGGTAAGTTACCTCAAATCTGGAAGGAAGCAAGCATGGTACCACTGCTAAAACCAGGGAAAAACAGTGATACTGCCTCCAGCTACAGGCCAATCAGTCTCACTAGCTGCCTATGCAAAACGATGGAACGCATCATTGACCTGAGGCTAAAATGGTACCTAGAAAGTGAAAACCTTCTCGTTCCACAACAAGCAGGATTTAGGCAGTACTACAGTACGGAAGATCAAGTGACCTATCTCTCTCAAGAGATTGAGGATGCATTCCAAGAGAAAAACCTTGTACTAGCAGCGTGGATAGACCTGAAGAAAGCCTTTGATAAAGTATGGAAAAAAGGTCTGTTGTGGAAACTAAGAAACTGCAATGTGAATGGAAGACTGTACAACTGGATAAAGTCCTATTTACACAATAGAAGAGCTAGAGTAGTAATGGATGGACACAAAAGCCAGAAAGTACTTCTGCGACACGGTGTACCACAAGGAGGAGTCCTTTCGCCTACACTATTCCTTGTATTCATTAATGACCTGGTCAAGGAACTTCCCTATGGAATCAAAGCAGCACTGTATGCAGATGATCTGGTCATGTGGTGTACAGATGAATATGCGACAGTTGCTACACAGAGACTCCAAAGAGCAGCAGACATCTTGACATCATGGACAAACAAATGGTGTGTAAGTATCAACACAGAAAAATCAAGTACCACTCTGTTCACCCTCTCATCTAAACAGAAAGCAGGTAAGATCTTTGTAAATGAAATACCCTTAAGGATGGACAACCAACCCACTTACTTAGGAGTGACTCTTGACTCAAAACTGACTTGGAAGCAACACATCAACAGTGCAGAAGCAAAAGCCAGAAGAAAACTAGCCATATTAAGAAAATTAAGTGGGACTACATGGGGAGCTAGTGAAAGAATCCTCAAGAACGTATATCAGCAAAGTATTCTACCACATTTAGAATATGGCTCAACATCTTGGTGCACAGCATCAAACACTACGCTGCATAATCTAGACAAGGTTCAAAATCAGTCACTACGGATTATCACAGGTGCCATGAGGTCCACACCAATAGTAGAAATGCAGAAAATAGTTGGTGTTCAACCGCTAAAGGAACGTAGAGACACAAAGGTCATGACCATGGGAGAAAAATTCCTTAGCTCTGTAAGCCATCCCCTGAAGGAGAGATTCAATAACTTGGCATTAGGACGGCTTAAAAGAAGCAGCTTCATTCATCAGGCCAAGCGTATGCGTAAGCTGATACCTGACCTTCCAACTGTAGTCACTCCATTATCATCTGTACCAGAGCATACACCATGGAAAGAAGCAGATTATACACAAATAACTATTCAGACTGAAGTGAAAGGTGTGCAGAATGGTGAGATGCAGAGCAGTCTTGTAAGATCAGTAGCCACACTTAGTGTTCTAGATGACAAATATCCATGTGACACCTGGATACGTGTGTATACAGATGGATCTGCACATAATGCCATAAAAAATGGTGGGGCAGGAGCATATATTGAATATCCAAACAACACCATTGACAAGATTTCCATACCCACTGGTAAATACTGCAACAACTTTGATGCAGAAGTTAGGGCAATTATTGCTGCAGTTGAAAAACTATCAGACTCCAGAATTGATACATGTCCTGTAGTAATTCTCACAGATGCAAGATCAGTACTGGAGGCTCTTCAGTGCAACAAACTACCAGACCTTAAGGATGCCTTGTCAAAAATTGGCTTACAACATGGAGTCACTTTGCAGTGGATTCCCTCCCACTGTGGGATACCAGGCAATGAGAAAGCTGACCATCTGGCCAAAGAGGGCACTGAAATGGAGCAACCAGACATACCAGTCACCTATAATCAGAAGAAAAGCATGATAAAAACCTACAGGAAGCCACAAACACCACCACATGATGACTATCACATGCTAAACAGAAAGGAACAAGTCACCATCTTCCGTCTCCGAACAGGACACAGCCAACTCCGAAGTCATATGTATACAAAGTTTAAGGTTGGTACTACTAATCTATGTACATGTGCCCAGGTGCCCCAAACCGTGGAACATATCCTCCAGAACTGCATCAACTACGAGACACTGAGAAATAATTACTGGCCCAGTGAAACCACTAAAGAAGATAAGCTCTACGGTTCCATACATGAGTTACAAAAAACAGTGAAATTTATCCAAGAGACAGGACTGCAGATATAGACAGACAGTGCGAACGAAGAAGAAGAAGAAGAAGAGATCACATTACTTCTTTTTTCCTAAAAAAACTCTGCATTTATGAAATTTTCATTCATTTAGCTATACTTTGACACATATTACATATACGGAAGTACATGTTTTCCATTCCATTTTACAACCAGACCCCCTTACAGACAAGACCCGCGTTTTACTCCCGCACGCCAAGACACGTCCGTGTTTCTTCTCCCGCACGGAAAGAGTTAATAGATTTGAACATTTCATTTCAAAATACTGTCACAATCGCAGAACTAACTAGTTATGTTGACATGATTATGCATCTTGCATATGCTCACATAAGGTACAACAACAGATAATTTTAGGATTCCATAAACTTATACTGATCAGCTTCAGCTTAAAACATTACTAGGTAACAGTTAAAAAAAAATTAACCCTGTCCCTCACAAAACAATACACTTGACAATATTCTCCACATTCCATTATTCCTGATTTAACACTGATGCCTTCACAAAATCAATGTTTGGCATCTTGCTACGTATCCTTTGCTCAGCATCTCCAACTTGTTGTTCAAGAAACATAGAAACTCCCCTGAGACAATAGGGCACATGCTAACCTGCGGTTGCTTACTGCATGTTCACTGGTCTAACTTCTATTTAAGAGGTTCTCCCCATGACCCAGCCCTGTACCATTTGCCATCTGGTGGACAATCATAAAAGGTTCCACCCATAAGGACTACTAGTTGGTAATCTAAAATCCTGGAATGAATGCTAAAAGTATGTTTTTTTTCTTTACTGGTCTAAAAGTTGTAACATGCAAGGGGAAGTGTGTGAGGGTGGGGAATGCGTAGGGTGAGAGGTAGCATGCAGGCTGCACAGCAGTGGCTATGGGTAAACATGAGGTGATGAAAGAACTTTTGTGACTAGCCTTTTTTTTTTCACCCCATCAATCTGTGGTTACAAATAATGAAAGTTAGTATTTGCATATGAAGTCAACGTTGAAGCACATCTCATGCACGACAACTACAGTAACAAAAACCATTAAATTCATACCAAACATGGCATTTGGCGAGGGAGAGTACACAAATGCCATTGTGTACATGTAGAAATTCAGAAGACCGTAGAAAGAGACAAACTCTGCTGAGTTCTCGTAGTTGGTTGAGAGTTCCGCTACAAAGTTGTCCTGCAGGACTCCACCTCCAAACCTCATGACAGTGATTGCTATACTGATTGACACAACAATCACCATCAGGGCTGTCATAAACTTCAACCGTAAGTCTGAAAATAGAATTGCTATTCATGTGAGAAAAAAAAAAAATCAACATCTGCTTACTTTTAAGAACAGACCACATTCTTTTAATTAAAAGCAAAAGGGATTTCAAAGCAGGATCTTCTCAATTTTGCATTCTGAATTTAAATCATGTGATTTTTAAAACAGAGCTGAAAGGGTGTTAATGAAACTCATGGTACTTATTTGGTGGACTTATTATAAGTTATGCTAATCAACTATGACCTGCAATACCTCCATGTGGACATCTCGAGACACTCAAAATTTTTGAGAAGCTCAAGTACTTAAGCTCAAGTGAACTGAGAAAGCTTCTGAATCAAATAACACCACAAGGGAAATGATCTTAATTGCAGTTAATCTATCAATAACAAGTGTCATGAACATAATAAACTAAATATGAAATAATATTGTCCAACACTGTTTTCACCACATTCTCACAGAAAACTGGAAACACAATATGTGAAAAAGTAATTTGATTCATCAATGAACAAAAACACATTGATGAAGCATTAATCTTCAGCTGACCTACACATATGCAGCCATAGTAACAGAAGTTGGCATTATGTTCTTCCATTTTCTGCGGTCCTTGGCATTACTAATCAGAATGATTGCCTCTAACTTCCTTGCCACAGGGACAGTCAGTTCAGATGATTTTCTCTCGTTCTCCTCTTTTTCCTTTAAGTTTTCCAGTGATTTTCAAGTTCTTTAACTTCTGACTTCCAATGATACTTTCTTTACTATTTTAATTGTTTTTTTTTTCATTCACCTCTAAACACATCATAATCATTCTCTGTGGTACAGAGTTATCTCTTGTAATATTTTAAGATGTATCTCAAGTACATATATCTCATGTAGGAGTGTATTGGGGGGGGGGGGGGTCCTGCACCTTCAGATGATGGTATGGTTATCAAGACAAGATCTGTGACACTGTGGATTCAATTCTACCACAGAATTAGTGTCTTGATGTCCTGCAAATTCTCAGTGATGTTTTTCTTTTGTTAACAAAAAAAAAAAAAAAAGGTAAAATTCCTGTTTCCATGCCATTAAGGTTATATTTGTAAGGGGAGGGGGGAGAAAAGAGAGAATATAAAATAAATTCAAACTAGAAACTATGTTTTATAAATGGTGGTTTTATACTGAAAACAGTAACTGAAGAGAATCTCAAAGATAACTGAAGATTAGTATTTATGCTTAATGAATGAAACAACGTTATATGAAGACTGAAGTTATGAGACAAATATATGAAGATGTCATATTTCTTTTGTACTATTTCATCATTTTGTTTCTCTACTCAAATTCTGTGTAAACTCATTTTCTTATCTTTCCACAGACAGGCAACATTTTTATCTCCTCCTCCACTTGGCAAATGGCAGACTTCACTTGGCACTCTACATCTTCATGCTAGAGATCTTCTTGTTCAAAGTCTAATCCACCCACATGCAAAGCTAAAAAAATACAATGCAACAAAACTAGCAAAACTTACCAAAGTATGGCATAAGCCGTAACTCAGCGTAAGCCCTGATCAGTAGATATAGAAGGTACATGAGGTAGAAGCCCCCAAAAATAAAAAACATGATTTTAAAACCCTGAAGAAAAATAAAAAAAGCAAAATTAAAAACAGGATAACCAAATTTCAGCATTCAGAATATTATCTGATACTATGGTTAAAAAAAAAACTGTGCCATTTTCCTTTTGTCAAAAGAAAAAGGACCAAAAAAAAAACCCCCCTCTGAAATATGATAAAATTCTATAATAATAGCTAATGCACAAAAGACTTTTTATGACAAAACTGTATCCAAAATCTGTTTCAAGATTTTAAATTTCTAACACAGCTTTAAAATGTGCTTAATTAGTTTACCATATTCTTCCTCTTTATCCTTTGCAAGGTGTTGAAGGGAGATGCAGTTGACATTTATGGACCATATGAATGGCCTCAGTGATGTTCATGCCATAATTTGGAGTGTTCATCTATCCATCTTTTTCGGGGTCTTCCTCTTAACCTGCATCCTATAGTTTTTTGGCCAAACCACTTAATTCTTTGTTTCTCTATGTATTATACGCATGGTGTAGTTCCTACCTATTATCTTATGTCATCACTTCCTAGCTTATCCTTCCCAGAGATGTTTGCAGCTTTTCTCAGGCATCTCATTTCACGTGCGGATATTTTATTTTGCTGTTTCTTCGTTAGTGACCATGTGTGGGACTGGCAGCACAATATTGGTACAAATATGTGTCCCCATCTTGGAAGAGGATAACAGCCAAGAATGTGACCACTAGGTAGGGTGAAGTATGGTGTGGATTTATCCCATGGGGCTGCTACATCAGCCAACCCAGATCACCCTGAAAATGCTAAAGGGGCCTAGCAGGCCGACGGTGGATTTTCTTTCTTTCTTTCCTTCATTCTCTCTCTCTTTCTTTCTTCAATCTTTCCTGTAACTGAGAGATGGTGTTCTTTGCAGCCGATGCTGTGAGGATGTTGAGGCGCAGCATCATATCAGCATGGAAGCAGGTTACAGCAGCTATTTTTTTTTCAGTCCAAAACTGTAGCTAGAAAGCAGGGGGTGTGCAATGCTTCTTTATCAGACTCCACCACCATGGGGAACTATGGCAATCCCTGCCCCATTAACCAGCCTAGGCCTGTTACTGGGGGTACCAATAAAGAGGGGGAAAAGGGTCTTGGTCAGCTATGGTTTGCTAACCTTGATGCTAGCATATCAGGTATGGGTCACTGACTGCTTAACTGGACTGCATCTGAGATAAAAACTAAGATAAATATCCTGACATGAAGTAAGACAACACGGCTAAATCTGCTACTGCGTTACCTCAAAATTAGTAGTGTCAAGTCTGTAGTAGTATGTTGGATCCTGAAGCTCATTATACTCCTGCCAGGATGCCAGTGTGACCGCACACAGCCAAATCAGGCCAACAATAAGCAGTTTTGGCACATAAAATCGAACAAATCGTCGATCAGTCTAAAAAGTTTGATTTGAAAAAATTAAAGGTCAAAAATATTACAGAAATAATTTTGACATTTATAAACTTCTGACAAAATGTCCCTTACTGAAAGAGACAAAGCCCAAAACTACAGACATTGATCAACATATTAATATGTGGATTAAAGAAGTCTGAAAAAAAAAACCACACAAAAGTGCTCTCTAAACCAACGAAAATAAAATTTCATTTTACTACTATAGTTCTTTACATCTCATTGCTACATATAAAATTTCTTATTTGTCTCCACTTATCTCCATTTCTATTTTTCTCTCTCTCTCTCTAATTGTTTCCTCTTAGTCCTTTTAAGTCTTTGTCTCTCCATCTTTCATAAGCACATTTATGAAATCAAAAACTTTCCCCTCAAAACTTTTACCCTTGAACAGAACTTCACAATGCCTACTTCGAGAAATTACTAAACTGAATAAAAATTAATAAGAATGGCTGTCACAGGGTGATGGTTAATGATAGAGATGCGCCCAAGAAGCTTGCTTCATTACTATGTCAAACAACAGGACACTTCATGATTTGCTATAACATGATATGAAACGCTACATGTATTGGGAATGAACTTTATATGACGTGTCCTTTCCAGAACGTTGTCGCTCTCCCAGCCTCCCTTAACGCAATGTGGTCTTGCACGAGCTGACCAGCATCTTGCAATGTGATGTTCTGAGTCCATATGCGGTGAGGTCACCCCTTTTCTCTCTTGCCTGGCACTATTCCTTCTGCAGTCAATCTCTCCAAGCTACTGTGTCTCTTGATGTGGCTGAAGTATCTCACCTTTCTAATTTTGAAGGCAGGAATGATATAATGGGGGGGGGGGGGGGGCGCCAAAACACATTTTAACTTTAAACCCAGAGTTATAAGCATGTAGAACATCATGTTCCATGACACCACATAGCAGTAACTTCTGTTGTGTTTGATAGTACAAAACTGATCACCCTGCTGGTGTCATTATGTATGAAGAGTGGCTCATTCTGACATACCTGTCTGACACTGTGATAAATACACAACCAGAACAACAGCAAGGCACTGAGGAAAGAGGCCTGGAACAGTCCATCCAGCATGCCAGGCAACCAGCTGTTCACCAGGAAAGTCAGTGGGAAAATTGGATCTATAACAATGAGAGAACAAAAAAAAAAAACTGTCAAAATGTGAAAGGTATTTGTGAAATACTGTCCAACCAAGTTAGGAAACTGAAATACTGTCCAAGTAAGCTAGGAAACTGTGAAATACTGTCCAAGCAAGCTAGGAAACTGTGAAATACTGTCCAAGCAAGCTAGGAAACTGTGAAATACTGTCCAAGCAAGCTAGGAAACTGAAATACTGTCCAAGCAAGCTAGTAAATTGTGAAATACTGTCCAAGCAAGATAGGAAACTGTGAAATACTGTCCACGCAAGCTAGGAAACTGTGAAATACTGTCCAAGTAAGCTGAGAAACTGTGAAATACTGTCCAAGCAAGCTAGGAAACTGTGAAATACTGTCCAACCAAGCTTTTCATTCATTCATTTGCATGTCCTTTGCGGAACTTTGCCTCCCTAACAGCGCTCCTGTAGGCCTCTTGGTTGTGAGCAAGGTGGCCTGCTGCTGATGCATTCATTTGCAGATCATCAACGATGTCTTGCAGCCATCTTCACCTTGGTCTTCCCCTGGCTCTTTTTCCCTCTATTTTTCCTGTTGTTATAATATTTTCAATACCCCTCTTTTCATTGCATGTCCCATGAAAGTACACTGTCTCTCTCTTTTTACAAGATTTTTTTGTCTCTCCAGCCCGTCTCATACATCCTCCATTAGTTAATTTTTGCTGTACAAGGGATTTGCAACATTTTTCTAATAAACCACATTTCTGCTGCTTCCAATTATTTTTGCACAGACTTGCCTATTGTCCATGATTCACTTCCATATAACAAGATAGGTTCAATATACCATTTTAGGACTCATTTTCTAACATTCATTGACAAGAATGTGTTGCATAATGTTTCTCACTCTCTGAAATGCAGTCTTTGCTTGGCCTATTCTGTTCCTAATTTCTGTTCTGCATTTCCCATCAGAAGTTATTACTGCTTCAAGGTATCTGAATTTCTGCACCCTGCTTTAGAATAGTTCCGTTTAGTTTTACACTGCATGTTGGTGGATTCTATTTCTTAGATATAACCATAGTCTCTGTTTTTTTTATGTTTAAAGTAAGGCCTTTCTGTTCCCTTCCTTTACCAACTTTATTGAAGAGATTTTGCAGGTCTTGTTGGTTCTCAGCTATCAGTACTGTGTCGTCAGCAAACCGAAGGTTGTTAATATTGTATCCTCCAATTTTTATGCCTGGTTCTGTGATGATCATTCTTAGAATATTCTCAATGTACAGAGAAAAAAGATATGGAGATAGTACACATCCTTGTCGCACCCCTTGTTTCATAGGTTGATATTTTCCACTTCTATTTTCAACTCGAATTGCTGCTTCTTGCTGCCAGCATAGATGTTTTACAATCCTCAGGTCTTTGCCGTCTATGTTTATGTCTTCAACCATTTTAATAATTTCATTATGTTTCACCTTGTCGAATGCAATGGTGTAATCAATGAAGCATAAGTAGAGATCTTTCTGTACTTCTGAAGCTCTTTCTGTTAGTGTTCATAAAACATAAATGGCATTGTGTGTTCCCTTTTCTTCACCAAATCCAAACTGTTCATCCCTTATTTCCATTTTTATCTTTTTCCTTGTTCTTCTCATAATAATTCTCAGAAGCTGCTTCGTTATGTGACATGAGAGGCTGATAGTCTGGTGGTCATCACATTCCTTTGCACCCAACTTCTTTGGTAGTGCTATAAACGTGCTTTTAAGTAGGTCACTGGGAATATAACCACTGTTGTAAATGTCATTCAGTAACATGGTTATTATTTTTATTCCTATCTCCTCTAGCCCCTCTATTTCTTCTATTGTTATATTATCAGGCCCAGTCGCTTTTCCTTTCTTCATGTGTTTGATGGCATCTAATATTTTATCTTCAAGTATTGGTGGTCCATCACAGTTTTCAGTATCTGGTGTTAATTCTGGTCTTTCTCCTCCATATAGCTCACTGATGTACTCTATCCACCTGTCCACAATGTCTTCTTTTCCCATTAACATTTTACCCTCTTTTGATTTCAGGCATCCTGTGGTATATTTTGTTTTCCTGCCTGTGAGTTCACTAACTTGTTTGTGCATGTTTTTGCTGTCTTTATTATGGGAGTCCTCTATTTGTCTGCACTGTTCATTTAACCACACTTCCTTTGCTTCTCTGCATTTGCGTCTTATTTCTTTATTTATCTTGCTATACTTTTCTTGGTTATTTTTACTCCTCCTCTTGTCCATCAGTCCTAAGATGTCATCTATCATCTATTTATTTTTAGGGGTTTCTTTTTTCGGTGGTATTATCTCCTTAACACTTTGATGGATAGAATCTCTTAACATTTCCCATTGTTCATCTATACTATTTATCTTTGCTACTGCACTGTATCTATTTGTTATAATAACTCTGTATTGTTCTTGCAGTTCTTGGTCATTTTTAAGGAGTTCTGTATTCAGTTTGATGTTTCTCACTTTTCTGCATGCTTTCTTTTAGCTTTATTCTAATTTTTCCACAGAGTGGGTCATGGTCACTGCTGCAGTCAGCTCCTGGCATGGTTTTTGTTGTCAATGATGCATTCCGGAATCGTCTGTTGATTAATACGTTGTCTATCTGGTTAAAAGTCTTTTTTGCCTGGGCTGCACCACGTTGCCAGTCTTCGGGGATGTTGTTTAAACCAGGTGTTTCCTACAACCATGCTGTGTATTCTTGCCCATTCAATTAATTTATAATCTCTGTCATTCCTCTCCCCCAGTCCATAGTCACCAACGATGTCTGAAGTTCTTCCTTTACCAACTTTGGCATTAAAATCTCCCATGACTATGGTAACTTCATGTGACTTTGTGTCTTTCAGGGCTGTCTCTATGTCATTATAAAATAGCTGTACATCTTCTTCAGAACTTTCAGATGCTGGAACGTACACTTGTATAATATTTATGTTTATTGGTTATCCTACAATTGTCCTTGCTGTTTGTTTGTTAAATATTATTCCTACTCCTCGTTCATGTTTCTCACTTCCTGAATATATTATTGTATATTTATCAGAGTTTATCTTCACTGCACCTGTCCATCTAACTTCACTCATTCCTAATATGTTGATCTTCATCCTTTCCATTTCCCTCTTTACATTTTCTAATTTTCCAGCCTGGAATAAAGTTGTAACATTCCACTGTAACATTTGCTTGATCCACTACTGAATGTTAAAAAAAGACATGATGTTAAGAGGAAATTAACATATACTGGATCCACTCATTAATATGGACACAGAATTGTTTGGACTCATTTATGAAAGCATAAATGCATTCTAGATTTTCACTTTCCCACTGATTACCTCCCATTAAAATACAAAGCGATATTAAGTATTTAAATTTCGGATTAAAATTCCACACTGAACATCCTCCAACTGAAAAAAAAAAAAACCCCGGAAAGACATAAAGATACCCTTAGAAGTCCTGCACAAATTTTGCCATCTAATTTTTTCATGAAGAAACTCAAACTCACAAGACTAATTTTAGCCTCTACTTCACAAGGACTAATCAGAGGATTTAGCCTCTACTTCAACAAGGACTAATCAGAGGATTTAGCCTCTACTTCACAAGGACTAATCAGAGGATTTAGCCTCTACTTCACAAGGACTAATCAGAGGATTTAGCCTCTACTTCACAAGGACTAATCAGAGGATTTAGCCTCTACTTCAACAAGGACTAATCAGAGGATTTAGCCTCTACTTCACAAGGACTAATCAGAGGATTTAGCCTCTACTTCACAAGGACTAATCAGAGGATTTAGCCTCTACTTCAACAAGGACTAATCAGAGGATTTAGCCTCTACTTCACAAGGACTAATCAGAGGATTTAGCCTCTACTTCACAAGGACTAATCAGAGGATTTAGCCTCTACTTCACAAGGACTAATCAGAGGACCTAAATGAACATAAAACAAGCTGGGTAGGACAATATATGTGTATATGCTCCCTTAGTAACAGTACAAGAGGAAGGATAAAGTGAGTAAGGTTAGGATGACAACCATAAACTTTGACAAGATTTATGTATCTCAGTTAAAATAACTAAAAAAAAAAAGAAATGATTTGTCAATCTCACCATTGTACAGCAACAGTAACGGCAGCAGTATAGACATCCACTTTTGTTCTATGGACCAGTCTCGCAGTGAAAACTTGCGCAGGCTGTGCGCATACCAACACTGAAAGCACAGAAGTTTGTGTAAAACACTAGAGATACTGAAACTACCTCATGCTAGGAGAATATAAACCCATCATGAATGTTAAAACCCTCTTCAGCTAAATGATGCTATATCAATAACAAAATCTTTGTTTTTATTCAAATAACAAGTTCATATTTAAAAGGTCAAAATCAACTTTTTTTGGTAAAAAATTATAAACATGTCAAGATCATATTTATCCACCAGATCAATTTTTTTCTTCAATATATCCATCAAATCAAGATAAACTTTTTCCTTCAGAATTATTCAACAGGTTGAGATCAACTTCTTTGCTCAAATTTATTCAACAGGCTGAGAACAACTATTTTCTTAAAGTTTATTTGATAGGTCAAGATCAACTTTATTGTTCAAATTTATTCATCAGGTCAAGATCAGCTCACAGGCTGTCAAACAAGAATCCTAAGATCTTACATCATCTTACATCCTTCCCATGCCGCTACATCACGTAGGGCCTGCATGGTAGTTTGCCAAGCTTTCCTGTCTTCGGTGAGTTTTTCAATCTCATCAAGGGATGTTATGCCCACTGAACTGGTCTCTCTTAACAATGTCCTCTTTAGAATTTCATGTGGTTGATCTTTTATTTTTTTTTCGCCCTGTTGTGTTCCACTTGATAGCCTGTTTGAGGAACCTCTGAATGTTTCTTCTCATCACATGACCGACATATGTCCATCTTCTTTTTCTGATCACCCATGAGACAGGTTGTTGTCTGCTCATCTCTCTTATCTCTGCATTGTTCTTGAATTCGTTCTACTTTATACCGAGTATTTTCTTTAGGCATTTGTTTTCAAAAGAGTCTAATTTCTTGTCTAATTCTTTAGTTGTTTTCCAGCTTTCACATGCATTAATGAGGGTGGACATTACATTGAATAATCATAACTTGGTTTATGTGCTTATAACTTCTGAATATGTTCTCAAGATTCTTGAAGGTCCATGCTGCTTTTGCAGTTCGAATTCTAACTTCCTTTCTGGTGTCACTATCCTGGTCTATGTAGCTGCCGAGATAAGTAAAATGGTTTACTTCTTCAACAGCTGTTCCTTCTACGTATATCTGTCCTTTGTGGTTAATGAGAAGTTTCCTTATTTTTGTTTTATCCTTGTTAATTTCAAGTCCTATTTTACTAGCTACTGAAGACAGGGTATCTATTTTTACTTGCACTGAATACTAGGATCACACAGGCAAAAAAAAAAAAAAGTCTTACATCTTATATCCTTCCTGTGGTGTTAAACTTCACACTGGGCTCACATGGTAGTTTGCCAAGTTTTCCCATCTTTAGCGAGTTTTTAACCTCATCAAGGGATTTTATGCCTAATAATTTGGCCTTTCTTAACAATGTCCTCTTTAGAGTGGGATATCTATATTGTTTTATGAACCTCTTGTGTGGAAATATTGTTCCTCCTATGACCATGCCCTCTGTTAGACATAGTTCAATTAATCTTTCTCCGTTCTGGTCTACCATATCAATTCCTTCTTTCCCCCATTATTTTTTCAACATCAGTATTATCTTCTCTTACCTTGGCATTGAAGTCTCCCATGACAATTAGGATACAGCTTATATGGAAGTTTCAAAAAATTACTTTTCCAAAAAATGAAACAGAGCATATTACAAATGTATTCATCACCAACAGCAAGACTGATATTGTCGCTGGGCAGACAAGTAAAGCAATATTCTCACAACATATGGAACAACAACTCTGAGCTCTTTCAATGTCAGAATACACACTGAATCAATCTCAAAGTTGCTTTATAAAGCTAAATGAACATCATAAGGAAGCCTTAACTCTTCCCCCGCCTGTGTACTTATATTAACACTTCCAGTCTGTCAAGTTTTGGCAAACATCCTTATAAGTATATTAGCTTTGTTTCATTAGAAAACAGGTGTGACTTTTGATTGTAAACAGATTAGTGCACATGTCTAGTGACCCATGTCGCCATTTTGAATGCATTGTTAACAACGACGGTAAAATGTTTCAATCGAACGAACAAATATCAATTTTTATGTGACATCGGAGGCAAACATGTCCCCCTACGACTAGACCATTGTTTTTTAATATAAACCAAGTAGATCTAGACTATTAGATGGACTGGAGAAGTAGTTAGAAGGTTATTTCAGACATTATTTACTGAGTATTATGCCACATATCATCACATGACAAGATTGGATACATTCAAGTCAATCTACACATTGCGATGGTATTTTGTGTAGATCTAGACATCGCTGATGGTAAGTAGTACACAATTATCAGTTAAAATCATCACACTACATCTTTTTGCCTAAAAAAACTACTCATTTATGAACTCTTCTTACATTTACAGCTATTTAAATGCATAATATGTATAGTTTTAACTTGGAAATAATTAGTTACATTCACTTTTACAATTATCCCCTATACATATCAAGACGCGCGCTTTTTGTCCGGCACAGACAGGAACATCCGCGTTTTTCCCTCCGGTAGGGAAAGAGTTAACACAGACATCAATACTTACTGTTGTCAAGAATGTGAGCACAAGGAAAACAAACCGAATCCAAATCTCAATCTGAGTAAATGAAGGATTGTAGCTCTTGAACTGGAAAAAAAAATGCCCAAAATATACTGAAACAATCTATAAAATAAGAATTCAATATATCATCATCAGACTTTTGCACTCTATGAAAAAAATATCTATAACCCATAAAGATCAGCCAGTTTTTCCTTATTCATATTATTAAATCTAATTGTGGTGACATTTGAATTTTATTTTCTGCTTTAAAACTACATAAATGGTTACACAAATATCTATCTATCTATCTATGCCTCTGACCCCTCGTGGAGCATAGGCCGCCAACAAGAGCTCGCCAGGCAGTTCGGTCCTGGGCCACTCTTTCCAACTGTCTCCATGTCTGGTTCATTATTTTGATGTCCGTGTCCAGACTTCGGCGCCAGGAGTTCCTTGGTCTCCCTCTCCTCCTTTTACCCTGTGGGTTCCATGTTAGGGCTTGCCTTGTGGTGCTGGATGTGGATTTCCGTAGCGTGTGTCCGATCCATTCCCATCTTCTTCGTAGGATGTCGTCTTCCACTGGTTTCTGGCCTGTTCTCTGCTGCAGTTCTTGGTTACTTATGGTATCTGGCCATTATATTTGTAGAATCCTATGTGTTAATAAATGTCTGGATTCATTTCATGATCATAACAGTAGTTCTCCAAGTTTCTGAACCGTATAGCAGAATGGGCTTTATCATGGTGTTAAATACTCTGATCTTCAATTTAATTGACAAGGCTGAAGTTCCCCATATTTTCTTCATCTGATGGAATTTTACTCTTGCCTTGCCCATTCTTGCTTTTACATCAGCTTCTGTTCCTCCCTGCTTGTCTATCACACTTCCCAGGTATATAAACTTTTCAACCTCTTCCAGTTCCTCTCCTTCCAATATAATGGGCATTTCGTTGACCTCATTTACTCTAAGAACTTTACTCTTTCCCTTGTGGATGGTAAGGCCTAGTCTTGAAGAATTTTCTGCCACTAATATGGTTTTCTCTTGCATCTTACACAAATAACTGTTTTCTTATTTATGCACTTCTCTCTCTTCTTCAGTCTGAACTACAGGCTAGTGTTAGTTGCAGCTAATGCAGTGGACATGTTGAGACACAGCACCATGCTGGCTTGGGAGTAAGTCACAACTTGGTCAATTATTGGTCACTGATTGCTTCTTCTTCTTCTTCGTTCACTTCTACCACCAAAAACCGCACTGTGAACCTACTGAATTCACGCTTGTGGTCCTCGTTAGGTCCCGTGGTCCCCTGTGTGGTCCAAAATAGACCACACGAGATCCACGAGAGGACCACAAGAGGTTCAGAGTATCACAGTGCTTTAGCCTGTATTCTTGGTGGGTATCTGAAGCGGGATTGCGTGACACCGTGGTTTTCATTGCACCAGTTTAGTCTAGGGTTGGACTTTCTCACCGGAAGACCTCGACGTGTTTAGGATATCAGTGCATCCCCGCTGGGTGAGAGGCGGTAGCCCACCCAGGCCGGAGTTGGACTTTCTCACCGGAAAACCTCGACGTGTTTTGAGATACCCGTGTATCACCGCCGGGTGAGAGGTGGTTGCCCATCCAGTCCAGGGTTGGACTTTCTCACCGGAAAACCTCAGCGTGATTAGGATACGCAAACGTCCCCGCCGGGTGAGAGGTGGTTGCCTATCTAGACTTCCCTGGTCCAGTGTCTCCGACTTCAGCATTTTGCGGTCGTGGCCACTACCCTTCCTAGTTGTGACCAGGATGGAGCTTTTGTCCAGGAGGACGAATCCTCGCCACTAGTGACTTCCACCCCTGGGTTGAGCCGGTTTAGGCATTATCCCAGTATGGGCGTGTTTGGGATGAGACCGACCTCTAGGGCAGAGGTACTGTGACATGCATAGCCTTCAAGATTCACCCCTGGTATGAGCCGGTTTAGGCAAAATTCACCAGTATGGGTGTTTATCAGGTGTTACCGACCTCTAGAGCGGAGGTGGCATGACATGTCTAGCCATCAAGTTCCACCCCTGGTGTGTGCCGGTTTAGGCATATTTCACCAGTGTAGGTGTATTTTGGACGTGGCCGGCCTCTAGAGCAGAGGTGCCGTGGTATAGCTCACATAGCGATACTACTGGACATACCGGTTTAACTTCACTTTCCACCACCTTTTCCCATCGGCTCCGCACAGCAACCTTTATTTCTTTTCCGCATTTACTTCCTTAACCGGGAGGAGCTTCACTCCACGCGCGGCATTTGAAGAGTCTCGCCAGCAGTGTCTTAACCTCTGGGACAAGCCAGTTCATGCATTTCACCTGATATGACTGCACTCAGGACGTGGCCGACCTCCAGACTAGAGGTGCCGTGATTTGACTGTTTGCTTCGCTTTATCCTTTCTACCACCTTTTCCGCAGTGATGCTGCGCGGCAACCTCATTTGCAAATTTCTTCATTGGCCGGGAGGAGCACCGCTCCACGCACGGCAGCTGAAGATCTCGCCAACAGCGGGGTCACTGATTGCTAAACTGGACAGTTTGTTGTTCCCATCTATGCAGCAAAAACACGAGAAAACGAGAGACTTATTAGACAAAAAGACACGACATGCAAACTTGACTATGTGGTCCCAGGGTTAGATGTTTGCCCTGGGTGTTGGTGGCTGAGGATTATTTTCTCATGAATCCTCCAGCAGTAAATTCCCCTGGTCTCTAGGCAGTGGGACCGAATGTCGTGTGCAATGTCCCTGGCAGAACTTTGCCTCCCTAACAGCTCTCCTGTAGGCCTCTCGATTGTAAGCAAGATGCCCTGCTGCTGATGCGTCCATTCGCAGATCATCAACGATGTCTTGCAGCCATCTTCGCCTTGGTCTTCCTCTCTTTCTTTTTCCCATTATGTACCCTTCCAAGACTGTCTTCTCTAAATTATCATAATGTTTAAGTGTTCCAAATATTTAAGTTTTCTCTCTTTAATCCTCTTTACTAGCCAGCCTTCTTCAATATTAAGTTCTTGTAGTATGGATATATTTGCTTTTTTGTATTCATGATATTTGAAGGACTCTTCTGTAGCATTTACATTCAAAGGCATTTATGTGTTTCTCAGCTGTTTTGTTAGGTGTCCAGGTCTCACAGGCATATCGCACTGTCATGCACGTTAAAAATCCCTCGGCAACTGGAAATCACAAAAAGAGTAGGCCAGACATCTGCTGCCTGGGGAAAATTCTAGAGAAAAAAACACACGGAACTGTCACTGGTATTTGGAGTGCTATGTTGCCTACCACACTCATTCCTAGGTGGTAACTGAAATATTGTAATAATGGAGGCCAAGCAGATATGGGAATGTCTTGACTGCAGTGAAACCATTCTGAACACACAACAAAAACAAAATGATTTTAAATAAAATATGCTCTTTATACATATATAACCTCATCCCATGGGACACAAACAAACTCTACCTGCGATCTCTTTAATTATTTATTCTGGAACATCAGTCCCCACAGAAAGATGTTTGGTAAAACTGACAGACAGTGCCGATCTTGCATTAATAACAAGAATGGAATCAAATAACAGGTGTTTGTGTCACTGTTATTTTGTGTTATTGTATCTCCCAGATACAATAAATGCCTTTGAATGTAAATGCTACAGAAGAGTTCTTCAAATATCATGGATGAAAAAAAGAACAAATATATCTATACTACAAGAGCTTAATATTGAAGAAGGCTGGCTAGTAAAGAGGATTAAAGAGAGAAAACTTAAATATTTTGGACACTTTAAATGTCATGATAATCTAGAGAAGACCGTCTTGTAAGGGTACATAATGGGAAAAAGAAAGAGAGGGAGACCAAGGCGAAGATTGCTGCAAGACATCGTTGATGATCTGCAAATGGATGCATCAATGGCAGGCCATCTTGCTCACAACCGACAGGCCTACAGGAGTGGTGTTTGGGAGGCAAAGTTCCGCAAGGGACATGCAAATGAATGAATGATTGAATGAATGTATCTCCCAGTGATGTGCCAACTCAGAAACAGACAGTAGCTTGCCTGAGCCAATAAGTATCAAAATTAGAAGGTAAACATGGTCTCATAAACATGCCTGGCCAAAGAAGGATGTTGAAAGGCATAACCTGGTCTCATAAACATGCCTGGCCAAAGAAGGGTGTTGAAAGGCATAACCTGGTCTCATAAACATGCCTGGCCAAAGAAGGGTGTTGAAAGGCATAACCTGGTCTCATAAACATGCCTGGCCAAAGAAGGGTGTTGAAAGGCATAACCTGGTCTCATAAACATGCCTGGCCAAAGAAGGGTGTTGAAAGGCATAACCTGGTCTCATAAACATGCCTGGCTAAAGGATGCTGAAAGGCATAAATGTTACAGCCTTGCTGCAAACAGTAACATAATGCAACCAATGAAGAAGTAGAAATGACAAGTTTACTCATGTTAAAGATAACATCATTCAAGATGAGTAACTGCAAGCCTTGTTATTTATCAATTTTCCAGACAACTTATCTAGAACACAGAAGGTCATTCCTACAATTTTTGTCAATTAAAAGTGTTTTTTCCTTTTTTTAAATGAACACCATCATCTCTGCTCAGTTTTTTGTCACCTCGTCTTATACAAACTTCATATAACACTGACCATAACTGTTCTGGTTTTGATGCCCCTTCTAGTTCCTTGTTGTATAAATTTCTCTCACAAATTAAGTCTTCTAATTGTCATTAATGCCCTTTTCTGTTTGTTTTTTCCTCTGTGTGTGTGTGTGTGTGTTTGTGTGTGTGTGTATGGGGGTAGGTGGGTGGGGGTGGGGGGAAATTGGAGGGAGGGGGGAGAGGGAGAGAAGAGAAAAGAGGAGTGGTAGTACTTAATTTTATGAATTGTAATTCTTCAAACTATATGAAACAACAACTAAACTGAAATAGCGGTAATATCAACCGGTCAAAACATGAAAATGAACTATAATAAACACAGTTTAGCACTGACATGAACATACAAATTTGGTTACTTTCAAACAACAAAAACAGTTGAACAGCTGAAATAAAGTCAAGAACAGGAAAGACATAAACAACTTTTTAATGACATGGAGCTGATTTAGACAAATAAGAGACTGTCTTCAGAATTGAGACAAAAGTATGTTACAGAGCTATGTAGAACAATAATAGCCCATGCATGTGAGACCTAGACAGTAAACAAATAGGTCAAACAGAAATCAGATGCAAATGGGACGTGCTTATGGAAAGATATGTAATACATATAATGTGAAGGCCAAAAAAAAATGAATGAAGAAATTTTAAGAGAAGTTCCATTTCTCTTCTACATTCAGTTTTATTTTCTGAGCCCTCTAGACAAAGAGAAGAGTTGCCTCCATGACTCTCACCATCAGCAGGATGCCCCACAGTTTTCCACCCATGTTCTTTTCCTGGGGCCTGGTTTGAGTTCTTTGGTAATGAGTGCTGGTTTGCAGGATGTGGTTCTGGAGTTTGGAAACCGTTCTGGCATGTGCGGAGTGGGGTTTCTGCTGCCTTCAGTTTGCGTAGCTGGACTTGTAGTCCGCAGTATCCTGTCTGAGGCCTTAAAATTGTGGTTTGTTGTGTTCTGTGTTGCGTTTAGCTTTAGAACAGGGTCTTTGGGGCATCTTCTGTCTGGACTATGTTTCCATACAGTGTTGATAAGAGAAGCATCAGGTCACATAAAACTAATTACAAGCATAATGAAAAGAATAACAATTGTCTGCATGCGTCTTGAGAAAACATGGATGCAGAGAACCTGACAGCCACCAAAGAAAAAAATGTGAAAAACCTCCATCACTCCCTCTCCTGAGAAACCATTCTTCTAACAACAAATAATGTATCATTTCTTTACTGTAAATAAATGGTCAAAACTAAAGCTGTACTGAAGAAAAAAAAAAAAGATACATTACCGTAAATATGACCTCCTTCATCCCCAGCTTTTCAATGTCCAAGTCAAAAAAAGTGACTGTAATGTAGTAGTAAGCATAGTCCAGGTAGCCAAGGTGCATCACAATTAGCTCATCGCAGCTTTCCTACAGAACAATTATGATGACATTATATCCTGGACATGGACTGTCATTAGGTACTTTCTGATTACAATTAGCTCATTGCACCTTGCCTATAGAACAATTATGATGACATTTTATCTTGGACATGGACTGTCATTAGGTACTTTCTGATTACAATTAACTCATCACAGTTTACCTATAGAACAATTATGATGACATTTTATCTTGGACATGGACTGTCATTAGGTACTTTCTGATTACAATTTAACACTGTCTCCTATAAGGGAATGTTAGTAACAACTGTATGATTGTATATAACAAAATATCTTATGTCTTATACAGTCTGTTAACATTCTTTATAGCTGACATCTTGTAGGAGTGATATCAAATCAGACCTTCCTAACTCTTAAGTACCACAAAAACATGATCGTTACTGAAGGCAGAGTTCACATACGTCTAGTAAAAACATATAAATGGCTGCTAGAAAATACTGATATTTTAATTTGTGGCAGTAAAGAACTGACAATATTATCTTCAGCAACTTAAGAAAATGTGAACAATTCATATTTCCCATAAGTCATTTAAATAGCTTAAAAAAAACAAAACAAATTACAGTCATATGGTTTTGTTCCATTGCTGGGAGTTCATAATATGGTTTTGTTCCATTGTTGGGAGTTCATAATATGGTTTTGTTCCATTGTTGGGAGTTCATAATATGGTTTTGTTCCATTGTTGGGAGTTCATAATATGGTTTTGTTCCACTGTTGGGAGTTAATATGGTTTTGTTCCATTGTTTGGACCTACCGAGAACCACAGGAGTAAATTCAGCAGGATTACGGGGAGGTCTTGGTGGTGGAAGTGAACGATGAAGAAGAAGAAGAAGAAGCAGTTCCATTGTTGGGAATTCATAACTTTAAACTGCTGTAAATACTAAAAATAGACATCACATCATTTCCTTGTAAAACTCTTGTGGTTGAAGGGTTTGTTTTTTTTTTTACAAAAAAATGTTTGTGAGTCATGGATGGTGTTTGATTCGTTAAGAGTTAAGTATAATGAAAATATGCTGGAAAGCAGAATTAACAAACAGCAGGCTCTGATGCCACTGCTGAGGTAATGAAATCTGTCTTGAGAAAAGTTACAACTAAGACCTAATGTTTAATTTGGTTGAAGGATGTATAACTTTGCTTTTAAAAACTTTATTCTCTAATGATAATTTGCCAGGAGAGGTACATCTGCTCAACAGTAATAATAAAAAAAAAATAAGGTAACCATTTCACATACAAGAAACATGATCTCTTAAACCCAGTGCTAAAAGTATCTTTAATGTCTAACCTATTATACTGTCTCTGCTTGATCTTAGCTCTACTCAGTTAATATGTGAATTACACAGGACAAATTGTATCAAAATTTATGACAACTTGGTTGAGCAGGATTCAGATAGAATGGGTGCATTGTGACTGGAAGTGACACAGAAAATTGGAGGGCCACTGTGGCCAAAAAAACGGGAACAGAAGAAAGGGTAGACCAAAGGAGACATGGAGAAGAACAACAGAGACGATGTTGAGCAATAGAGGGCTCACCTGGGCAACAGTAGGAAAAAAAAGCCATAGGACAGGCATTTGCAGAAAACCCTTGTGGAAGTCCCATGTGCCTTGGGCACTTAAGATTCTGAAAGATTGCGGTCAACTCTCCCTGGGAATTACATGATGATGCTTGGTTCCGAGGAATGAAGCTTTGAACAGCTCTAAGGACTCTGTTTGCTCAACTGTCAGACTCCAATTACAACTACGCTTCTTCATAAATTATACATTTTTACTGACCCGGGCTCCACCAAAAACTGCTCTTGAAACTGAATTCCCTCTACCCTGGTTTGCAGAAGGGACAGTCAAGGATAAAAGATAAGGTCTTGGTCATTTCTAGTTTACTAATACTCACAGCTTTATCATCCTTTATAAAAGTCATCTTTGACTTGAGGAAGAAAAACAGAAAATTATTTTATTTTTTACCCCAGTGTGTTGCTTCACTACCCGTACTTTTAGTTCATTCAATGGACTGCCTCTGTGCTGCTAAACATTTTTAATTATGTTAACTTACACTTGACTCTATTCTGACAAAAACTGCTACTGTGGTAACTTACACCTGTACACTTCAGTTTCCTTGTTCTGTTGTGCATATCTGGACTAAGATTTGGATTTGTAGTTGACTCTTCCAAGCTCTGAGCATCTCCATTTGCTCCTCTGATCAAAATTCCCATCTTGAAATCCTGCTCAAATCTGGAACCTGCAAATTTTTAACACATTATAAAAAGCAAACTAAATTAATCTCTCTTTCTTTCTCTCTCCCCTCCTTTCTTTCATAACCACAAATATCACAGCAATCTATGTCTCAAAAGTAGATATTCAACAGTGCTAAGTTAGTTCACAAACTGTCTGAAATGCTCCACCCTATCTGTGGCCGCTGTTCAAATCTAACCCAGGGCATAACAAAAGTCTAAATAACTGTTTTCTCCCAAAAAACTAAGACTGAACTACACAGGAAAAGCTTTGTTTATTCTGCCACTCGCCTAGGAATATCCTTCCTTCCCATCTAGAACACATAAGTGATACCCTTCTTTTGCTTTCTCAGAGCCACATATTTATACACACACAATGTACTGTCACACACAGTGTTAACATGAAAAGTTTATGACATTTCTGACCTTTGCTGTTTGAGATGCTGACATGAGCAATGAGCCACAGCTGCTGATGAAATGTTGACATTGGTGGGGACCTCAGTATGAATGGGCCAGTCTATGAATTGAGTCAGATGAAAACAATCATAATTCAACAGTGATGTTTAATGACCAGATAGATAGAATTTGCATGCAGATAATACAACTAGTCTGCAGCTAAAACAACAAGTAATCTGATCTCTCTCTATCTCTTTCTCCTTTCTGTGTCCATGACAATGATGGCTGCTGGTAGCAAGAAATTTCCACTTCTGCTGGTTCTCTGCTATCTTCTTGGCTGTCCCTCATGTAAGTCCTAACCTGCAGCTAATAAAACAAGACTACTCAACAGCTAACACAAGATTCTTAAATTCTTACATCTTTCCTGTGCTGTTAAACATCACACAGGGCTTGCATGGTAGTTCGCCAAGTTTTCCTGTTTTCTGCGAGTTTTCAACCTTATCAGGGGATTTTATGCTTACTATTTTGGCTCCTCTTAAAAATGCCCTCTTCAGAGTTTCATGTGGTCGACCTCTTTTTCTTTGACCTGTAGTGTTCCACTTGATAGCTTGTTTTGGGATTCTGTGACTGTTTCTTCTTATCACATGACCAGTATTTGTCTATTTCCTTTTTCTGATCAACCATGAGACAGGTTGTTGTTCAGTCATCTGCCTTATTTCTGGTTGTTCTTGAATTCGTTCCACTTGATGCCTTAGGCATTTGTTTTCAAAAGAGTCTAATCTGTTGTTTATTTCTTTAGCTGTTTTGCAGCTTTTGCATGCATAAATGAGGGTGAATTGAATAATCTTAACTTGGTTTTTGTGCTTATAACTTTTGAGTGCCATATGTTCTCAATATTCCTGAAGGTCAATGCTGCTTTTGCAATTATAATTCTAACCGTCTTTCTAGTGTCACTATCCTGGTCTATGTAGCTGTTCCTACTATGTATATTTTTCCTTCTTGATTATTCTTGATTATTTTTATTTCTTCCTTGTTAATTTCAAGTCCTATTTTGTAACCAGTAAAGACGGGGTATCTTTTTTTTCTTGCACTGAATTCACATTGTCACTGATAAAAGTTATGTCATCTGCAAAATCAAGATCTTCTAGTTGGGCCCCATGTACCCAGTCAATGCCCATTTTACCTGTGCAACATTTTTCATTATGAAGTCTATGGCAATTCCAAAATGCAAAGGAGATAGTATATAATATACATCCTTGTTTGAGACCAGTTTCAATCTGGAACCATTCGCTCATTCCTTCTTCTGTGTTGACTGCACAAACATATCCAATGTAGAGATCCTTAATGATGTTGACAGTTTTAGATGATATTCCATACAGTCTTAAAGTTCTCCACAATGAATCTCCGTGTTTGCTATCAAATGTCTTTTTTTAAAGTCTATGAAGTTCAGGCTTAATGGTTTTTGCTTTTCAATATGTTAAGTTCCAGACTGAAATTCCTGTTGGTATTTTCTTCCTGTAGGCTGTGACCAATACAAGATTAGCAGACAGTTAATACAAAATAAGTCTGCAACTAACACTACATATACATTTTCACTAGTTCAAATACTCAAATGCAGATGGCTACCACTAGTGATTTCATGTTACAGAAAGTGTAGAACACCCACTTTAATCCCAGACGCGGCTCATAATTCTCCTGTAACAAATTCTCATTACAACAGGATTAAAATGCTACAACAAATGACCACATCTCTCAAAGCTGGTCACAAATCACTGAAGAGAACATGCCTGCATTTTATCATAACTAAAACAGTGTTCTCAAAAGATCAACATTCATCTCACTTAACAGCAATTTTTATTTTTGAAACTTTTTGACTTTTCTATCAACAGGGGGGGAAAAATGAATGCATGTTTTTAAGCAATAAAATTAAAAAAAAAACTGAACTGCCTAGCTCTGGTGTGGTGCAGATGTTAGATACCCTCAAAGTGAGGGGAGTCAGGACAAAGAACAAGTTCTAGCCCCACCTCCTGGTGCATTCCATTTCAACACAGAAGGTAAGTGGATGTATGAAACTTGTGAGAATGATAGCAAACATCATCAGTTTTTCCAACTTTTAAAACTGAGGCTAACTGAAGTTACTTAATGGACTGTGGAAATGATTTTTCTTTCATGTGTAACTTACTGGGCATACTGCTCTATGGAGATTTTACACATTTTGTCAGGGCAGCAAGTTAGCCCGTCAGAAACTACATAAATTACTCTTCTTATTCTGCTACATGCAGTTACATAAACAACCAAGTAAACAACAACAACAACAAAAAAAAAAAGAAAAAAAGTTTGTTTTCTTCTTGAGAATTTGTAACATTACAAATATTTGTAATATTACTTGTAAAATATCTGTACTGTAAAAAAAACAAAAATTGGTAAAGTTTCATCATCACTGGAGTGGAAGTATGCAGAGGCGTAACATACAGTTTTTACAAAAGTACATAAGGTAGATAGAGGTGTATGGTGCAGTTTTACAAAGTGAGGGAGGGAGTGAGTAAGGTGAGAAAAAACAAATATAAAGTATGAGAATGTATACATGAAAAACATACAACATCCGATATTTCGGCGTGAGCCTTATTCGAGGATACATACAAAACAAGACAAAAACATGAAGAACTTATCTGAAATGTCTTCCTCCGAGTCAGGACAGAAAAGTGTGTAGTAGAAGAGAGAAGGAAAGACCACGCTGCCTCTGAACAAACGATGCCCGATTGAGCCAATCGTGAAGAAGAGGTGGAGAGAGGGGAGGAGAACAAGTGGGAGAAAGGGGTGGGGGGAAGGCAATAGAAACATGATGGCCGCTAGAGGTGTCAGGGGGGGGGGGAGGGGGGAGGGGGGAGGGAAAAGGGGACGCAGGGAGATAGTGAATGAAGAATATAAACACCTGCAGGGAGAAAATGTGAACATAAGTACAGAAAGTGGAAGAAAAAGATTAGGAAGCACCAGTAGTAGATATTAAGATGAGCACATAAGAAAAACATAATAAAATAATAAGAGCGTACAGGAAGTATAAACTGTAACAAATCCGTAATTTTTTACTGTCTTTTCTTGTATCTTTTCGCTCAACTGAAACATACACCTGTCTACTTCTACTACACTAATACCACACTTATCTTGCACTATCTTTTGGAACAAAAACAAGCAGACTGTGCTTACTGTGAAGTTGTTAGTGTGGTCTTAGGTACTGGTCAAATAGTAGGATAATAGTCAGCATTCATACCTACACTGTGTATTTATTCAGTACACACCTGTTTGTTCTGTGAATCCTTGTAGGCCAAAGTCCCATTTATAGTGTTTGAGTCTATTATGTGAGGACCTGACAGAATACATAAATACATCATTCAAAGTACAGCAAATCAATGAGTGCAAAAAATAAAACCATTAAAGTCTGAGTTGTAAACATAAAAATCATTAAAGGCAAACTCAGGTTATATTTGAGAAGATGTTGAGGACTTATGTCCATATAATATTAGTAATTAGCATTTCTGATAGAATCTCGAGAACATATGGCATTAAAAGATTATAAGCACAAAAACCAAGTTAAAATTATTCAATTCAAATGTAATATCCACCCTCATTTATGCATGTGAAAGCTGAAAAACAAAGCAATAGACAAGAAATTAGACTCTTCTGAAAACAAATGCCTGAGGAAAATACTTGGTATAAAGTGGAACATATTCAAGAACATTAGACAAATGAGCAAACAACAACCTGTCCTCATAGGTGATCAGAAAAAGAAGATGGACATATATCAGTCATGCGATGAGAAGAAACAAGCAGAGAATCCCAAAACAAGCTATCAAATGGAACACAAAAGGCTGAAGAAAAAGAGGTCACCTATGTGAAACTCTAAAAAGGACATTGTTAAGAGAGGCCAGTTTAGTGGGAATAACATCCCCTGAGGAGGTTGAAAAGCTTGCTGAAAACAGGAAATCTTGGCAAACTACCATGCGACCCCTATGTGATGTTTAACTGCATAGGAAGGATGGAAGATGTAAGATTTCTGATGTTAATCAAGATAAAATTTAAAGAAAGAAAAAAATCAACCTTCACAGACATACAAAAAAGAAGAGTATGGCAAATGACTGCATCAAAAAACAAAAACAAACTGTAGTGGAAGCAAAGGGCTAAACAGAGGAAGATAACTAAAGAATAAGAGTGTTCTGGATACAGTTTTATCTGTTATCCATTTAAATTGGGACCTTTGCTCTGACAACAGCCTGATGTCAATAAAGCAAAAAATTTGACTTTTTAACATCATTTATAATTTCCTGATGATTTTTTAAAATGTTTCCATATTGTTCTGTTGCAATTTTAACTGAATGACATGATGTCTGGTCTGATTTGGCACTCAGCAACCCATAGATGACATACCAGAATCATAGCTGTGAACCATAGCCAAGTAAGACCCTGCCCTATATCTCCATTGGTACCTCCAGTAACAGGCCAAGCCTGGCTAATGGGGCAGGGATCACCACAGTCCACATGGTGGTGGAGTCTGCTAAAGAAGTATGCACACTTCCTGTTTTTTAGCTCCTTTCTGGGGCTTAAAAAACAGCTGCAGCAACCTGCTTCAATTCTGATCTGATGCTGTGCCATAACACCTTCACCGCATCAGCTGCAAAGAACATTAGCTTGCAGTGTTAGGGACGCAGAAGAAGAAGAAGAGAAGGAGGAGAAAGAGGAGAAGAAGGAAGAAGAAGAGGAGGAGGAGGAGGAAGAAGAAGAGGAGGAGGAAGAAGAAGACAAAGAGAAGGAAGAGGAAGGAGGAGGAGGAAGAAGAAGGAGGAAGAAAAAGGAGGAGGAGTAGAAGAAGAAGATGATGATGACAGCGACGATGACGACAACGATGATGATGATGATCAATATGATGTTAATTCACATGATAAATAGTCTGCATTAAAAGAGAAAAATTAAGTTCTTATTCTACTGTGACAAAACTTTCTGTTGTGATTCACAGACTGGATTGTCCAAACAGTTGTAGTTGTTTTATCTGAATACAGCTTTACAAACTGTTGAGTTGAGTTGGGGTTCATTAATATTTTTTCTTCAATTACAGTTTCAATATTGAACTTTTTTTTTCTCAGATACAACATTTTTTTTTTCATCCCCAACTATATCAGTAAAGTTCTGGATTCAATTCCCTTTAATCTGATTTAAAACAATATCAGTATTTTCTAATAAAGTGCCATTAAAAAAAATTAGAAAATATGACACCCCTTACATAGCTGTTCTCATCATGGATCAAATGCTTAAAAACAGGAAAACTATTTATCTTGTCAAAGAGTTTAAGTCAGTGAAAGAAAAAAAAAAAAGGACTCCTGACACTTCCACAGATCAAGATATATGCAGTGATATGACTGCTGATACCAAATAACACAAAATCAAATGGTAAAGATAGCAGAAAACAACTATAACTTTTCCCACCAACAGACAAGTTAACTCCTTCAATGTGAGGGAAAAAAATGTTGCAAAAAACTGCATGATTTGTGATATATTTTAAACTTCATGGCCACTATTTTCTGCACTTCCACTAGTCAATTTTCAACATTACAACTACTAAAAATGAACTGCACATAATGTATAGGTTATTAAAAAATATTTAAACAGTGACTATTGGTGCTAGGGTTCTCAACTTGGGGCCAAGTTACGCAGGTGTCTGAACATTAAGCTCAGATTTTAAAACTATCCTTTTTATGTATGTATTTCTCAGTAACCACATTAGCTGGCAATTACCGGTAAATTACTGATTAAAAGAAGAAAAAAAAAAACCTGAAACTTTTAGAGGTTGTTGGTTACTGTAATCGGTTATATTATCAAAAACCTAGTAAAAAGTAACCAGCAAAGTCAGCTGGAGGATAATCAGGCCAGTATGATGATGATGCTCAATTTGCAGGGAGGAAAATCAGCCAGTTTTGGCTTTGGTTCAAAATATGAGAATTTTATACAGATTAAATCTCACCAGAAGTAAGTCGAGAAAAAAAATGTCATGCATCCTGCTGATGCCTGTACAAGTAATTTAACATTAAAAATACAATATATCCCACTGATGTTTTTACAATTAATTTAACATGAAAGAAAAACAAACAAACAAAAAACAATAAAAAGTACCAAATTTTGTACTGACAAAACCAATATTTCAGAAAGTTCTTCATGCAAAGTGAAAGACAAGTACAAATGTACCAGTTTCAGAAAATCCTAGCACGATCACTTGTGTCATAAAGAAGATTTATAATTTAATACCAAGAAGCTGGAAAGTAAAAGCACTGAGGCAAATTATCATTGGATACAGAGGTCTATGGTCTGGGAGGTGCTGGGCAGAGGTCTGTGGTCTGGGAGATGCTGGGCAGAGGTCTGGGAGATGCTGGGCAGAGGTATGTGGTCTGGGAGATGCTGGGCAGAGGTCTGGGAGATGCTGGGCAGAGGTCTGGGAGATGCTGGGCAGAGGTCTGTGGTCTGGGAGATGCTGGGCAGAGGTCTGAGGTCTGGGAGATGCTGGGCAGAGGTCTGGGAGATGCTGGGCAGAGGTCTGTGGTCTGGGAGATGCTGGGCAGAGGTCTGTGGTCTGGGAGATGCTGGACAGAGGTCTGTGGTCTGGGAGATGCTGGGCAGAGGTCTGAGGTCTGGGAGATGCTGGGCAGAGGTCTGAGGTCTGGGAGATGCTGGGCAGAGGTCTGTGAGATGCTGGGCAGAGGTCTGTGGTCTGGGAGATGCTGGGCAGAGGTCTGAGGTCTGGGAGATGCTGGGCAGAGGTCTGGGAGATGCTGGGCAGAGGTCTGTGGTCTGGGAGATGCTGGGCAGAGGTCTGGAGATGCTGGGCAGATGTCTGGGAGATGCTGGGCAGAGGTCTGGGAGATGCTGGGCAGAGGTCTGGGAGATGCTGGGCAGAGGTCTGTGGTCTGGTAGATGCTGGACAGAGGTCTGTGGTCTGGGAGATGCTGGGCAGAGGTCTGGGAGATGCTGGGCAGAGGTCTGTGAGGTGCTGGACAGAGGTCTGTGGTCTGGGAGGTGCTGGCCAGAGGTCTGTGGTCTGGGAGATGCTGAGAAGAGGTCTGTGGTCTGGGAGATGCTGGGCAGAGATCTGTGGTCTGGGAGATGCTGGGCAGAGGTCTGTGGTCTGGGTGATGTTGGGCAGAGGTCTGAGGTCTGGGAGATGCTGGGCAGAGGTCTGTGGTCTGGGAGATGCTGGGCAGAGTCAAGAGTTTAATTAACTCAACTATTTCAAGTTTTTTTTTTTACAGAACACAAGAAAGTGATAAGGGAAATGACTGTCACCATTCTTAAGTTTTCACATCTAATGAGAGTACAGCACAAGTGCCACTTACCTGCAATGCCCACAAGAACACAGACCAAGAAGCATACAAAGAATGTCACAAAGACCAGGACAAACTGTCTCTTATTAAGTGAGTACAGACGCATCTGCACGGATCTGTAAGTAAACAGACACTCTTAAACAGGAGCAGACGGCAGCCTGGAATGTTTGCACACACAAAATTTGACACTGCTGCTAGTTACAGCTAACTGCTGCTAGTTTACAGCTGATGAGTAATTCTAATTCATGCAAAGGCAAAGATGGCCCTCTCTCTCTCCCTCTCTCTGCCCATGCTGGCAGATGTAGAATATCATATCCTAACTCTTGATCCCTTGTGCATCTTAACAGGCTTGCCACTGAGCATTTCCCATGCCTGGATGCCAAACCAATAAACATCTTCTCTCTTTGTCTACCTCTGCTCTTCTATCTTTGATCTTCCATGCTGCCATTAGGTGCTCTAGCCCGTCTCTCCTCAAAACATGCCCCACAAATCTCATCATCATCATCATCATCAGGTGCCGTGCCGACTGGCGTTGGCTATTATGCTTCTCCAGAGTACCCGATCCTTCATGCAGGCCCACAAATCTGGATTATCATTTTCTGATCTTCATTATAATCTTTCTTCTTTTTCTGTGCCTCTTTCAGAACTTCCTCATTTGATTTTCTTTCTGTCCTTCATACCTTCAGCATTCTTCTTAAGAAACACATTTTAGATGACTCCAGCTTTCTTTGTATCTCTTTACTGACCATCCAGGCATCCACAGATCAGGGCTGGTTCAATGACCACTCTCTTTCTGATTCTCATAGGCAATGATTGCAAAGTATGGGTTTTAATTTTTAAAAGGAAGTCTTGTCTTGTAGGTGGCCCTACCATGCATAAAGGCAGCAAGCTGACATGGTGCTGACGACAAAATTGTACCTGACCAGACAGCGCACTACAAGCTGGTGTGGTCATCATCATGTCTTGGCTGCCTTTCCATCCCAACTCTAAATGGAACCAGGAAACAATTTCTACAGTTAAGTGACTTTGGTGTCTCCAGCTAGATTTGAACTACCAAGTAGTCCAACCCTGGACTGGATGGGCGACCACCTCTCACCCGGCGGTGATACACGGGTATCTCAAAACACGTCGGGGTTTTCCGGTGAGAAAGTCCAACTCTGACCTGGGTGGGCTGACGCCTCTCACCCAGCGGGGATGCTCTGATATTCCAAACACGTCGAGGTCTTCCGGTGAGAAAGTCCAACCCTAGACCAAACTGGTGCAATGAAAACCACGGTGTCACGCAATCCCGCTTCTGAGACCCACCAAGAATACAGGCTAAAGCACTGTGATACTCTGAACCCCTTGTGGTCCTTTCGTGGAACTCGTGTGATCTATTTTGGACCACACAGGGGACCACGGGACCTAACGAGGACCACACGCGTGAATTCAGTAGGTTCACAGTGCGGTTTTTGGTGGTAGAAGTGAACGAAGAAGAAGAAGAAGAAGAAGAACTACCAAGTTTGCCATGATAGACTTCACAGATCTTTAAATGAAGTAATGGCCCTTTAAACCAATTCTGTTTTTTGTTTGCTTTTGTAAAAGTTCTATAATTTTTCATACTTTAATATTAGATTGAAAATAAAATTATATTCACATTTATCTTGACAATTATTGATTTAAATGGCTCACTGAAAGAAATAAGATTGTAAAATGAATAAGGTAAGCACATAATTTGCATAAAACCAAGGATTCTATTAAATCTACATTTAAAGTTATAAAAAATAAACATGATAATATTTGCTAAATCCACATTAAATTAGTATAGATAACAATTATAACACCAAAAATACATTTTTTTATATTTTATACATTAATACTAAGTAATTCATTTTACTTTATGTGTTTCTCTAAAGATTACTCTATTATCAGATAGTTTTTTTTTGTCTTTGAACAGTTTGTGATGTCAGTAAAATATTCTGAGAAATTTCTTGTCTTGTTCTAGAACTCTTCCTATACTTCTTCCATAACCAGACTTCATGGGATGAACTACCGGAAATTAATACATTATTTAATTCAAAGAAATGAACATTGTAAAACAATGAAATGTAACTATAGTTCATTCATTTGCATGTCCCTTGCGGAATTTTGCCTCCCAAACAGCACTCCTGTAGGCCTCTCGGTTGTGAGCAAGATGGCCTGCTGCTGCTGCATCCATTTCCAGATCGTCAACGATGTCTTGCAGCCATCTTCGTCTTGGTCTTCCTCTTTTTCTTTTTCCCATTATGTATCCTTCCAATACGGTCTTCTCTAAATTATCATGACATTTAATGTGTCCAAAATATTTCAGTTTTCTCTCTATAGTATACAAGGGACAAAAAAGACATTTTTAAAACTCTGCAAGAACTGCAAATAAATCATTTGTGTATTTCCTTCAACACAATTCTCTGATTAATTAGGTTTTAAAGCCCACCTGGGGGGTTGGGGGGGTGGGGTTGAAGGAGTTGTAGCCTACCCACCAGACCTTACAGTTGTTCTGCTTTTACTATTTGACAAAGGTACACCATACGTTTAGTCCAAAATGACAAAAGCTCTACGCTTGGAATTCATTAACATGACCAACGCTTCTCATTGACACCAGTACACCTGTAATAATAATAACAACTAACAACAATACTATATGTATCGATCGTCACTTAATTTTAGTGAGTCAACGTCAGGCACAATATTAACATTGTCAATAAACTTGGTCATTGCATTACATTGCACTCGGTCAATATTCGCGAACTAGTTTACGCCAATCAACGACGTTTGATTATCACAACACCTTCAGCGGCTGTCCTGATTCAAATTAAGAACTGAAACTTACGATTCTATTTCACGGGGCATTTTAACAACAACTGGAAAAAAATTTTAAAAATCGCTTGTTGTAACAGACTGTCTGCTACTATTTACTGCAAAAGTAACGCCGGAAAATTGTACTTGACAGCGAAACACTTCCGGTACTTCCGAGCGTGCGCAATGGATGATATCTGTCTGTACACCTGAAAAGAGACGAAGTTGTTACCTCTCACAACGATCATGATGGTACGAGGGCGCAATGTATTTGGAGAAAGCGCTGAATGAGTCGGAAAACTGTGACAAGAATGATCTGGCCTTGTTTCTAAATGCAGGTCCCGCAAAAGCAAATGTGTAGTTGTCCATGTCTGGGGATAAAAATAAAAGGAAATTATACGACACACTGTTGCATAACGTAAGGAAAAAAAAGAATTAATTTATAGACAAAGTAGCTATAAGGAAGACGGATGATGAATGTAAGCTAACAAAATCGACAACACATCTAAGTGTGCTTTACGCAGATCTTTTCATGTCTAACTGTATAACTAATTTTGTGTGTTAAAATGAAAAAAAAAAACTTGCAGTTTCTAACCACGTTAAAACATAAACATATACTTAATATATATGTATGCCCATATTTTTACATTCAAAAATATTTCTTCACGAAGAAGAAGCTGGGTACTATAACACTTTTATCAAGTGTTACAATACTCAGCTTCTTCTTTCTCTTGACAGAAGGCATTGTGTTACTCTTATCAGAGAGACTGTGATATCTACGCCAACTGGTCTGTTGCGTCCGACTTTGCTTTCTCATTTCGATCATTTATTAACTGGGACAGGCTGTCGTGAGTTTGTGCAGGGGGTGGGATTACCGCTAGTTGGGAGGTCTTGCTTTGTTATAGTTACCTGACCCTACTCCTGGCTGTCGGTTCTGGATCACTGACCACAGCCCCGCCCAGCTTGAATACTGAATAGAGAATAGAGAATACTATGTCTGATTAACTAGGTAAAGATTTTGTATACTAAGCAAAGGATCCGAGGTTCAAGTCCCACGAGACTGCTTACATGTGTTAAGAAGACAGCAGGTAGAGATCATAGGAGATTGCAAACAAAAAACGAAACATGTGAATCAGAGAGAAAAACAAATATGTAAATTATTGCTATAGGTATTTTCGTAAGCCAACAGTTCTTTCAATGGTATAATGTTCCCCAATGGCCTTCTTGATGGCTATATTCGCTGCCATGTATTCTTGTGGTCTCACTGGACACAATCCACATAATGAAAATGGTCAAAATTACAAAGAGCATGTCAAGTTGTCTCTGATCTCGCAACATCAGTTGGAATATAGTCACTGCAAGTCTGAATTAACAATATCAATATTTCAGAAAAAGAGAACTTAGCTTCAGATGACAGTAACTCACACCTTACTCACGGCTGCCGGTATATTAAGATAAAGTTGATATTCAAAGCCCTTACCTGAAATCGTTGTCTTAAACTGAAGAGAAAAATGCCATGTCCAGTCGAAAGAGATGACAACTGACCGTGGCAGTCTTCTGCAAAAGCGATTTTTTTTTTTTACACACTTCTATCTTGGCTTAAACGTCATAAGGTTGCCGGTATCTCTTGTAGATGTAATGTTTATGTGGAATAAACACACCTCTGAACATCGAAGATTTGTTGCTTAGTAGACTGTGCTATGTAATGGTCTCGTTGCTGAACCTTAGATATGGTATAACATTAGTAACTTATATTAAGGCTTCACTCGAAACACGGGCAGGTCAAAGTTGCTATACCGTCATTATTTGCCAAGATTATGAAACAAATAAATTACACAGAATGTTAATTCATATGTTCCATGTTGCATTAAGGAAAGCCATGCCTATCTTCTACCTGTAGAACTCTGAGGTGGCATTTTTGCTTCATATGCCACTGCACAGTTATTTATGACGCGCTATTTTGTTTAAAGAAAGCGAAATGAATTGTCCTGAAGAGTTCTAGATAATCTACAACAGCGAGTAGCAACAGCCATCTATCACAAGTCTGTTTCCTTCAGTCGTTGCCGTCAGCCATGATGGTTTCTACCCTGACCTGTTTTCAGGCGTTCACAGAATCTGTAGCGTAATGCCTGCCAGAGTCCACCAGTCGATAAGCCTCTCCCATCCCTCCAACACACGCACGTGTTTAGAATCTCCTGCCCGAGAAATGAAAGTCGCTGGAAGCAACCGCGGTCCAACCCCCAGCAGCAGACGTGAGAGGATATCGATCTGACATGACGTCATGTCTATGTTTGGGATGGCACAAATCTAATTCCCGCTTCCACAGTTTTTATTATTATTATTATTATTAACTTTTAGTTCTTTACTGTGGAGAGGATGTAAATGAGCGCATGTGTCTGTGTGTAGGCGGTGCAGCATGGGCTCGGATCCATCAGAGGGACGTAGAATGGGCGAATGTTGGTTATTTGGTTGTTGATATCCCGGTAACTGCCAACATAAGTTCTTTTGTGTTGAGTCTTTCGTAAAGATCTACACAGATTACAAGAGGGCTATAGTGACTAATTTTAAATCTTCATATGGATCCAAGAAACTGAATTCAGAACCAACTACATCACGATGGGGGGAAACGCATCGGCCTCCGTTCATTTGTCAAAGTGTAGGCGTATTTCCGGTGCATTTTTAAAGGCCATCATGTGAAGCATGGACACCACAGGAGAACAGAAGTAAGGGTAGACCAAAGGAGACATGGAGAAGAACAACAGAGAGGATGCTGAGCAATAGAGGGCTCACCTGGGCAAGAGCGGAAGAAAAAAAAAGCAAAGGACAGGTGTTTGGTGAAAAACCTTTGCGGGGGCCCCATATGCCCTGGACAATTAAGGTTCAGAGAGAGAGAGAGAGAGAGAGAGAGAGAGAGAGAGAGAGAGAGAGAGATGTGAAGCAGCACAGTTGTTGATAGTGAGGGTCCGCTGTCTTTAACTGCACTGACCCTTTGGAACAGTGGTCTTTGTTCTCTAACATTGTATGCAATTTTTTTTTTAATTGATGGGTTATTCTGTTTGTTAAATTTAAATTGCTCATTTATTGCTGCCTATGTTCAGAGAGGATGTTGAGAGTAATACTTGTAAATAAAAGAACATAAGATTTCCTTCGTCCAGAGCAAGGTTAATCCAGGGCTAATAGCATCATTAGAGCAACAGAGGTGTGACCTCTAAGAGGTGCAGTTTTGATCGTCGTGTGAAACTGAGTTGTTAGTCTTGCAGACAGTCTTGCCCAAGAAACAAAGCACCGGCGCTGACTGTCAGTATGTCCTGGCTTTTATCATTGCTGAGAAATCGTGTCAAGACTAGACAAGTAATGATTTCATTCCTTTTATAAGACTTTAGAAAGCGTAAACATCAACATTTAACCCTAATGTCCGCTTGTAAGTTTTGAGTGTAAAGATAAATATAGCCTTATCATGGCATAAACGAGAAGATGATGTTAGTGCCCATTTATTTCTTTGACCTCTTCCCACGCTAGATGGTGACGTGGTTAGTATTCGCTTTTTTCTACCTTTCCTTGTCCAGCTCTAAGAGGAGTCTGGTATCCAGTTCTACAGGTGGATCTGTTATCCAGTTCTACAGGTGGGTCTGTTATCCAGTTCTACAGATGGGTGGCTGTGGCAGCTCGCTATTCAGGCACCACATTTTAAATGTGATTATCATTAGAAACGTACTGAACATATTTTTAATTTACCAGCAATATATTTTTAGCAGATTGTCTTGTTCTTCAACAATGCTGTATAAATAATCTCTTAGTCTATATGTACAACAAATTAAAAATAGGATGAACCGATGAATATGCACGTGGCACCAAAAAGATGACAGCAGACCACATAGTGTAGGAATGCCCAATATATGAACAAGAGAGAAGACACATACGGCCAACGACCACACCAGTCCAAAACAAACTGTGTATACAAAAGTATGCAGGTCGACGTCTAATAATGTTCGAAGAAGAAGAAAATATGTTAGTCCCACTGCTGTTTTTAAAAAAAAATCAAATTCTTGACTGTATAGGGTGAATAAAAAAGAATTAGCTGATTGTTATTTGCTTTGATACAGGCTGTCTGAAGGGAGACGCGATAATCTACTGAAAAACTGGGATGGCAACTGTGAAAGATTCATTTTGTAAAACTTGTTTTCAGACAGTATGCATTTTGAAGATTACATAAATCATTTTCAATTTTCATTATTATTATTATTATTATTACTATGCACCAAGACAGATAGCTCTGCCGACCACGCTTCTCCATCTTGCACGGTCCTTGGTATTTCCGATTAGTTCAGATGCTTTTCTTTCACCAAGCCACTTGGTCAGTCCACTGAGATGTTTTTTCTCTTGGCTTTCCTCTCTTCCTTTTTCCCTTAAAATTTTTCAGTCATTACTTGAATTTTTGTCTTCTCATGACATGTCTTTTTTTTATCATTTTAACTAGTTTTCGTTTTGTTTTTCTGTCAGTCCAAGATATTTGTTGCATCTTTCTCTAAAACCATACTCTCTGTTGCTTTCAATTTTGTTGTCATCCTTTTGATGACTGTCCAAGTTTCACAACTATACAGCAATATTGTTTCTATATAGCACTGTAATACTCTTTTCCTGACTTTTAGGGGCATTTTCTTATTTATTATATATTCTTCATGTCATAAAAAGCTGCCTTTGCCATACTCATTGGTGATTTTATTTCATTTGTGCACTTGCCATCAGCTGTTAATGTTGTTCAGAGGTTCATTCATTCAGTCATTTGCATGTCCTTTACGGAACTTTGCTTCCCTAAAAGCACTCCTGTAGGCTTCTCAGTTGTAAGCAAGATGCCCTGCTACTGATGCATCCGTTTGCAGATCATCAACGATGTCTTGCAGCCATCTTCGCCTTGGTCTTCCTCTCTTTCTTTTTCCTATTATTACCCTTCCAAGACGCTTTTCTCTAGATTATCATGACGTTTAATGTGTCCAAAATATTTAAGTTTTCTTTGTTTAATCCTCTTTACTAGTCAGCCTACTTCAATATTAAGTTCTTGTAGTATGGATATATTTGTTCTTTTTTTGTATCCATATTAACGAAGAACTCTTCTGTAGCATTTACATTCAAAGGCATTTATGTGTTTCTCAGCTGTTTTGTTAAGTATCCAGGTCTCACAGGCATATGTTGCGATGGGAAAGATGCACGCCCTTAAAAATCTCATGTTTGTAGTTCTGTGTGTTCCTCTCCACAGATTCTTTTGTTGTTTTACTTTCTGAAGAGCGATAGATGTCCTCCTTTTCATTTTCCTCATTGTATCTCCAGTATTAGTTAGCAGTGATCCAAGATATTCAAAACTCAGCTTCTTCCAATTTTTCCTCATTGATATATATTTCAGCTGCCTTATTTTTTTTTGTCGGTTGTCAACAATTTAGTTTTCTTCGCATTAAGATAGAGGTTTTGCTCTTCGCTGTTCTTACGGACTGACATAATCAGTTTTTCAATTCTTTTTTGTGTTGTGGACAGTAATACTGTGTCATCAGCATATCTAATCTCTGGTATTTCATAACCTCCAAATGTTATGGCATCGTAATATTCTTTGTCTCTCTCTCTCTCTGAACCTTAAGTGCCCAGGGCACATGGGGCTTCCGCAAGGGTTTTCCACAAATGCCTGTCTTTCGCCTTTTTTTCTGCTCTTGCCCAGGTGAGCCCTCTATTCTTTGTCTACATCTTCTCTAACATTCCTCATTATATTTTCAGTATACAAGTTAAATAAGTAAGGCGATAGTATGCACCCCTGATGGACCCCTTGTTTTATGTCAAACCAAGTTGTTGTTTCACCATTTATTCTTACTGCTGCTTGTTGGTCTAGATACAGCAGTGATGTTAACTGTATCGAATGTGTTGGGAATCCCATTTTTTCCGTTATTTCCCAAAGTGGGAAACAGAGGTAACTGAATTTATTTACTTGTGTAAGTGAGTTCCCATTTTAAAGAATGTTGCACTTTGGTATGTTTATTCTTTTTTTATACTATCATTGTTTCTGTCTTGTTATTGTTTAGCTGTGGGCCTGTTTTACTACTCTCTTCAATAATCTTATTCGCAAGCTTCTGCTTTCGCTTTCTCATATTAGACCAGTATTACCCGCACATGTCAGGTTGTTGATATTATGGCCTCATATTTTAATTCCCTTCACATTTCTTCTTTGTAACACGACTGAAAAAGAGATTTACTTTCGCAATAGCAGCCATTTTGTTTCCTACGCCACCAGCAAGGACAAAATGGATTCTACCAGAAAAATAAGATTACCAAATTAAAATGTCACATCTTCTTATTAGAGTTTTTTTTTGCGGATCAGCGCAGCAGCTGTCATACACCATGTATACACCATACATACACCATACATCATGTATACACCATACACCATGTATACATTATACACTATGTATACACCATATACCATGTATCACAAAACATCATGTATACACTATGTATACACTATATATACACCAAAAACCATGTATACACCATACACCACGTATTAAAACAAATGAGAGATAGGTATTTCTTATTTGTTTATTCAGGCTGTATGTGTCTATATGAATATATAGAGTTTAAGGAACATAATGTCTGAGTGGCGAAGTGGTTAGTGCACTGGTCTCTCATGGTGAAGGTCGGGGGTTCGAATCCGGCCGGCGGCACTCCAGTTACCCAGCTGTAGAAATGGGTACCCGACTTCTTCTGGAGTTGGGGAAGGAAAAGGCAGCCAGGCGTGATACTGACCATATCACCCTCTAGTGTGCTGACAGGTCAAGGAAAATATGGGCACTAACACCATATCCCTATGTGCCTCTAAGGCATGACAGGGTTACCTAAGATTCAAAATAACTTGTTTTTGGTAGTATTACTGCTTGATTCTCAGCTGAAACATGTTAGTTCTTGTATCCGTTAGTTTGTACTGTTTTTGTGTCTAAGTTATACGCTGAAGGGCAAAGTTTAGTTTTTTTTTTTCAATGGCCACAAGCATTAGTGCTAATGCGAGAAAGAAATGGAGAAATGGAAATACACTGATTCTAATATGACACCGCCACGTTACTATTCAAATAAGACACAATACAAAGTTTGTGGCAGACAGTGAGAGAGTTTGTTGCTGCCCTGCAAGATGCCAAAGGGCGTACTGGACGATGACTGCTTAGCCGATTGTCGACCAAGTACATGAATGGATGCTACTATTACACTTTGCGAAGTTTTTTCAGGGGCTGTAAGCGTTCCGACTTCAGTGCAGTTGGTTCTTTCGAGGTTATTTCCCCTGCCTTGCAGATACGCCAGGGAGTCCAAAGGCTAGCGGAAAGTCCGTATACGAACTGACAGAAGGCAATGGGAAACCATTGTTGTAGTTTCCAAAATTAGTTATGCTTGAACAGAGTAATAGATTCATTATGAACGACGATAATGGATGTTCCTCTGGAACAGCATCGTCCGGTAGGGCAGCTCACGAGCCACAGGTGAAGCCAGATCGTCATTAAGCTACTGGTGGCACAACTAACAAGTTCAAAATAGCAAAATGGAATGTTAGAACTCTATTCCGGGCTGGAAAGTTAGAAAATAGAAAAAGGGAAATGGAAAGGATGAAGATCAACATACTAGGAATGAGTGAAGTTAGATGGACAGGTGCAGGGAAGATAAACTCTGATAAATATACAATAATATATATTCAGGAGGTGAGAAACATGAACGAGGAGTAGGTTTAATATTTGATGAGCAAACAGCAAGGAGAGTTGTGGGATATTTGAACATCTCGGACCAAGTCCTACCAGCCCAACTGAAAAAACGACCAATAAACATAAATATTATACAAGTGTACACTCCAACAGCTGATAGTTCTGAAGAAGATGTACAGCTATTTTATAATGACATAGAGACAGCCCTGAAACACACACAGAAGCATGAATTTACTATACTGATTGAAGATTTTAATGCCAAAGTTGGTAAAGGAAGAACTTCAGACAATGGTGGTGATTACGGACTGGGGGAGAGGAATGATAGAGGTAGTAAATTAATAAAGGATAAAAACAAGAATAAATGGATAACAGATGACATCTTGGGACTGATGGACAAAAGGAGAAGGAGTAAAAATAACAAAGGAAGCTATAGAAGGATAAATAAAGAAATAAGACGCAAATGCAGAGAAGCAAAGGAATATAGTTAAATGAACAGTGCAGACAAATAGAGGACTCCCATAATAAAGACAGCAAAAACATGCACAAATGAATTAGTGAACTCATAAACAAGAAGACAAAATATACCACAGGATGCCTGAAATCAAAAGAAGATAAAATGTTAATGAGAAATGAAGACATTAAGACAGGTGGACAGAGTACATCGGTGAGCTATATGGTGGAGGAAGACCAGAAATAACACCAGATACTGAAAACTGCGATGGACCACCAATACTTGAAGGTGAAATTATATATGCCATCAAACACATGAAAAAAGGAAAAGCGACTGGGTCTGATAATATAACAATAGAAGAAATAGAGGCACTAGAGGAGACAGGAATAAAAATAATAACCAAGTTACTGAATGATATTTACAACAGTGGTTATATGCTCAGTGACCTGCTTAAATCCACGTGTATAGGACTACCAAAGAAACCAGGTGCAAAGGAATGCGGTGACCACAGAACTATCAGCCTCTCATGTCACATAACAAAGCTACTTCTGAGAATTATTATGAGAAGAACAAGGGAAAAAAAATAAAAATGGAAATAGCGGCTGAAAAGTTCGGATTTGTTGAAGGAAAGGAAGCACACAATGCCATTTATGCTTTACGAACACTAACAGAAAGAGCTTTAGAAGTACAGAAAGATCTCTACTTATGCTTCATTGATTACACCAAGGCATTCGACAAGGTGAAATATGACGAGATTATTAAAATGCTTAAAGACATAAATATAGACGGCAAGGACCTGAGGATTGTAAAACATCTATACTGGCAGCAGGAAACAGCGATTCCAGTTAAAAATAAAACTGGAAAATATCAACCTATAAAACAAGGGGTACGAGAAGGATGTGTACTATCTCCATACCTTTTTTCTCTGTACATCGAGAATAATCTAAGAACGATCATTGGAGAACCATGTATAAAAGTAGGTTTAAAAAAAGGTAAAGGTAATCCTGTCATGCCTTAGAGGTACATAGGGATATGGTATTAGTGTCCACATTTTCCTTGACCTGTCAGCACACTAGGAAGATACAATATTAACAACCTTCGGTATGCTGACGACACAGTACTGATAGCTGAGAACCAACAAGACCTGCAAAATCTCGTGGATAAAGTCGCCAAAGAAAGTGAACAGAAAGGCCTTACTTTGGATATCAAAAAGACAGAGACTATCGTTGGTTATATCTAAGAAACAGAACCCATCAACATGCAGTATAAAATTAAATGGAACTGTTCTAAAGCAGGTGCAGAAATTCAATTACCTTGGAGCAATAATTACTTCAGACTGGAAATGCAAAACAAAAATTAAGAACAGAATAAGCCAAGCAAAGACTGCATTTCAGAGAATTAGAAACATTGTGCAACACATCCTTATCAATGAATGTTGGAAAAAGAGCCATAAAGTGTTATATTGAACCTTGAACCTATTTGTTATATGGAAGTGAATCATAATAAGCAGGTCTGTACAAAAGTCATTGGAAGCAGCAGCAATGTGGTTTATCAGAAGAATGTTGCGAATTCCCTGGACAGCAAAAATAACTAATGGAGAATATTTGAGAAGAGTTGGAGATAGAAAAAGTGTTGTCAAAAAAAAAAAAATAAATAAGAGAGAGACAATGTACTTTCATAGGACATGCAATGAGAAGAGGGGGCATTGAAAATATTATAACAACAGGAAAAATAGAAGGAAGAAGATCAAGAGGAAGACCAAGATAAACGATACTGGACAGTCTGAAGAATGGTGTGAGGGGAGATCATCAACTGAGCTAATGGCACGCATGAAGGATCGTGTACTCTGGAGAAGCATAATAGCCAACGCCAGTAGGCACGGCACCTTATGATTATGATATATATTGGACTATCTGTATTTCAATTCCTACAGAAAAAGTAATTCTAATTCTAGAAAGATGGAAGGAATATTGCAAAAGAATGTATGAAACTACCGACTGTGGAAGCAGAAATCAACAGTGTGAATTATTATTGGAGGAGAAAGAACCCGAACCGACAATAGAAGAAGTTTTATGGGCAATAAAGAATCTGAAAAAGGTAAATCACCAGGATGTGATGAGATAACAGCTGAATTTATTAAAGCAGGAGGAAAGGAGTGTGCAACAGTCTGTCATGCACTATGTAAAAAGATATGGCATTCAGGTATTTGGCCAAAAGAATGGAAAAGAACTGTATTCATACCACTGCCAAAAAAGGGTAACCTGAAATTATGCACCACCCACAGAACTATTGCCCTGATTAGTCATGCCAGCAAAATTCTGTTTAAAATCACAATGGGTAGACTTCGAAAGAAAATAGAAGAAGAAGTCAATATGGTCCAAGCTGGTTTCAGGCAAGGAAGAGGATCAAGAGATCATATATTCAATCTAAGATTAATAATAGAGAAATGCAGAGAGTTTAATGTAAATCTATATTTATCCTTTATAGACTACTCAAAGGCATTTGATTGTGTACAACACCAGAAACTTTGGGAAATAATGGAAAAAATGGGATTTCCAACACATTTGATACAATTAACATCACTGCTGTATCTAGACCAACAAGCAGCAGTAAGAATAAATGGTGAAACAACAACTTGGTTTGACATAAAACAAATGGTCCGTCAGGGGTGCATATTGTCACCCTGCTTATTTAACTTATATACTGAAAATACAATTAGGAATGTTAGAGAAGATGTAGACAAAGAATATTACGATGCCATAACAATTGGAGGTTATGAAATACCAGAGATTAGATATGCTGATGACACAGTATTACTGTCCACAACACAAAAAGGAATGGAAAAACTAATTATGTCAGTCCGCAAGAACAGCGAAGAGCAGAACCTCTATCTTAATGCAAAGAAAACTAAATTGATCTTGGATCACTGCTAACTAATACTGGAGATACAATGAGGGAAATTAAAAGGAGGACATCTATCGCTCTTCAGAAAGTAAAACAAATAAAGAATCTGTGGAGAGGAGCAGACAGAACCACAAAAATAAGATTTTTAAGGGCATGCATCTTTCCCATAGCAACATATGCCTGTGAGACCTGGACACTTAGCAAAACAGCTGAGAAACACATAAATGGCTTTGAATGTAAATGCTACAGAAGAGTTCTCCAAATATCGTGGACACAAAAAAGAACAAATATATCTATACTACAAGAACTAAATATTGAACAAGGCTGGCTAGTAAAGAGGATTAAAGAGAGAAAACTGAAATATTTTGGACACATTAAACGTCATGATAATTTAGAGAAGACCGTATTGGAAGGATACATAATGGGAAAAAGAAAAAGAGGAAGACCAAAATGAAGATGGCTGCAAGACATCGTTGATGATCTGGAAATGGATACAACAGCAGCAAGCCATCTTGCTCACAACCGAGAGACCTACAGGAGTGCTGTTTGGGAGGCAAAATTCCGCAAGGGACATGCAAATGAATGAACAGAAAAAGTATTCTTTCTAAAGTTGATAGAAGGTTCTTTCATTTGCAACATTTGGAGCTCTCCCGCTAACACGAAGTTCATGATTTTTCGGCCAGTCCCGTATCTTCTGTCTCAAGTCTAAAAGACCATATTTTCGTGAATATTCACGGGTGTGATACTTTTCTCATATATGTATAAGTAAGATTTAAAACAAATACTAACTCCTCAAGAACGGCGTATTTTGCTTTTGTACTTAAATCCGCAGTGTTATTTGCTTTTCTTCTCCTAGGCTAATATTTTATTATTTCTGTTAGGCCGAACTCATGCTTCATGCCATATCGAGGGAGTTCATTTTATTACGTGAGCATCCATTTATCCTGTAAAATCGAGTTTGTAAAGGCAAATATTTCAGAGACAGTTTATCTAAAACAAATTTTATCAGGTATTCAGATTTTATAACTAGACTGACTATAGCAGGCATGTCAAGCATGCGGGGAGCCGGCCGCATGTGACCCTTTGCAAGCACAATTCGACCCGCATAAATGATACATAAGCTGGCCTAAATTTAGTTTCAGTTTTTTAACAGGTTATTTTCTTTTTAATGTTATGTTTTGTTTTTTTGTTTTTTTTCAGATTCCATATCATATTTAAAATGGCTAGTGCTCCTCTAGCTAAGAGAAAAGGGAAACTGAACGAAGAACGGCGAGTGTTTCAAGAAAAATGGGAATTACAATATTTTTGCACACGGTGAATGGAAAGATTCATTGTTTAATTTGCAACAACAACACTGCCACGCCACAAGAGTACAGCTTGAAAAGACATGAAACGAGTGATCTATTTTACTTCTTCTTCGTTCGCTTCTAAAACCAAGACCGCCCCGTGATCATCCTGACTTTACTCTTGTGATCCTCGATAGGTCCCGTGGTCCCCCCATGGTCCCCGAAAGGACCACAAGAGATCCACGAGAGGACCACAAGAGGTTTAGAGTATCGCAGGGCTTGAGCCTGTATTCTTGGTGGGCCTTAGAAGCGGGTTTGCGTGACAGCGTGGTTTTCGTTGCACCAGTTTAATCTAGAATTGTACTTTCTCACCGGAAAACCTCGACGTGTTTTGGAATACCTGTGTATCCTCGCAGGCTGAGAGGTGGTTGCCCATCCAGTCCAGCATTGCACTTTCTCACCGGAAAACCTAAGCGTGATTAGGATACGCATAAATCCCCGCCGGATGAGAGGAGGTTGCCTATCTAGACTGCACTGGTCCAGTGTCTCCGACTTCAGCATTTTGTGGTCGTGGCCGCTACTCTTCCTAGTTGTGACCAGGACGGAGCTTTTGTCCAGGAGGACGAATCCTCGCTACTAGTAAGTTTCACTCACGGGGTTGAGCCAGTTTAGGCATATTATCCCAGTATGGGCGTGTTTAGGACGTGACCGACCTCTAGAGCGGAGGTACCGTGACATGAGTAGCCATCAAATTTCACCCCTGGTTTAAGCCAGTTTAGGCATATTTCACCAGTATGGGTGTATATCGGACGAAGTCGGCCTCTAGAGCAGAGGTGGCGTGGTATGAGTAGCTCTCGCTGCGAGACTACTGGACATACCAATTCACTTTATCCTTTCCATCACCTTTTGACATCGGCGTCGCATGACAACCCTAATTTTTTTTTCACTTTTCTTCATTGGCCGGAAGGAGTTTCACTCCACGCCCAGCATCCAAAGAATCTCACCAGTAGTGTCTTAACCTCAGGGTTAAGCCAGTTCAGGCAATTCGCCCGATATGAGTGCGTATAAGACGTGGCCGACCTCCAGAGCAGAGGTGCCGTGATTTGAGCAGTCCTAACCTCGAGACTATTGATTACTTCGCTTAATCCTTTATTTCACCTTTTCCACAGTGGCGCCGCGCGGCAACCCCATTCGCACCTTTCTTCACTGTCTGGGAGGAGCGCCACTTCACGCACGGCAACTGAAGAATCTCGCCAGCAGCGGAATCTATCTTACGATAAATATGAAGGCTCAATGCGTGTCTCAAGACTCAAGGAATTGAATGCTAACTTAAGACAGCAAATACCTGTTTTACGAAAATTGAGAAAGGGAATGTCGCTTCCGTTACTGCAAGCTATGAACTCAGCAGAATAATCGCCAAGAGTGGGAAATCTTACAGTGAAGGAGATTTCGTAAAGCAACGCCTTGTAAAAACGGCCCAAATTGTGTGCCCAGAGAAAGCACACTTATTCAAAGATATTTCATTAACCAGGAACACTGTTGTTGAACGGAATGATGAAATGTCAAGTGATTTGAAACAACAGTTGAAGACCACATCATCAAGACTTGAACATTTTTCCATTGCTATTGATGAGACGGTTGACATCACTGGAATAGCACAGGTTGCGGTTTTCATCAGGGCTTGTGACAGTCAATTTAATATTTATGAAGAACTGATTGAACTGATCCCCATGCGTGACACTACAACAAGCCAGGACATCTTTGAGGAAGTCGAGCAGGTTCTGCATGACTATGGTTTGGATCAGAGTAAACTTGCATGCTTATCTACCGACGGTGCTGCGAATATGGTTGGCAGACATAATGGTGTTGCTGGCATGTTACGTTCAAAAATAGAAAGCTCGCATCCAGATTCATCATATGCACATTTTCACTGCATTATTCATCAGCAAAATTTGTGTTCAAATATTTAAAAATTGGATCATGTGCTCAGTTTGGTCACAAAGACAGATGAACTATATCAGAGGCCGTGCTCTCAGTCACCGTCAGTTCAGCCAGTTGTTGGAAGGTATGGATAATCAGTTTACCCATGTTCCATTCTACACAGAAAGCCGCTGGTTGCCATGTCGCAAAGTACTGAAAATATTTTTTTGTTGAGACAAGAAATAATTATCCTTTTGGAGATGAGAGGTCAAAACACAGATGAAATAAAAGACGAAAGTTGGTTCCAGGATCTGGCTTTTGCTGTGGACATTGCTGAACAATTAACGGATCTTAATTTCAAATTACAGGGTAAAAACAAACTCATCACTCAGTTGTATGATGACATCAAGTGCTTCATTACAAAACTAAGCTTATGGAAGTCACAGCTGTCAAACGAAAATTTAGTTCATTTTCCTAAGTGCACAAAGGCTGAAAAACACTGCCAATATTGAGTCTGTACTTAGCTTTGCTAAGCATGACAGTCACCTGGAATTGTTGTCAAAAGAATCTGAGGAAAGATTTCGTGATTTCTCATCTTTTGAACACCACTTTGCATTATGCTCAGCACCATTCACCTCTGATGTTGCCAAGGCAGAAGAAAGCCTGTATATGGAACTATTAGAAATGCAGTCGGATTCTACACTCAGAGCAAAAGTATCTTGAAGTGGGGATATCTTGTTTATTTTCATACCTTCCTGAAAAGCTTGAAAACTTCAGAAAGTTTTCCACAAGGATTATGGCAATATTCGATTCTACCTATGTGTGTGAACAGTTATTTTCCATCATTAAATCAACAAAAACTTCTCAGAGAACAAGGCTAACTGATCAACGCTTGTCACCTCTGATCGAAGTCGGAACTGCACGGACATGTCAGCCAGACATAGCAAAAATTCTCATTAAAAAGAGATGTCAAACCTTTGGACAAAACACTAAAAATAGTCGTAGATAAATGTTCATTTTGAACTGTTGTAGTTTTTGTACAATGTATTTGTTGCTGTTGCATACACGTCTATGTTGCCGTTTAAAATTTCGTTTTTTCTTTTGTTAAACTACTTCATTACTTTGCATTCATGCATGTGGCTAGCCGCTAAACCATATGTGTGCACGTTGTATGTTTCTATGTTTAAGTAATAAAAATATTCTGCAATAATTTTTATGAAATGACTTCAATTAGTTTTCGTGAGTGGCCCTCCTGGCAGCAAATGTGACCCTTATGGCCCTCTGGGGACCCTGAGTTTTGATATGCCTGGATTATAGTGCCACGACAGCGGATCTCCGACTCAGTACCTTGCATGGTGAACTGGTTCACTACAAACTGGAGTTCTCTTGCGCTTTTAGCTTACTCTTAACTGTGACAGTATGTCCGTTGCCCGGTTTCGCTCATTCACTATAATGATAATATCTACAGGCTCTAATTCTTGCTGCTAACGATTTATGTTTAGTGTCCAGTTCATGTTCTTATCTTCCTGGAGCTGTTGTTCTTTGCAGTCGATGTCGTGATGATGCTGGGGCACAGAACGAGGAGAAGATATTGTGGCTTACCTAAGTATAATTTATATAAAAGAAGCTGACAGTTAACCTCAGTTAATTAACATTTCTAATGAGCTTCTTCTCCTCGAAATCATTTACATAGGGCTGTAGCACCAAAATGTGTTTGTCTAAGAGATGTTCTGACCAGGAATGTAATATCAAAAGTTGTTAATGTATTTGCTAATGTAATGATGAGGAGAAAAATATCAAAATTAGTTGGTATAAAAGATCTTTAAGAGACCACTGTTTTACACGCACACACACACAGACACACACACACACACACACACACACAAATGACTTGTTGAAGAGGTGTTTAATACAGAATTGTAATAACAAAACTGGCTTGTGTAAGTCAGGGATTCCCAAACGGTGTGCAGAGGGACTCTAACGTGCAGTAATATTTTTGTAAATGTGTCGCGAAATTTCATCACCTGAATAAAAAAATAAAAATAAAAAGACGATTACTCTAATTAGTACCTGGCTCATTTTGTTATTTCCAAATAAAGTTCTTACATTTTCTATTTGTTTTATACTTTATAATAAATTTTGTAATAAGGAAATAAATGAAGTTTCTTTAAAAGTGCTAAAAATATATTTACTAACTGCACGGGAGTCTAGCATTAAGAACACAGGTGTGCAGCGACAGAAATGTGTGTTACAAATATGACTTGCTCTGTTCTTCTTGGTAATTGAAAAATAAAATAAATGAACCCTAAAATACGTATTGTTAGATTAAGAAACTTTTTTTTTTGGGTCAATTTCTGAAGTGTCTTTTACCATTCAATCCTCGTTTTAAGCTCAGTGTTGTCTGTCCCTGAATGTAATATGTTCGTCTTTTAACTGGCTTGTTGGATACAGAAGGAAAACAAGACAAATCCTAATCCCTAGATATCACGTTTCCCTCAGACATCCCAAACGCCCATCAATAAATCAACTTTAATGATCGGCCTCCGATGTCGTTTGACGGGCAGCGGTGTTGTGCGACCTCCAACAACTGGCCAGCGAAGTTAACCTTCCCTTTGTCTGCCAGACGCCCCGTGACTGAACAGGGGATTGCAACCCGCTGACCGTGACATTTTGAAGCGTCTTTGATGAAGTGACACAGGTCACAGGGGGAGAGAATACGACGTTTTGGAAACGCTTGCTGAGTTTGTTTTGTCCATCGTAGATTAGAGGCTAGCGAGAACGCTTGCATGCTGGCCAAGTGTACTTAACTACCAGAATGTAAACACAGAATTTTTTCTTTCTCAGGACTGTTTATACACACTAGTTTTGAGTTATTATTATATTGATGAGGAAGAGTGTTCTGCACGAGAATTGTCTGTAGTCTTTATTGTTCTTTGATATGATCGATAAGTTGATCTGCTCTCATTGCTATTTTAGGCTGTGGCCTACACTACACGTTGTGACCGCGGCCACGTTTGATATTCCTTCTCATTTTTAAGCTATTAATACACATTTCTGTTTCTTACTTTCGTTCCTTCAACAGTTCAAAATGCCACTCCGCGTGTTACTATATGGTTCACCACAAGACTACTTCTTCTTCTTCTTCTTCGTTCACTTCTACCACCAAAAACCGCACTGTGAACCTACTGAATTCACGCCTGTATTCCTCGTTAGGTCCCGTGGTCCCCTGTGTGGTCCAAAATAGACCACACGAGATCCACGAGAGGACCACAAGGGGTTCAGAGTATCACAGGGCTTTAGCCTGTATTCTTGGTGGGTCTCGGAAGCGGGATTGCGTGACACCGTGGTTTTCATTGCACCAGTTTAGACCACAAGACTAAAATCTTGACACACAAAGTCACTATATAATTCAGATGATTCGTTCGTGAATCAAATTATAGTTCACTTTTAATATTCATGAACAGAAATTCGCGAGTATCAATTTAAGGTATCACCGAAAGCATTTTACACATAGTTTCCAAAATATCAGATCTTCTGCATTTCTCACACAGTACTAAAAATCACTTTTCAGCTTGAAATGCTATCTTGTCCTAAAGTACTTCTGGTTCTAAACTGAACTCCTGAATATCTATTGCGCCTACTGGTCCATCTGTTCTATCTGTCATTGCTCTCCTATTTTTCTTTCTTTCTTCTTTTTGTCTATCGCTGTATTCCTCGTCTTCTTTCTCTGTCCTCTCTCTGTCCCTCTTTCTCAAAAATGCACGCCTGGTTTATATATCGTAAGTCAGCTGTCGAATAGACATACCTCTAGATCTTTCTATTGGTCAGTTGGTTGACTACATACTGATTGGACTCTGACTGGAATTTGGGATGAGTCATTCTACTCCCTTTTTTTCCAAAAGTGTGTGGAAATTGCGACCTAAGATTATCAAATATGGCTCACCTGTCAGTAAGTGTTGCATCCAGTCCGTCTATTCAGTTGTCATGGGGGATATTATCCAGGCCACTATCTCTGTCATGTCGTGGGTATCAGGGACTTAGTCCGTTCTCTACTTTTATTGAGCCCTGGTTTTTCATTGTGTCTTCTATTTTTGGTATCTACTTCGTCTGATTACTCTTCTGGGCGTCCTTTCGTAATATTGCTACTAATGTCGTGGGAGTGTTCCTCTCCCACTGGATCTCAACTTTCTGTTGTTTCTTACCTACATTTTACTTATCAATAGTATTCATATCTATAATAAAAATGTTAATAATAATAATAATACTATAATCATAACTTACAAATAATTGTGTTATATGTTGAGTAAATGAAACTAACTGTGTCAGAAGGGTATAGGAAAGGATAAGGAGACTGTGTGACAAAAGTTTAGATATATTTAAGACGAGGGAAAAAAGATATATCAGAAGAAATCACAGATATAGTATTTCAGCCTTCGTTGGACAATGCCAACAAGAGCAAGGGATATGAATTATCGCATTTTTTAAGGGTCGAAGGCCTACTTGGTAATCAGACATCCATAACTGACATCATAGGGTAAGGACTGGCGAACCATAGCTGATCAAGACTCTGTCCCAGCTGAAGTTTTAACAAAGCAGCTGAGAAATACATAAATGCCTTTGAATGTAAATGCTACAGAAGAGTCCTTCAAATATCATGGACACAAAAAAGAACAAATATATCCATACTACAAGAACTTAATATTGAAGAAGGCTGACTAGTAAAGAGGATTAAAGAGAGAAAACTTAAATATTTTGGAAACATTAAATGTCATGATAATCTAGAGAAAACCATCTTGGAAGGGTACATAATGGGAAAAAGAAAGAGAGGAAGACCAAAGCGAAGATGGCTACAAGACAACTTTGATGATCTGCAAATGAATGCATCAGCAGCAGGCCATTTTAGTCTCTTTAAAATCTTAGTTTTGTGGCTCTGTCTGTTCCTCTCCACAGCTTCTTTAGTTGTTTTACTTTCTAAAGAGCAACACATGTCTTCCTTTTAATTTCCCTCATTGTATCTTCATTATTAGTTAGTAATGATCCAAGATATTCAAAACTCTCCATCTCTTCCAATTTTTCCTCATTGATATATATTTCAGCTGCCTTATATTTTTTTGTCATTTGTCATCAATTTAGTTTTATTCGCATTAAGATAATAGTTTTGCTCTTCAATATTCTTAAGCACCGACATACTTAGTTTTTCCATTGCTTTTTGTGTTGTGGACAGTAATACTGTGTCATTAGCATATCTAATCTCTGGTAATTCATAACCTCCAAATGTTATGGCATCATAATATTCTTTGTCTACATCTTCTCTAACATTCCTCATTATATTTTCAGTGTACAAGTTAAATAGGTAAGGTGACAATATGCACCCCTGACGGACCCCTTGTTTTATGTCAAACCAAGTTGTTTCACCATTTATTCTCACTGCTGCCTGTTGGTCTAAATACAGCAGTGATATTAATTGGGTGTGCAATTTTTAACAAAAATAATGATAATGAAGCATTTGATCTTGCTTTATTTCCAGGAAACTGCCAGCATGATGCTTTACACTCTCGATATGGTAAAGTTGCTGAGAGACAGTATGTATCGGATTTGGTAGCAGGTTACGGCTGATATTTTTTAATTGATTAGTGGAGCTATAAAACAGGAGGTGTGAAATACTTCTTTTGCAGAATCCACCACCATGGGGACTATGGCGATCCTTGACTGGTTTTGATACTGAGAACTTTGCCTCCCTAACAGCACTCCTGTAGGCCTCTCGGTTGTGAGCAAGATGGCCTGCTGCTGATGCATCCATTTGCAGATTATCAAAGTTGTCTTGTAGCCATCTTTGCCTTGGTCTTTCTCTCTTTCGTTTTCCTATTATGTACCATTCCAAGACGGTTTTCTCTAGATTATCATGGCTTTTAATGTGTCCAAAATATTTAAGTTTTCTCTCTTTAATCCTCTTTACTAGTCAGCCTTCTTCAATAATATTAAGTTCTTGTAGTATGGATATATTTGTTCTTTTTTGTGTCCATGATATTTGAAGAACTCTTCTGTAGCATTTACATTCAAAGGCAATTATGCGTTTCTCAACTGTTTTGTTAAGTGTCCAGGTCTCATAGGCGTATGTTGCGATGGGAAAGATGCATGCCCTTAAAAATTGTATGTTACGTCCAGGTAAGTTCCCCCCATTATCGATAAAACACGGTCATCCAGATTTCCTAAAACGGAGTGTGCTAACCTACAAATGGCGCAGTCTGGGAAAACTAGGACACACACACAAACACTCACAACTACGAGAAACGCTCGTCCAACAACCTCGGCTCATGTCACGGCCTGAATGAATGTCACGGCTTGAATGAATGTCACGGCTTGAATGAATGTCACGGCTTGAGGTTTGCATACTTCCAGCAGAGTTAAAAAATATGACTGCAAGAATTGAGATTTTATTTATTTTTTTCAATAGTAAACAACTGGGGTCTAGATAATACTTGTTTTTTTCCACAGTAAACAATTGGGATCACATTGTACACTTAAGGGGCTAACAATAGAAATGACTGGAAACTCCTGTCTGTGGCTGATCCTCCGGGGGAGGCGCTATGGGCACTGATTGATTGATTAATTTTACCTTCCTCTACTCATTTCATCCTTATTTGCGGCATGTGTTCACTTCCTTGGGTATTATTGATGCAGGGGAATGTTCTTCCTGTGTCACCATGGCAATTAATAAATAAAATATGCACTGCCCATGTTGCACGCATTGCTCTATCGATTTCATTATCTCACAAATGGAGTTTGAGATTTGTATCTTCGGAAATCGATCTGTGTTGTTAAGATGATCAAATATGGCTAATATAAGGCTCCTTCACGCTGTTTTATGTCAGAGTGCACTCCATTAGGCACAGACTCATCATGTCTGGCACTAGACCACAGTTTTGTCCAGTTATTTTCAACTTCCATCGCTCAAGGGCATCACGGAATGTCTGAACGTGTCATTGCTGGTCGACTTGCGCAGGACCGTATTGCATTTAGGGAGGTTGTGAGAGGGGCAACGTTCTGGACATGTCATATGAATGAATGAATGATGAATGAATGAATGAATGAATGATCACTTAGTAGCAGGTTAAAGAAAGGAAATTCTCTTCTGCATGGAGTAGACCAACCCCCCTCCTAATGTTTCGGCCCTTTAAAATTCTAACGCTGTGGGGGGGGGGGGGTTATAGCCAACATATATGATTAACTATGAGTTAAAGTATGGAGACAGAGTTATAAGTGATTAAAATTTGAAATTAATATATCATCCAAACGTGATCACGCAAGGAAAACAATGTGAAACACAAAATTGATATTTAAGTATAGAAACATTCATCTGCTCCTACTTTTTCCTATTTTATACATTCTAGTATCACAGCTTTACTGCAGTGCTTCGTGTATAGTTATATACTTATACACTAATTATTGTGTTACAGAAACGTTCAGCATGCGCTACCGGCTTGGTTTTTTTTTTTATAAATGTGCTTTCTAACATTACAGCCTTTGTGTTCTATGACGTATCTCTTTTATATCTTCCGAGTTTAATTTGTGAAGAATTCGCTGCAAAATGAGATACAGATCAGACATAACGTCCTGTTAGAAAGGGAGCTAATCGTCCTGCCACGGTTACGGTTGTAGCACTTTTCTCCCCTTAAACGCAAGCGCCGAATGAGGAGAAGCAGGTATCGCGGAAATTCTCATCTAGAAGTAATAGTGTGCGAGTCAATGACTTTTAACCTTCGGGAGATTTTTAAGAACCGACCAGAACATCAAAGACGAAGCAGACTTTGTATTCTCTCAGAAATACAATAGAGAGCTAAAGAAAAGCAGAGAGAGGGGATCGACAGCCGTGATAAAGCATAACCTTTCATGGAGAAGACTGACCCAACAGGGTTGAATAACGATATCTGGATATCTGGTGTAACGTCCGGCTGGTTACAAATCCGAGCTTAGACTTCCCCCCCCCTCTTTGCTTCATCACCGCGTCCTTTGTAGTAGGTAATGTAATTGTAAGGTCTTTCAAGAAAAAAATGTAACTGATCCAGGGTGGTAGAGATGCAGCACGGAACAGCAGTCAGCCACTGATAGCTCACCGATAACTGCTGGCGTCAGGGTTGGCGAACTATAAGTGACCAAGACTCTATCCCACATCTTCCTTGGTGCTCTCAGTAACTAACTTGACTGACTGGGCAGAGATAGCTAGTTTCCAGGACGATGGAGTCTACTAAAGAAATATCACATCTTTCCTTCTGTAAAAATAGCTGCCATAACCCAAACTCCACCGGAAACGACACTTACTTCTCAACACCTTCACCAAATTGGCCGGCAAGAGCATCTTGCTTGTGGAGATAGAACAAGAAGTAACTGATCTACAGGTCCATTCCAGGCGATCAACATTTCAAGAACAAAGAAGACTGTGACAAAGTAAATGTTATCAGAGCCGAAAAACCAGAACCGGTCTAGCCACGTCTTCATGTGGCTATTAGTAACGTTTGATGTTCTCCTACAGGCCGGCTAAATGGGCTGGGGGGGGGGGGTTGGTTGTTGGTGTCCACGTCGTACTGGATTCTGTCAGGAAGCTCCGTTCTTGGGTTCACTCTAGGTCTTCAAACAAGTCATCATAAGCTGTCGTTCATTCATTGCTCCGCCCCCTCTTTAACATAATCAAAGTTTCGGCTTCAGGTAACATCAATTTTACAACTATATGGAGATTAGAAGAGGTCACAGTGTCAACTTTCAAATGTTGTTCTTCATTTGATTTATAAAGAATTAAGCTAGCAGCTAATCAAGGAATATTTTTTTTGCCTCTGTCTATCCATGTCTTTTGTAGGTGTTCGGCTAAGCAATCAGGGAGCAATACGCCTTGTGGCGTCTTATAGGGCAGCAGCAAATGTTCTCCACTTCTCATGGTCTGAGGCTAGTCTTTGTGTGCTGCCTCGGCTGTATTGTATAATTTTTTAGCTTGGTGGTCCAATATTTCATAATTAATAATGAAAAAAAATAAGTCTGTCTGTAAGCAAGATATAAATAAGGGAGTTATATAAAAAAAGCTACTGGAAAAAATTAGATTACGCACTCACGTGCATGTGTGTATGAGACAGACAAGCTGGAGAAAAGGGAGGAGAGATTAATTTCTGCTCGTGTCAGATGAATGCAAGAATTTCTCCTGAACCTTGTAACACCTCCTTCGTGGTTTTTGGAGTTTTCACGTAAATAAAAATATCTATCAAATTATTACTAATATCATCTGTCTCGGCTTTTCACACACGAGAACGATACGCCGAGATGTCTGAAGCTTGGAAATTACTTTCAGAGCAAATGTCACGAAGGTTTCATATCGCGCTCCTTTGACTTCAGCCTTGTCCCTGGTCGCTTTTATGGTGGCCTATAAGCTGCTTTAAATTGAAGTTCTGAATACAGCCTGGTATGCTAGTGCACTTCTCTGGTGTGTGTTAACAGCAAATAAAGATCCGCTTTGTTATTTTCTACAGTGCCAGGATATACGTAGCGCACCTCAGCCAGGTGTTGAGAAGAAAAGATGGCCTGTATATAATATCGTTATTGCCACGGCGTTTTTTTTTTTTTTGGACATTGATTTGCATTACAAATAACACGAGACAATGGTATAGAGATTTATAGAGGAAATGTGATCTGTTTTTTGCACTCGATAGCTTTAATTTTATAGCATCCCGAGAATAAAATAGTTGCTTGGTTTAATGAATTCAAGCAAATGAAAAGTACTCTAAGAGAACACGAGATTCGTTAACGGTGTTTACATTATAAGAGAGGACACAAAAGCTGAAAGAATGAGTTGATGGATAATTAAGCAGCTAAGACAAGCACTTAACTGACTTGAATACCGCGGGAACATGGCTGCCACGTTGTACTGCCGGAACTGTTTCTAGCCTAACTTTGACTTTCTGTGTTTGATGATAATGAGGTCAGACAGTATGAGAAGAGCGGGGGTAGGGGGGGGGGGAGTGGTGGACGCTGTCCGATCTGGCAGTCAGCGAAATATATCTGATATTCTAGTTTCAGGGTCGTCGAAACATCTCTGATATTCTAATTTCAAGGTTAGCGAAACATATCTGACATTCTAGTTTCAGGTTCAATGAAACATCTCTGATATTTTAGTTTCAGGGTCAGCGAAACATATCTGATATTCTAATTTCAGGGTCAGTGAAACATATCTGACATTCTAATTTCAGGTTTAACTAAACATATCTGACATTCTAATTTCAGGGTCAACGAAACTTATCTGATATTCTATTTTCAGGGTCAGCGAAACATATCTGATATTCTAATTTCAGGGTCAACGAAACATATCTGACATACCAATTCAGGGTTAGCGAACCACAGCTGACCAAGCCCTGTCCCACTCTCCTTGGTGGTGGAGTCTGCTAAAGAAGTATTACACATTCTCTACTTTTTTTACTTTCACTTAAGGACTGAAAAAAAGCCCATGTAACCCACTCACAATGTGAACGACTGCCTTTTGTGTCGAGGATGAGTACGACCTTGACCAGAATGTAATCGTCCATTGGCTGGTAGCTGGTGTTGTTTCCGGTGTTAGTGATGTGTTATTGGTCATTCGTTGTGATTCGTGTTTGAGGCATGGCCAGGTTTGGGAGATGCATTTTTTGGTAAATATGGACTGTAGTTGTGAAGTTTGTGATATATTTTTGTGCATTTTTGGAAGACTGCTTGTTCCTGCTATGATCTCTACCAGTGCCCCCCTCATGTGATATAAGTTCTGATGTAATATTGTGCAGTAACGTGAATTGTCTTGTAAGTGAAGTTCTGTTGAGCTGTTAAGTGTTGAAGTGAGATATGTATGAAGTCAACGTTCTTGGTAATTATTTATTACTCATATATAATTTTCCTTGCTATTAATTGCTTTTTTAGAAGCCATGGTACGCTTGTAAGCATTCACATTGACTGTTTATATGCATATTGTTGATATGCCTATTGCAATGCACATTTATTATCATACGTTCATGCCATGCGTGTAGCAGTTGGCTGTGAGGATGTTTCAGGTCTTATTTGCTTTGAAGTATCATGAATCTGTGTTTAGCTTGCGCAGATGTTGGCATAAGAAGTTGTTGCATGTTATGTTTCATGTATTATTTGAGGAGCTTCGATAGAAGATATACGGTTTGTGTTGAAGAAATACTTGAAGATGAGTGTATACCGCATTGTATTTTGCTCGTGGATGCCTTTCGATGTTATGGGCCCAGAGGTTAATATGACTGTTCATGAGTTTTCATCATTGTGATATTGGCATCCCAGCTGATGTTCGTTATTGCATTTATTATGAGGCCTGAGAGTATTACTGCGTTTTGAATCACTTATCATCTTGATCATTAATCATCTTCATTGTTTATATCATCAATGAATGCAGTGTCGTCATGTTCACTTCCATGCATCATTGCCATAACGCCATTCTTATTGCCGTATATTGATATGTCACTGACTGTTGTTACGTTATTCTTGCCGCCTGGGATACGTGTTTAAACAGATGCTATCACTGGATTATGAGCTTTCTTGATTCGTGCTGCACAGTTATGTTGGTGGAGTGTGTTCAGTACCATAGTCTTTAGCACTTAGTACAGTTACATTAAACATGCAATAGACCACGGTCCGGTGAGAAAGTCCAACGCTGGACTGGATGGGCAACCACCTCTCATCCGGCGGGGATACACGGGTATCCCAAAACACGTCGAGGTTTTCCGGTGAGAAAGTCCAACTCTAGGCTAGATGGGCAATCACCTTTCACCCAGCGGGGATATACTCATATTCAAAACACATCGAGGTTTTCCGGTGAGAAAGTCCAACTCTAGATTAAACTGGTGCAACGAAAACCACAGTGTCACGCATTCCCGCATCTGAGACCCACCAAGAATACAGGCTCAAGCCCTGCGATACTCTGAATCTCTTGTGGTCCTCTCGTGGATCTCAGGGGGAACCACGGGACCTATCGAGGACCAAAGGAATAAATTCAAGAGAATCACGGGGCGGTCTTGGTGGTAGAAGAGAACGAAGAAGAAGAAAAAGAAGAAGACAATAGACATGGAAGGAGAACCTGGGTTACATTACGTGAGTCAGGATTATCTCGATAAGTACAGTTGTACAAGTAAGGGGGAATTGTTGTGGTTCATTTTCTATGTATCCCATACATTATATAACTATATATATCCCAAAGTTAATATCTTGTTAAACTTGCAGCAATCACGTTTTACACCAATATGATACGATGCTGTGCCTTATCTTCACCGCATCGGCGGCATAAAACACCAGCCCTCAGTTCTAGCGAGTTAGAAGAACAAGAGTGATATCAGACACCGTTATCTGAATATTTTTTATTGAGATCAAATTCTACGAAGGGCAAGACTCGCTGAAAGATAAAATTGTGGTACAATTCTGAACAACGAGGCTTGTGTACGAGGGAGTGTGATAGCAAATAGGGTCAGATTATCTGCGAAAAGGAAAAAAAACACACTTGTAGTCAAAACACTAAGGACAGGAGTGGAAGAAAAACGGCAAGAGAGTGGCAGTCTTTCTTCTTCATAGTTCTTTCAGACATCATACAAGCGCGGCAGTTCGTCTCTGACATTCTCTTCATCATCATCATCATTATCATCATCATCATCATCATCATCATCATCATCATCATTATCATCATCATATTATTACTACTACTACTACTTACTACTACTACTACAACTACTACTATTACTACTACTTATACTTACTACTACTACTACTTACTACTACTACTACTTACTACTACTACTACTTACTACTACTACTACTACTACTACTACTTACTACTACTACTACTACTACTACTACTACTACTACTACTTCTTCTTCTTCTACAGAGGGAGCTGAGTTCTGGTAGAATACAACCCTGGACACTAGACCTACACGTGGCCGTCCAGTCGTGTTCTTGGTCGGCCATCGGCTGAGCAATCACTGCCCGTTACGCGCCCTGTGGCGTCTTGTATGACACCAACAACTTCTCTCCACTTCTCACGGTCTGCGGCCAGCTTTTATACTGTGGCCCAGCTGTGCTGCATGCTACTCGTTTCCGCCTTTACAGTTCTCTGCTAGGTAGCCTTTTGTCGTCCTCTCTTTCTTTTTCCCTCGGGTGTCATCACAAGGCTGTTTCAGAGATGTTGCTGGGATTCTCAACGGAGCACACGACCAATCCATTTGCAGCGGGATTTTTTTTTTGGGGGGGGGGGGGAAGGGGGGTTATTATTTATGCATATCTTCTAGTTCACATTGAGGAAGTAGGTCTCTATGTTTTATTGTCTGTGGCCAGTAAATATTTAAAATCTTTCTGAGGCAGGTTGTGTGGAATGACGATAATTTGCTCATTTCCTTTTCAGTTGTTCTCCAGCTTTCTGTTCCATAGAGGAGTATGGATAATACTTGGTACTTGCTGTCTAGTAACGTACTCTTGATAACATTGCGTTAATCAGATATCTGTTCTCTGGCATTCTCTTACAACATTTCTTTTTCTTATGTCTAAACTATTTTGCAATGTTTTATTTGGAGTCTGGCACTATTATATTGGGAGTCTGAGCGGCCAAGTGGTTAGTGCACTAGTCTGAAATGGCGAAAGTCAGGGGTTCGAATTCAGCCGGAAGCGCCCCAATCACCCAACTGTAGAAATGTGTACCCAACTTCTTCTGGTGCTGGGCAAAGAAAGAATGTCAGACGTGATGCTGACCTCATCACCCTCTAGTGTGTCGACAGATAAAGGAAATTATGGGCACTAACACCATATCCCCTGTGTGCCTCTAAGGCATGACAGGGCTACTTTTACCCTCTACCTACCTATTACACTGATCTTACACAAAGGTGTTCAGAAGTACTTTAGAACAGCTGGTGTTGCAGTCAACCTGGATGTAACTGTTGCAAATTTAAAAGGCAGGAAATTAAGTTCGAGGGACATTACGCTAGAAGTGCCATTTAAAAAAAAAATGGACGGAATTTGTGAAACGAAATAATTTTTCTGTCTGTTTATCAAGTGCAGCGAACACCGTGGTCTGTTAATTTGCTGAGGTCAGTGTTATATAGAGTGCACAGTTTTACCATTAATAAAGTATGATTTCTGCATTAAAAATGACCAGCTTGGGCGTGTTCTAATATACATTCAGTTAAATTTTACGCGAATCTTTGTTTGCCTTTAATATATTAAGAAACGTGTAAAAGTTCTTCTTTCAAATGTCCTATAAGCGCAGAAGGATAATTTTCTCGGTAATTATTAAATCATAAAGTTACATTACACGAAGCCTTGTGATGTTCTAAAGCCATGCCCCATAGTTCGGTAGCATGTTCTAACAGAACCTGAAACTAATACCCAAAGAAGTCAATGATTGCTAGCAATTTTTCTACAACAGCATTACAACTGAACTCTAGGGACAAGGTGGTAAAAAAAAATGATGTTTAATCAGCAACAGAGAAAGAGAATATATAATAATACTCATTTACCTCTTCGTAGTTGTACTATCATGTATAGTTAGAGCTGTTTAACCGTCAACTGAATGGCTCCTGTATTTTTTTTAAAAAAGTATAATTCTCTTTAATTCGATATCTTTCATACAACGCTGCTCTTCGTGTGATCAATTTTCTTTTATTTCAGAACTGAAATCACTTATTTTAACCCGCAGGAACTGAAAATATTAGTGGAGGTAGTAAACGCAATAGAAAGTATCTACGAACCAGGTTTATGAAGAAAAGTGTGAGACAAAAGTGACATTTATTCCTTATTTAAGTGGTATCGTGTGTTTAAAAAAAGGGTGGGGGTTGGTGGTGGTGGTGGTGGGGGGGGGGGAGGGTGTGTGTGTAGAAATCTCTGAAGTAATTGGCTTACGCAAACTGTGTCACAGATTCAGAAAAATTCCTTTCATTATTGTTCTGCATGAAAAATAAAACAGGCACATCTTTCTATGTAACGAGATAACGGACTAGTGTTACTCCTAAGGTTTATTTAATGATATTTTAAAAAAAAACATGCATGGCCTAAGAGTATCACTTTATCTTCCAGCAACGAAAAGTATAACGCAGAAAAGTTAAATCTTTTATTGTGCCCAGGATTTGGGTCACCAGGGACAAAAAAAAACAGTGGAGAAAAAGGGGAGAAAAATGTATACAAACCTAGAACAAGTTCAGAGATGAGAATGATGAAAATAAAACAATACCAAATCTGGGTTTCTTAGACCTAAGCATAGAACCAATACTATAAACTCGTCTGTTGCATTTACAAACTTAATTCTTGAACTAGATATTGTGGTAAAGTTCTTTAAATTTTCCATTGAGTTTGTCTTTGAAGAAGTCTATAGCCACATTACCGGTCGTAATATGAACATTCTTGAGGATGCTATCCTAAATAAATTATTTTAAAATATATGATATTCTATATAAATTATTAAGAATAAAGTATTCTTATTAAATTAAATTTAAAAAATATTCCAATTAAAAGCAAGAAAACAGCAGAAACATGGTTATAAAGAACTGAAACTTTGTATTGAGTTATTTCAGAACTAACAGAGCTAAATGCGAGTACTCGTCACTAAAGATATGAAAATATAATAAGAAGTTCTACGGTTGACATGCTCCAAAAGTATGTCAAATCATGTGCCTTTGTTAGAAGAAGAACACAGAGGTCTCATTAGCAGATTTTCTACTGCTAGGTCCATGTGATGACCTCTTTTATTAACTTACTGCATTTTTTCTTTCGTTTACCGACTCATTTCTTCCAATATGAGTGATAAACATTTTACTGATATTACTTTTCCCTTTTAAAATTTTTATTTCTGAAGCGGATTTAGTAACTGGTTGACTTAAAAAATACAGTACATAAAAGTACAGCAAAATAATTAGTGACGGTGAAATCTTCATTTAGTAAAGCAACAAACGTTTAACAGTAATATTTTTTATCTTATATCATTCCCTTGCTGTTAAACGTCACATAGGGCTCGCAAAGTAGTTCGTCAATTTTTCCTGTCTTCGGCAAGTCTTTCAACCTCATCAAAGCCTGTGAATTTGGCCTCTCTTAATAATGTCCTCTTTAGAGTTTCACGTGGTCTGCCTCTTTTTCTTTGGCCTGCTGTGTTCCACTTGATAGCTTGTTTTGGGATTCTCTGATCGTTTCTTCTCATCACATGACCAACATATGTCCATCTTCTTTTCCTGATCACCCATGAGACTGGTTGTTGTTCAGTCATCTGTCTTATCTCTACATTGTTCTTAAATTCTTTCCACTTGATGCCGAGTATTTTCCTTAGGCATTTGTTTTCAGAGTCTAATTTCTTGTCTATTTCTTTAGTTGCTTTCCAGCTTTCGCATGCATAAATGAGGGTGGATATTACATTTGAATTGAATAGTCTTAACTTAGTTTTTGTGCTTATAACTTTTGAATTCCATATGTTCTCAAGATTCTTGAAGATCGATGCTGCTTTTGCAATTCTGATTCTAACTTCCTTTCTAGTGTCACCATCCTGGTCTATGTAGCTGCCAAGGTATGCAAATTGATTGACTTCTTCGATATCTGTCCCTTCTATGTGTATTTTTCCATTTTGATTAAGAGGAATTTTCATTATTTTTGTTTTGTCCTTATTAATTTCAAGTCCTATTTTGCTAGCCAGTGAAGACAGGCTATCTGTTTTTTCTTGTATGGAATTCACATTATTACCGATAAGAGTTATGTCATCAGTAAAATCAAGATCTTCTAGTTGGGCCCCATGTACCCAGTCAATACCTGTGTTACCTGTGCAGCATTTTTTCATTATGAAGTCTATTGTAATCCCAAAAAGTAAAGGAGACAGTATACATCCTTGTTTCACACCTGTTTCAATCTGGAACCATTCACTCATCCCTTCTTCTGTCTTGACTGCACAAACATATCCATTGTAGAAGTCCTTAATGATGTTGACAATTTTACATGGTATTCCATATAGACTTAAAATTCTCTATAATGAATCTTTGTGTATGCTATCAAATGCCTTTTTAAAGTCTATGAAGTTCAGTATTAATGGTTTCTGCTTTTCAATATGTTCTTCAAGTATTATTCTTAGAGTAAAGATCTGGTCGAGACAGCTTCTCCCTTTTCGAAATCCTGCTTGTTCTTCTCTCATTGCAGTATCCACTATATCTTTAAGTCTATTCAAAATGACCTTGCAAAATACTTTTGACACAACTGATATTAAGGTTACTCCTCTCCAATTGTTACAGTCACTAAGGTTGCCTTCTTAACAGCTCTCCTTTAGGCCTCTCTGCTGTTGATGCGTCCTTTCGCAGATCATCAACGATGTCTTGCAGCCATCTTCGCCTTGGTCTTCCTCTCTTTCTTTTTCCCATTATGTATCGTTCCAAGACTGTATTCTCTAAATTATCATGACGTTTTATATGTCTAAAATATTTAAGTTCTCTCTGTTTAATCTTACTTACTAGCCAACCTTCTTCAGTATTAAATTCTTGTAGTATGGATATATTTGTTCCCTTTTTTTATCCATGATATATGAGGGACTCTTCTGTAGCATTTACATTCAAAGTAAGTTTTTGTTTAGTGTCGAGGTCTCACGGGCATATGTTGCAATGAGGAAGATGCATGCCCTTAAAAATCTTATTTTTGTATTTGTATTCGTATGTGTAGTTCCTCTATTTTATTAATGGAAAAGTTAGTAAGGAAAAGTATTAACGGTTTTAATTGTATTTTATTAATGGTAAAGTTATTAAGTAAAATTATTAATGGTATTAATTGTATTTTATTAATGGTAAAGTTTTTGTATTTGTAGTTTCTGTATGTGTAGTTCTATTTGTGTAGTTATTCACGTGAATAACAGGTTCTCTAAATTCTGTCTTAATAGGAATAAGACATGTAAATATAGTGACAAAATCTTATCTTATATCTTCTTATATCTTATATCCTTCCAGTGCCGTTAAACGTCACACAGGGCTTGCAAAGTAGTTCGCCAATTTTTCCTGGACAAAATACTGGGAGCAAAAATATTTTATCACATATAAAGCATAGTAAACAGGGCAGCAATATATAAAGAAAAAAAAAAAAAGAAACAGTACCGAGTCATCCGAAGCTGATGAAAGTCAGCGAGAAAAAGCTGGTGTAGCACGAGAAACTCAGCAAAACATCGGAAAACTATTATTCGTCGTTAAGGAAGGACATGAGAACTTATGGAAGAGGGTCAGGAAGAAGATGTATACATGAGAGTGGTCACAGCCTTGGAGACAACGATCAACTGTTACCTGGTTCATCTTGTTGCCCTTATTGGAATCTTTGGAAACATTATCTCGCTAGTCACTCTATCAAGTATGGGGTTCAAGGAGACTAGCAATATTGTGTTACTGTCTCTAGCCGCCTGTGATCTGTTCTACTTGGTGGATCTCTCCACACAAAAGATGGCCTGCATAATGGAGAGATTTGATCCTGTACTTGCTCAAATCTACCAGCCTTACACGAGCAGCTATGTGTTCATATATGGTCGTTTGTCAATGTTTGTTGGCGTGTCTCATATTGTTGTCATATCAATAGAAAGACTTCTGGCCGTGCTATATCCACTGAAAGTCTCCCAATGGCTGACTCGTGGAAGAATGTGTATCGTTTTAGTCTGCGTATACTTGTCTTGGATTATACTTCTCGGACCCTGGCTAATTTCATACTGTGTCGTCCAATGGAAGTTCAGCGAAATCTACAATAAAACTCTTCCACTTCAAATTGTGACTGACTGGTATAAGACGAATAGGTATGTTTTAAAATTCCTCCGCGATATTATTATAAATTTAATTACCGGACTTTTTTGTCTCTTGGTTACGGTCAACTGTTTTGCCATAGCATACAAACTGCAACACATAGTCAAACAACGCCAGACAATGACATTGAGTAAGTTAAATAGAAAAGATAGCGACATCAAAATCTCTCGAATGTTGCTAATCGTGTGTCTTGTTTACTGTTTCTGCAACATTCCATCGGTTTTAATTTTTCTGTACTTATTCATTAGTCCCGAAACGACACTTTCAAACAAATGGAATACGATTCTACTAGACTTGGAAGAGCTGATCATGGCTATCAACGCCACGGCTGATTTCTTTATCTACATTCTGATGTCCGCAAAGTTTTACAAGTCTGTAATTAATCTGTTTGCAAGTAGCTGCACAAGAAAGTCACAGATAACTTACAGGTCAGATTCACAAAGAAGGTTCGTATCTGGGAAGTCTACACATTAAATACCAGAAAAGGCAGGTCTTCTAAGACCTGAAACAAGAAGTTCACTGGCTATGCTAGTACAGAATCTAGCTAAAGAAAAATTAATCTTAGAATCTGTGATTATAAAAACTGCTTCAGTTAGCTAAATCGCATGATCACAGCTGCTTAGAAAGAGGTCTTCTTTGTCTGGTGACTTTCAAACGAAAACATCGAAAACAGGATCCACCCTAATGTTTTTTGTGATCAGTAGAATAAAAAAAAAATCCAATTCAAGCTAGTTCGCCTGACTTAAGTTTTTGTTTCGTTTTTTTTCCCCAGAGATGAGCTGTTGTCATTTATCTGACCAAGACCATGTCCCATCTCTCCTTGGTACCCCCAGTAACAGGCCTAGCCTGGCTAACGGGGCAGGGAAGGCCATAGTCCTCATTGTGGTGGAGTCTGGTAAAGAAGCGTTGCACACTCCTGCTTTTTAGCTGTACTCTGGTTCAAAATCAGTCACTACGGATTATCACAGGTGCCATGAGGTCCACACCAATAGTAGAAATACAGAAAATAGTTGGTGTTCAACCGCTAAAGGAACGTAGAGACACAAAGGTCATGACCATGGGAGAAAAATTCCTTAGCTCTGTAAGCCATCCCCTGAAGGAGAGATTCAATAACTTGGCATTAGGACGGCTTAAAAGAAGCAGCTTCATTCATCAGGCCAAGCGTATGCGTAAGCTGATACCTGACCTTCCAACTGTAGTCACTCCATTATCATCTGTACCAGAGCATACACCATGGAAAGAAGCAGATTATACACAAATAACTATTCAGACTGAAGTGAAAGGTGTGCAGAATGGTGAGATGCAGAGCAGTCTTGTAAGATCAGTAGCCACACTTAGTGTTCTAGATGACAAATATCCATGTGACACCTGGATACGTGTGTATACAGATGGATCTGCACATAATGCCATAAAAAATGGTGGGGCAGGAGCATATATTGAATATCCAAACAACACCATTGACAAGATTTCCATACCCACTGGTAAATACTGCAACAACTTTGATGCAGAAGTTAGGGCAATTATTGCTGCAGTTGAAAAACTATCAGACTCCAGAATTGATACATGTCCTGTAGTAATTCTCACAGATGCAAGATCAGTACTGGAGGCTCTTCAGTGCAACAAACTACCAGACCTTAAGGATGCCTTGTCAAAAATTGGCTTACAACATGGAGTCACTTTGCAGTGGATTCCCTCCCACTGTGGGATACCAGGCAATGAGAAAGCTGACCATCTGGCCAAAGAGGGCACTGAAATGGAGCAACCAGACATACCAGTCACCTATAATCAGAAGAAAAGCATGATAAAAACCTACAGGAAGCCACAAACACCACCACATGATGACTATCACATGCTAAACAGAAAGGAACAAGTCACCATCTTCCGTCTCCGAACAGGACACAGCCGACTCCGAAGTCATATGTATACAAAGTTTAAGGTTGGTACTACTAATCTATGTACATGTGCCCAGGTGCCCCAAACCGTGGAACATATCCTCCAGAACTGCATCAACTACGAGACACTGAGAAATAATTACTGGCCCAGTGAAACCACTAAAGAAGATAAGCTCTACGGTTCCATACATGAGTTACAAAAAACAGTGAAATTTATCCAAGAGACAGGACTGCAGATATAGACAGACAGTGCGAACGAAGAAGAAGAAGAAGAAGAAGCTGTACTCTGGGAATGAAAAAATAGCTGGCATAACCCGCTCCCAAGCCGATACTATGCTGTGCCTAAAAAACCTCTACAGCATCGGCTGCAAAGAACAACAGCTCCTAGTTACAGGGAGTTCGTACAAGTGCAAGTACAAATCGGATTCGAATCATCGACCTTCGCCATGGGAGACTAATGCACTTATCACTTAGGAGACCGAGATAAAATGTATTGTGCATCGTACATACATACATACATACATACATACATACATACATACATACATACACAAATAGGTATATAATACATACTTACATACATACATGCAAAGATACATACATACATCTTATGTCCTTTCCGTGCCGCTCAACGTCACATAGGGCTCGCATGGTAGTTCGCTAAGTGTTCCTGTTTTCGGCGAGCTTTTCAACCTCATCAAGGGATTTTATGCCTTTATTTTTATTTTAAATCAAGAGATTTTATACATACATACGTGGTAAACATGAATGAAAAATTAAAAAAACAAATAATGAAAAGATACTTGCTAAAAGCACAGTGGCAACAAATACTTCGTCATAACTGACATTTTTTTTTTTACATCGTTTTCTGAAATACTGCCCGTTGTTGCTGCATTTGACTATACGAGTTTTTTTTATTTTTTATTTTACTGCTAGTTTTTTTCTTCTTGTCTTGTGTAACGTTTTTCCTTACACCACAATCCACCTTTGTTTCATTTTCATTCTGCGCTTTACCTATGCTTGCCGTTTCAATTTATTTTTAATGTTTGTTTGTAATCTCATCCTCAATGATCCTCACAGTTCTCCTTCATAGCTCTCTTGAATTTGTTTATACACTTTATCCATAGAACCCCCCCCCCCAAAAAAAAAAAAACAAAACAAAACAAAACAAAACAAAACGGTTTTGCTTTTTCTTAGCTGGTGGGTTGTGACGCATCTTAAACAATAGTTTATAACTGATTAGCAACAGACCGTACAGTCAACTCCTCGACAGTAAAATAAAATCGGACTTTTTTTTCAACAGATTTTAGCTAACTCATGAAGAAAAAAATTGAGAAAGAAATGCGACTAGATATTTCTAGAATGTGTATTCCAACTAAAGAATTGGAACTTCTGCAAAGTTAATTTTGTTCCGCTTAAAAGGTAAACATATTTTAATTTTTAATATTTAATATTTAGTATTATCAGACAATCAAGCTGCTATAAATTTCAGTAAAGTGCTCTTTATATTATGTTCATTCATTCCGAGTAATAGATTTGTGAATTTAGGCAACAGTAAGTGAAACCGCACATTCATTATAATATCAAATTGTAATGGGGTTTATTTGGATTCCTTGGAAGTGAACTGCTTTCCTGGTTTCGTTTTCGATTTTACTGTCAGTATAATAACACGTGGTATTCACATTGTTGTGGAAAAATTCCGTCCGGTGGGAAAGAAACGGACAATTGTGTTTTTCTTGAGATGCAGTGAAGATAGATTTTCTGTAATATTGGATACATCTCTTTCTCTCTCTCTCTCTCTCTCTTTCTCTCGTTCTCTGTCTCTCTCTTTCTCTGTCTCTCTCGTTCTCTGTCTCTCTCTTTTTCTCTCTCTTTCTCTGTCTCTCTCTCTTTCTGTCTGTCTGTCTCTCTTTCTCTGTCTGTCTGTCTCTCTTTCTCTTTCTCTCTTTCTGTCTGTCTCTCTTTCTTTCGTTCTCTGTCTCTGTCTCTCTCTCTCTCATTTAGCTCTTAGAAAATGAAATTTTCTTTCTTTCTCTCTCTCTCTCTCTCTTGTTCTCTTCGTGTGTTAGTCTCAGTATGTCCCCTATCTATTCTCAGTATTTCCCCGTACACACTCACAGCTGTTGCTGATATGACAAGCACTAGAGGCCGAAATTGGGGACAGAGAGGGGTTTCATTCACACCCCACCTGCCTGCAGCGGAAATGAAACACCCTTATACACAGGGCTCTAAAAACTAAACGACAGCTGAACTTTCGTAGCTTAATAATTCCCAGAATCTCATCCCTTCACGCCCCCTAGTAATTTTATCATAAGACTCACTTTAACTTTTTTTTTCACCAGGATAAATTCCAGGTTAGGTTTCAGTTGTGGCCCTTGAATACAAAACCCTACCACATTGGCGCGGTTTCTAGTTTAGTCATTCCGGGGAGAAGAATCCACAACATATCGTGTGACTTCTACCTGTGGAGTTTTTAGACCAGTCAGGACAATGTAGACTATCCCTAACCAACTGACAACGTAGACGCCCTTCATCTCTCTACTGCAGGAAAGACCCAAGTGATTAATATATCCTGTGCAGTAGCGAGCTCTGCCAGGCACTGATACTTTATGCCCTCTGGATAACTCGGGCATTTAAGGTGTAAAGTGAGACATCTGAGAAATGCGGCCGCTGAGACAAAAAGTGACAACAAAATAACACCGTGTAGACAACAAAATACTTCCAGCCATCAACAGAAAAAAACTAAAGCAACACTTAGCTAAAATTAAAGATTTCGTTCGAAAGAAAAAAAGAAAATTTACAGAAAATACATGATTAAAAATTTAGCTAGCTACTATCTCATCTTCAGATTCTCAACAATTCAGTGAAGGTAAACTAAGCAATGAAGCGTTTACTTTGCAGATCTCTGGTTTAATTACTTACAGCGAAAGCCTGAAATGTTGGACACTAATGCTAATCATCGACCTTCGCCATGGGAGACTAATGCACTTATCACTTAGGAGGCCGAGATAAAATGTATTGTGCATCGTACATACATACATACATACATACATACATACATACATACATACAATAGGTAAATACATAATACTTACATACATACATGCAAAGATACATACATACATCTTACATCCTTCCCGTGCCGTTAAACGTCACATAGGACTCGCATGGTAGTTCGCCAAGTTTTCCTGTTTGTATGACAAACAAAATGTGGACACTTTAATTAGTGCTTGGGGGATACAAACCGAGGATAGGAGGATGTTACTTATGACTGCAGATATTTTTTGTGTGTTCTATAACTGAATTAGAGATTTCTCAATTTAAAAAAAAAAAGGCTCTTGAGTGGCGAAGTGGTTAGTACGCTTGTCTCTTATGACGATGGTCGGCAATTTGACTCCGGCAACAGGCCGTCCAGTCACACAACTGTAGAAACGGGTACGGACTTCTTCTTAAGCCTAAACGGGAAAAACGGCCATCCGGGACGCTGACCACATCACGTTGACAGATGAAGGAAAATGTGAATAGTAATACTGTATCCCATAGGGCCACCATGGCGTAGCAATGTAAGAAAAAACTATTACAAATTCCACATAGACTGGGAGTGCTGTCATACAAACTATGAACTTACTAATGAAGCTTAAATCGACCTTACTGTAGTCACCCATATCAGACGTAAAGTACACTTTCGTTCTTAAAACTGTTAGTCTGTCTCACGATAACAAACTGAAACTATAAATAACAGATATTTAGTTATGGATTTAAAAGAGAAGCAACAAAATGTCATGGGCAGCAACAAGCAGAAACAATAAAGATCTCGCGGTTGTTCAAAAAACTAATTAAAGTTATAAAACGAAAAAAAGGGCAATTGAAACTGAGAATCTGAGCTATAAACCATGATAATTACTTAGAAAACTCACGTCAAAGGGAGAATACTTAGTTTGAAAGGGGGGATAAGACCGCCAGAAAACTAGACAAGTGTCACAGAGAAAGAAAAGTTACCAGACTGTCTAGAAATATGAAAGGACTGCATAAAATCGATAAAGGCGACAACTAAAGCTTAACAAACCAGAACGGATTGATGGATGATTGAGTTTGAGAGCGCAGATACTGTTTCCTTCTTAATAATGTCTGAATCAAAGCAGCAAAAATTACAGTGTAATATCTTGCAGATTAAGCGAAATAGTAATGGCGGCTTCGTTTCCCTTACGCTAAAATTTCATTTTATTGTTGCCAATATAATCATGGCGACTTTGCTTCATAGTTTTAGAAAAAAAGAATAGTCTACGGGCACTAAGTTTTTTTAACGCTCTCGCCGGCATGCAGAAATCAGCGGAATTCCGCTTGATCTGTTACATATCATGCACCGGGAGTTGGGCATAAGGCTAACAACCTTATCCTGGGACCTATCTAGAGGCGACTCCAGATGGGAAAAAAAGATATTGTTACGGAAACTCGTAGAGAAACCACACCGAGCACCAGGGATGCCAACTCCGAAGAGCTCTTTCGTCGGCCCCAAACATGTGACAAGGATTGGATTCTGGAATGTGAGTACGATGGCAGCACCATCAAAAACTACTCAGGTCATCAAAGAAATGGAGAGATACCATCTAGACATACTGGGCATCAGCGAAATTGCGATGGCCAGAAGCAGGTAAAAGATCGGCGGAAAATGGTAAGTTAATAATACATTCAGGCAGAAATGATGGTAAATTCCGGGACGGGGTGGGCATTATTATGTCAAATGTAGCTGCAAAGAGCCTTGTAGAATGGGAACTGGTGAACAGCCGTATAATAAGAGCACGATACAACCTACGACACGGAAGAATGACAATAATACAGTGTTATGCACCCACGAATGATGCAGATGATGATGTGAAAGACGACTTCTATCACCAACTACAACAAATCATCAACAAAGTCCCTAAACACGACATCCTAATTGCTATGGGGGACTTCAATGCTAAGGTAGGAAAGGATAATACCGACGTTGAAAAAGTGATGGGGAAAGAAGGAATTGATATGGTTAATCATAACGGAGAAAGATTAATTGAAGTATGTCTAACAGAGGGCATGGTCATTGGAGGCACAATATTCCCACACAAAGAGATACATAAAACAACGTGGATATCTCCAGATGATAGAACTAGAAACCAGATAGATCATTTTTGTATTAGAAAGCAATACAGAACATCTCTCATGGATGTAAGGGCTTATAGGGGTGCAGATGTCAACATTGATCACAACCTGTGCATAAGGAAAATAAAACTAAAACTGAAAAGTCAACACAAGAAATCAGTACACAGAAAGATAAACAGCCACAGCCTACAAGAAGAAAATACTAACATTAATTTCAATCAGGAGCTTGCCAATCATTCCAAAACACCCAGTGAAGTTGAGGAGATAGGAATATATGAGTTATGGAATTCTTACAGCACAGCCATAATCACAACAGCAAAAGTAAGCGCTGGACTGGAAAAACCAAATAGAAAAGCATGGATATCAGATAAAACATGGAAGTATATACATGAAAGACGAGCAGTCAAATTAGACATGTTGAATGCAAAAACAGATCATGAAAGAGATTTGGCAACAGCAAAATACAAAGAAATAGACAAGAAAGTAAAAAGTTCAGCTAGAAGGGATAAAAGAGAATACATAGACAATATGGCAAAAGAGGCAGAAAAAGCAGCAAAAACAGGAGACAGTAAAACTTTATATAACATACAAAAGAGGCTAACAAGTACTATTACATCTAAAGAAAGACCAATCCTTAGCAAAACTGGAACACTATTAACATCAAATAAAGACCAAAAGCAAAGATGGGCTGAACACTTCCAAGAAATACTTAATCGACCACACCCAAAAGAATTGTTAAACCTTGAAACTGACTTACCAGCCCCACAACTAAATGTCAACCTAGATGAAATTAAATTGCATGAAATTGAAACAGCAGCGAATTTAATGGCTAACAACAAAGCTGCAGGTGAAGATGAAATAACAGCCGAAATGCTAAAAGCTATCAATAGTGACAACATGAGACAACTACAGAGAATGTTTAACAAGATTTGGAAAGAATAAAAGGTCCCTTCTAATTGGAAGAAAGGAATCATTGTTAAAATACCAAAAAAAGGCAACCTTAGTGACTGTAACAACTGGAGAGGAGTAACCTTAACATCAGTTGTGTCAAAAGTATTTTGCAAGGTCATTTTGAATAGACTTAAAGATATAGTGGATACTGCAATGAGAGAAGAACAAGCAGGATTTCGAAAAGGGAGAACCTGTCTCGACTAGATCTTTACTCTCAGAATAATACTTGAAGAACATATTGAAAAGCAGAAACCATTAATACTGAACTTCATAGATTTTAAAAAGGCATTTGATAGCATACACAGAGATTCATTATAGAGAATTTTAAGTCTATATGGAATACCATGTAAAATTGTCAACATCATTAAGGACTTCTACAATGGATATGTTTGTGCAGTCAAGACAGAAGAAGGGATGAGTGAATGATTCCAGATTGAAACAGGTGTGAAACAAGGATGTATACTGTCTCCTTTACTTTTTGGGATTACAATAGACTTCATAATGAAAAAATGCTGCACAGGTGACACAGGTATTGACTGGGTACATTTGACCCAACTAGAAGATCTTGATTTTGCCGATGACATAACTCTTATCAGTAATAATGTGAATTCCATGCAAGAAAAAACAGATGGCCTGTCTTCACTGGCTAGCAAAATAGGAATTGAAATTAATAAGGACAAAACAAAAATAATGAAAATTCCTCTCAATCAAAATAGAAAAATACACATAGAAGGGACAGATATTGAAGAAGTCAATCAATTTGCATACCTTGGCAGCTACATAGACCAAGATGGTGACACTAGAAAGGAAGTTAGGATCAGAATTGCAAAAGCAGCATCAATCTTCAAGAATCTTGAGAACATATGGAATTCAAAAGTTATAAGCACAAAAACCAAGTTAAGACTATTCAATTCAAATGTAATATCCACCCTCATTTATGCATGCGAAAGCTGGAAAACAACTAAAGAAATAGAAAAGAAATTTGACTCTTTTGAAAACAAATGCCTAAGGAAAATACTCGGCATCAAGTGGAAGGAATTCAAGAACAATGCAGAGATAAGACAGATGACTGAACAACAACCAGTCTCATGGGTGATCAGGAAAAGGAGATGGACATATGTTGGTCACTTGATGAGAAGAAATGATCAGAGAATCCCAAAACAAGCTATCAAGTGGAACACAACAGGCCGAAGAAAAAGAGGCAGACCGCTTGAAACTCTGAAGAGGACATAATTAAGAGAGGCCAAATTAACGGCTTAAAATCTTTTGATGAGTTTGAAAGACTCGCCGAAGACAGGAAAAATTGGCGAACTACTTTGCGAGCCCTATGTGACGTTTAACAGCACGGGAGGATATAAGATATAAGATATAAGACTAAATTAAACACAAAAATTTTCATCGTATTTTCCGGTTTGCTTTTCCACAGCTCTAAACCATCGTTTGCTCTAATCACACTACCCGAAACAAGCAAACAAACAACCCAATATTAATATCATCCACGTTTCCTATTTTCCAATAAAACCACATTTTGCTACCACGGAAGATCATGTACCCAAGATCTCTCTAAGCGGTGTCCAAACACACACTCACCGTCTACACTTAGACACCAGACATGAACTCTTATTTCTGAAGCTTATGAGATTTTCAACACAAACGAAGTTCATTACTTGGAACAGTTCTAATTTCGGTCTGGAGAATTTCATTTGGTGAGAGAAAAATAGCCTCGGGGAAATCAGATCTAAATTAAGTTTTAATCCCCAAACAATTATTCAGTTTTTATTGGCTCATAGGCGAAGGAGTTCAGAATCTTGTCGTTTGGCAGAGTTGAGAATCTTCTCGTTTGGCAGAGTTGAGAATCAGAGTTCAGAATGTCATCAGTGATTTTTTTTTTCGCACTATCAGGTCTACTTTCTTCTTCAGTCATAGAATGCCAAGTCCCGAAGGCCGCACATGAAACCCTGATGTCGTCTTGGTAACAAAGGAGAGGGGATACTCTTTGTAATTATAAAATTAAAACATCACGTTCTCGTAATACAACAACAACAACAACAACAACTACTACTACTACTACTACTACTACTACTACTACTACTACTACTACTGCTACTGCTACTGCTACTACTACTACTACTACTACTACTACTACTACTACTGCTACTACTACTACAACTGCTGCTGCTGCTATCTCTATTACTACTACTGCTACCTATTCATATTTGCATTTTCGTTCTTTTTTTTTTCTTCTAAATTTAATTCAAGAATATTCTTTCGCAGCACAGCATCTGTTTGGCTTTGTCATAGCCTCTGTTTTTTTTATGCACATCGCAGAAGATTTTTTTTTTTCAGTCAGCTTATAGCCAGCTTTACCGAAATGAAATAATAATAATAATAATAATAACAACGTCTGTCTCTTGAGGAATTTTCGTAGTTTAGTTTACTTTGTCTCCTTTGTAATTTTAGCTACGTGTAAGTGAATCCTTTTCATATCTTCCCGATATGAAGATTTTGTCTCTTCTTTTTTTTAAACTCTTAATTTTTCTATTTCCTCTGGTCTTTTGCTCTGCAGAAATGACGATCTTTCTAGGTCGTTTGTTCTGAGAAAGCGAGAATTAACGTATTTGCACCATCGTTAAGTGGTTTTCGTTGTTCACAGCATGAAATTTCACTTTGTCGTTTTTTTTTTTTTTCACTGGTCCCGTGATCTTGAATATTTCCATAATTCTCTACCGAAATTTCATTTCTTTTTCTTAAATTCGCGGTTAAAAATCAAGCTTTGAGCACGCCATGAATTCACATGAATAAAGAAATACACAGAATACCGAAGCTCACTTTTCTCTGGGTCAGTTTTTTCTATCATATTTTTATGTCATAAGACTAGGCAGGCCTGGGTTTCTCTGAATAGCTCTGATAAGTATTTCAGTTTTAGGATCTCTACACACATAACTATTCAGACTGAAGTGAAGGGTGTACAGAATGGTGAGATGCAGAGCAGTCTTGTAAGATCAACAGCCACACTTAGTGTGCTAGATGACAAATATCCATGTGAAACCTCGATACGTGTTTATACAGACGGATCTGCACACAATGCCATAAAGAATGGAGGGGCAGGAGCACATATTGAATATCCAAACAACACCACTGACAATATTTCCATACCTACTGGAAAATACTGCAACAACTATGATGCACAAGTTAGGGCAATTATTACTGCGGTTGAAAAAACTATCAGACTCCAGAATTGATACGCGCCCTGTAGTAATTCTCACAGATGCAAGATCAGTACTGGAAGCTCTTCAGTGCAACAAACTACCAGACCTTAAGGATGCCTTGTCAAAAACTGGCTTACAACAGTACTTTGCAGTGGATTCCCTCCCACTGTGGGATACCAAGCAATGAGAAAGTTGACCATCTGGCCAAAGGGGGCACTGAAATGGAGCAACCAGACATACTACTATAAGCAGAAGAAAAGAATGATAAAAACCTACAGTAAGCCACAAACACCACCACATGATGACTATCACATACTAAACAGAAAGGAACAAGTCACCATCTTCCGTATCCGAACAGGACACAGCCAACTCCAAAGTCATATGTATACAAACTTTAAGGTTGGTACTACTAATTTATGTACATGTGGCCAGGTGCCCCAAACTGTGGAACATATCCTACAGAACTGCACCAACTACGAGACACTGAGAAATAATTACCGGCCCAGTGAAACCACTAAAGAAAATAAGCTCTACAGTTCCATACATGAATTTAAAAAAAAAACAGTGAAATTTATCCAAGAGACAAGACTGCAGATATAGATAGACAATGCGAATGAAGAAGAAGAAGAAGAAGTTTTAGGATCTGTCTGATTTATTTCTGCTAGTGATAAACTTCAGTACTTTTTTACAAGTTCTGTTTTCTGGATGAGAAAAGTGATGACTACCTGTTGTGACAATGATGTATACAAGATACATTTCATTTAAAAACTACGTCCGCAACACCTTTTGGTCGACCTCACAAGAAGTGATATTCGATCTTTAGAAGTCGTTGGCCTTAAGTGAATTCTGGTTTTTCTGTACTCTATGGCTGTACTCTGACGTCTTTATTTTTGTTTATATAAATGTATAAACTAGGAAAAATGTAGGAACAGCTTTATTACTTAACGACTACAAAGTTGTGACGTTTCGGTGTGAGCCTTAATCATACATAAACGTACAGGACGAAGAAATAGAGAAAAGAGATAAAGTATAAAAAGAACAAAAAATTTAAAAAATTAAATAGAGTACTTAGCTGTAAATTGTGAGGTGTGGCTTGTCCGGCGGTGTGTGTCAGGAATGGATTTAGTAGAACGTGGAGACTGTTTAAATGGATACCTGTGATATGTAGTCGGTGGGGTGTAACAGGGGGTGGTGGATGGGGAACCAGGGAGGGGAGAGAGAGTGATACAATGTTGACCTAGCCAGGAGAAGTTGAAATAGATGATTAGAGAAGAGGGGTTGCAAAGTGATGCTGTGAGGAGGTTTGACAAGTAAGAAGCTGTGGAGCTTAGTGGAGAGTTACTATTATGATCGAAGAGAATGCTAAGCGTAGCTGAACAGCGAGTTTAACCTATGTGGCTCCAGCGTCCCATAATTTTGAATGCAGCGGTTCTCAAACGCCAGGCGGCTTGTGTCATCTGCGTGACATTGTTTGATGGCTGTTACCAGAAAATCAGATTTGTTTCTGTGGTCGGGGCCATTGAAATGATTTGGGACTGTTTTCGAAGCATGCTGGGCGATGTCGTACAGATGTTTTTACATGCGATCCCCTAATCTGAGGCCAGTCTTACCAATATACGTTATCCTGCATATCTTGCGAAAGGTAAAGGTAAAGGTAATCCTATCATGCCTTAAAGGCACATACGGATATGATGTTAGTGCCCCGCAAACGATGACATATATCTCATTACGGGACTCGCATGTGAATCCCTCATGAAGAGTGAGGATAGTTTTGGGAAAAGTGATTGTTTTCGTTTCCCAGACTACCGGGCAGGTAACGCAGCGGGGTCGGTTACATTTTCTGGTGCCAACATATCTAAGGCTCTGCTTCAAGTGGCTGTGGACGAAGATGTTCTTAAGGTTTGGCACAAGTTTGTATGCCAACAGGGGTGGATCAGAGAAAATGTCGCGAGTGTCCGGGTCGAGTTGGATTAGCGGCAGATGACGATAAAGAATTTTCTTAACCATCTGACCATGCGGGTGGAAAGGCAGTACTAACTTAACTCTGTCAGATGGAGTAACAGGCTTTTTACATTTTTCTTAGTTTATACATTCTGGTATCATAACTTTACTGCAGTGCTTCGTGTATATTTATATACCTATACACTAATTATTGTGTGTTATTTTTATTTAGAGTTTGTCGTCTTTTGGTGATCGTGCTTTGGGGTATAGAATTTGTCAAAAAGTGTGGCCCCCTATGATCAGAGCTGAAGTAGGGCCACTTGGCAGAGAAGGAAGATCTCCAGGATACGCTCTGGAGTTTGAAGACCTGGCTAGCATATACATCTGGGGGTATGTGACAGGCGGAGGCGACAATCGACAGTACTCGGCATGTAGCCTGAAGATGGTGGCGTGTTCGTGGCGCAGCAGTTCCAGCATCTTATCATTGGATGTGGGTTATGCTGGTCAGTCCATAGCTTCTTACATGGGCTAATGAGACTTCTTGGTTTTGCTAGTCATTTCTTGAAAGTTTTATTTACATGCTCTCATCCTGGATCCAGATTTGGGATTTCAAGTCTGTATAGAGAGTGCAGCTTTTGCAGGAAGTGTCATGTAGTCTGGAAACAATCTTGGCAAGATACCATGGAGTTTGGGGATTTCACGCATATGTTGTTGATGTATATTGATATCAGCATATGTTGATGATATATATGCCTGGAACTATAACCGAAATATTCTTTGCAGCTATGGAGGAGACGCTGAAGCAAAGGGATTTGCGCTGGCTCCTTTTTTAAGACTGAAATGAACGGAAGAAACAGAAAAGAACAGTATTTCTGCTGCAGTTTTCCTCCAACACTATGGAGACTATAGCTTTAAAAAGCTGAGGTGGTTACTGGGAGACATACACGGAGAGATGGGACAGGGTCTTGGTCGGCTATGGTTCGACAACCTTGTCACCAGCAGTCAGCTAAGGGTTGTTGTCCGCCATTTCATACTTCGTCCTCACCTCTTCCAGTATTTGTTGACGGGAGATTTTTATTTGAAGGTCGCCAGACGTTTTCCCCCGACTTAATATTAAAGTTTGTTTTTTGTTTAATCACAATGTCTGTCTGTCTGTCTTGTAAGTCTTACATGACTAAGTACAAGTATTTATATTGAGCATATTCAGGTTTTAAAAAAAAAATTTTTTCTTTATTGGATTATCCCAAACAAAGCTGCGAAACTGTGGTAGCCATCGACCTCATATGAGCTTTTGGCGGTCTGTTTTTTTTTTTTGTCTTCGTTCTCCTAGCCATTTCTGGGCTGGCAAGCACATGGCGTTGTGACATCGATCACGACAAAAGATGGTTGTTTAACCAAATCAATGCCCTCGTAAAAATCTGCACCGGGCATGTTCTAGATCGTAATTGTCATGGAGACTGATATTTGCCTTTAAAAAAAAAAATCATTTACACAAGCCGTAGGTACGAGAAGAGTGTGAGAAAACTTTGGCCTTTCTGGAAGAAGAAGAAGAAGAAGAAGAAGACGACGACGACTGTAGATATACTGTTTTTATAGAACACTGTATGATTGGTCAATTAACAGAAAGACGACAAAGAAACTGAGAGAATGGAGACACGGTTTTAGAGAAGCGTGCAACAAGAAACCTACTTAAAATTTTAAGAAAAAGACAGTCTTGGAAGTGTCACGAGAAGACAAAAGTTACAGAACTTTGGGATGATTGAAACTTCAAATGAAAAAAGAAAGAGGTGAAAGAAAGGAGAAAAACATCTCAGTGGACTGACCAAGTACACTGGGAAACGAGAAACGTTGGAACTGATCGGGAACACCAAGGATCGCACAAGATGAAGAAACGTTATTACCAACACTATCATAGTCGTAGTCGTAGTAGTAATAGTAGTAGTAGTTAGTAGTAGTAGTTGGCAGTAGTTAGTAGTAGTACTTTGTAATAGTAGTAGTAGTAGCAGTAGTAGTAGTAGTAGTAGTAGTAGTAGTAGTAGTAGTAGTTAGCAGTAGTTAGTATTAATAGTAGTACTTTGTAATAGTAGAAGTAGTAGTAGTAGTAGTAGTTAGCAGTAGTTAGTATTAATAGTAGTACTTTGTAATAGTAGTAGTAGCAGTATAAGTAGTAGTTGTCAGTAGTAGTAGTAGTAGTAGTAGTAGAAGTAGTAGTAATTAGTTGTAGTAGTAGAAGTAGTAGTTAGTAGTAGTAGTAGTTAGCAGTAGTAAGTAGTAGTAGTAGTATCAGTAAGTTGTAATAGTAGTAGTAGTAGTAGTAGTTAGTAGTAGTAGCAGTTAGTAGTAGTAGTAGTTAGCAGTAGTAGTAGTAGTAAGTTGTAACAGTAGTAGTAGTAGTAGTAGTAATAGTTAGTAGTAGTAGTAGCAGCAGTAGTAGTAGTAGTAGTAGCAGTAGTAGTAGTAGTAGTAGCAGCAGTAGTAGTAGTAGTAGTGGTAGTAGTAGTAGTAGTAGTAGTAGTAGTAGTAGTAGTAGTAGCAGTAGTAGTAACAAGTTGTAATAGTAGTAGGAATAAGTTGTAATAGTAGTAGTAGATAGTAGTAGTAGATAGTAGTAGGAGTAGTTAGTAGTATTAGTAGTTAGCAGTAGTTAGTAGTAGTAAGTTGTAATAGTACTAGTAGTAGTAGTAGTAGTAGTAATAGTTAGTAGTAATAGTAGTAGTAGTAGCAGTAGTAGTAGTAGTAGTATAGTAGTAATAGTAGTAGTAGTAGTAGTAGTAAGTTGTAATAGTAGTAGTAGTTTAAAGTGAGTGTAGATTTTTCAGAACTGCGTGTTTACGCTCACGTTTTTCCACAACACTGAGAGTGAGCACAAGTAAATGCATGCTGGATGCTGTATAAGTTTCACTAGTTTTAAATCTCCTCGTTGAATGAAGGGACTCATTACATGTGCAACCACTTTGTGGCAGCGGTGAGAGCTATGACTGACTTGAAGATGACGCCAATGGAGATAGAACCCATACATCTTAGCCCGGGTGGAACCATTCCTTGATTCAATGCTGTAGGATAGCGCAGTGATCGGGGCACGGCTTCTCAAGAAACCTTTCGCATCTGATACGTACCTTCTTTCTTTCTTTTTTCTCTACCTTTAACTGGTGCACGACTAGAGCTGGTTCTCAGATCTACTCTTTTTTGACATGATGTTTCTGTTATGTGCCTTTTCCCGTGGAGCTAGAAACAGCACATATTTCAAAGTACTTAATGTCTGTGTGCCAAGCGCGTCGCTTCTATCGCGTATCACTAGACGTTTTCATCACTCTACTAGACGTTCTCATTACACTACTAGACGTCCTCATCAAACTACTAGACGTTTAGACGGACATTTTCTTAGAAGAGTCGCTCAGTCAAACCGCATCGTTTCTTTTTATTTTTCAGTTATGGAGATCCATCAAAGAGAGTTCAAATCTAATACCAGTGCAGACAGAGTTGTATTAAGGTCGAGAAACTAAGACTGACTGTTGAGTTCTTCATGTACATCCAGCTGTTCGAAGAAGAAACAGTTCACATAACAGAGAATATATAGCTACAAACACTGACATCATGAAGTAATATTCTTTTTTTTTTCTCTAATAAGTGAAAGTAGCTAGTTTTAATTGATGAGAATTGTTAGAGGGATCGTACTGTGAAAATAGCTCATGTATAAATTTGTAATACAGCTAACAGTCACACACATATAAGAGCGCTTGAGTCACGTAATACAGCTAACAGTCACACACATATAAGAGCGCTTGAGTCACGTAATACAGCTAACAGTCACACACATATAAGAGCGCTTGAGTCACGTAATACAGCTAACAGTCACACACATATAAGAGCGCTTGAGTCACGTAATACAGCTAACAGTCACACACATATAAGAGCGCTTGAGTCACGTAATACAGCTAACAGTCATACACATATAAGAGCGCTTGAGTCACGTACTGGTTGTTCACTGGTCTCTATGATGGGACTCAATGGTCTGAGTCTGCTATGAAGCGCTCTAGTAACCCATCTGTAAGAATGTATATCCGAGTTCTTTGGTGCTGAGGAGAAAAGAATGGGACCAGGTGTGATACTGACAACATCATTCTCTTCTTAGTGTGTCGTCAGGTGAGAGGTAATATGGGCCTAACTTCATGTGTGTCGCTAGGTGAGAGATAATATGGGCCTAACTTCATGTGTGTCGCTAGGTGAGAGATAATATGGGCCTAACTTCATGTGTGTCGCTAGGTGAGAGATAATATGGGCCTAACTTCATGTGTGTCGTCAGGTGAGAGATAATATGGGCCTAACTTCATGTGTGTTGTCAGGTGAGAGATAATATGGGCCTAACTTCATGTGTGTTGTCAGGTGAGAGATAATATGGGCCTAACTTCATGTGTGTTGTCAGGTGAGAAATAATATGAGCCTAACTTCATATGTGTCGTCAGGTGAGAGATAACATGGGCCTAACGTCATGTGTGTCGTCAGGTGAGAGATAACATGAGCCTAACTTCATGTGTGTCGTCAGGTGAGAGATAATATGAGCCTAACTTCATGTGTGTCGTCAGGTGAGAGATAATATGAGCCTAACTTCATGTGTGTTGCCAGGTGAGAGAAAATATGAGCCTAACTTCATGTGTGTTGCCAGGTGAGAGATAATATGAGCCTAACTTCGTGTGTGTTGCCAGGTGAGAGATAATATGAGCCTAACTTCATGTGTGTCGTCAGGTGAGAGATAATATGAGCCTAACTTCATGTGTGTTGCCAGGTGAGAGAAAATATGAGCCTAACTTCATGTGTGTTGCCAGGTGAGAGATAATATGAGCCTAACTTCGTGTGTGTTGCCAGGTGAGAGATAACATGAGCCTAACTTCATGTGTGTTGCCAGGTGAGAGATAACATGAGCCTAACTTCATGTGTGTTGTCAGGTGAGAAATAATATGAGCCTAACTTCATATGTGTCGTTAGGTGAGAGATAACATGAGGCTAACTTCATGTGTGTCGTCAGGTGAGAGATAACATGAGCCTAACTTCATGTGTGTTGCCAGGTGAGGGATAATATGAGGCTAACTTCATGTGTGTCGTCAAGTGAAAGATAATATGAGCCTAAATTCACATGTGTCGTCAGGTGAGAGATAACATGAGCCTAACTTCATGTGTGTTGCCAGGTGAGAGATAATATGAGGCTAACTTCATGTATGTCGTCAGGTGAGAGATAATATGAGCCTAACTCCATGTGTGTCGTCAGGTGAAAGATAATATAAGCCTAACTTCACGTGTATCGTCACTTTAGAGATAATATGAGCCTAACTTCATGTGTGTCGTCAAGTGAGAGATAATATGAGCCTAACTTCATGTGTGTCGTCAGGTGAGAGATAATATGAGCCTAATTTCACGTGTGTCGTCAGGTGAGAGATTCTTCTTCTTCTTCGTTCGCTTCTACCACCAAGACCGCACTTTGGTCCTACTGAATTTACGCCTGTGGTCCTCGTTAGGTCCCGTGGTCTCCTGTGTGGTCCCCGAAAGGACCATACGAGATCCCCGAGAGGATCACAACAGATTCAGAGTATCGCAGGGCTTTAGCCTCTATTCTTGGTGGGTCTCTAAAGCGGATTGCGTGACACCGTGGTTTTCGGTGCATCAGTTTAGTCTAGAGTTGGACTTTCTCACCGGAAGACCTCGACGTGTTTAGGATATCAGTGTATCCCCGCTGGGTGAGAGGTGGTAGCCCACCTAGGCCAGAGTTGGACCTTCTCACCGGAAAACCTCGACGTGTTTTGAGATACCCATGTATCACCGCCGGGTGAGAGGTGGCTGCCCATCCAGTCCAGAGTTGGACTTTCTCACCGGAAAACCTCAGAGTGTTTAGGATACGCAAACATCCCCGCCGGGTGAGAGGTGGTTGCCTATCTAGACTGCCCTGGTCCAGTGTCTCCGACTTCAGCATTTTGCGGTCGTGGCCGCTACCCTTCCTAGTTGTGACCAGGATGGAGCTTTTGTCCAGGAGGACGAATCCTCGCTACTAGTGACTTCCACCCCTGGGTTGAGCCGGTTTAGGCATATTAACCCAGTATGGGCGTGTTTGGGACATGACCGACCTCTAGAGCAGAGGTACTGTGACATGCGTAGCCTTCAAGATTCACCCCTGATGTGAGCCGGTTTAAGCATAGTTCACCAGTATGGGTGTATATTAGGCGTGACCGACCTCTAGAGCGGAGGTGGCATGACATGTCTAGCCATCAAGTTTCACCCCTGGTGTGTGCCGGTTTAGGCATATTTCACCAGTGTAGGTGTATTTCGGACGTGGCCGACCTCTAGAGCAGAGGCGCCGTGGTATGTATAGCTCTCGCAGCGATACTACTGGACATACCGATGACATTTCACATTATCCTTTCTACCACCTTTTCACATCGGCACTGCACAGCAACCTTTATTTCTTTTCCGCATTTTCTTCCTTGACAGGGAGGAGCTTCACTCCACGCTGGTGAGAGATAATATGAGCCTAACTTCACGTGTGTCATCAGGTGAGAGATAATACGGGCCTAACTTCATACCTATGTTTGCTTATATTGCATGATAGGACTACATGTCAAAGTCATCCCGTGCCATCTCTTCATAGAAGACTGGCTTTAAAGATATTCCAACTCGTTTTGTCCGTTGTTTCCGCAGTGGATTTTCTTTTATGGAGTCCGTCAGTCTATGTCTTCGTCATGTTGTGGCATTTTCTTCCTTCTATTTATCTCTCTAGTATGGCTTTCATTATCGTATTATACCTCTTGATATAACCAAAATATTTTAGGTGTCTGGTTCTTATGTTTTTAATTATTTCTCTTCTCAATTTCAGTTGATTTAGTACTTCTTTGTTTTCTTTTCTGTCCATGAAATTCACCCTATTCATATTATCCATATTTCAAGTACATCGATTTTTCTCTTCCATTTTCCCTTATTCACTATCCATGCCCTCTACAAAAGATTAGTGTGGAGTATATATCACGTTCAATGATTCTCAAATTTAGTTGTTGTGCTATGTTTATCTCTTTTTTTTTCATTTTGTTGAATGTACATTTGGCCATTCCAATTCTTCTACGTAAAGCAGGCACATTTACGTACAAGCAGCTGTTTCATAATGTGACGAGAAAAGCCATTTATATGCAAGCTTTTTTTTTTTTTCTTATTTTTACTTCATTCTCATTTTACGTACTTGGCGAAATCCTTCGCATTTGAAACTTTTGGCCAGTCTTACGACAATTGCGTGTTGTCAGATCTATCCCCCTCCTCCACCCCCCTCTTGTAAGATTTATCACCCTTTTATCCTATTTTCTTGCTTATTCTTGTTTATTTCACTCTTGAACCCTTGTCCTTCTCTCATTGATCTTCCAGTTTCCCCCTCCATTGTTTTTTCTTTCTTTTCATGCCATATATTCCTTACGCTTTGTCTAATCTGTCGATGTCCTATTTTTCTCCTTCTCGTTGTTATCTTCTTTCATTTCACTATTGCTTCCAATTTTGTTTTTCATCCATATTCTATTCCTTTGCCTCATTTCTCCCTCCCTATCTCTCTCTCGCTCTCTCTCTCTCCTCTCTCTCTGAATATGTTTATCCCACACTGATCGAACACATAAAGGATCCCTCATTGCTCTCTAACCCGGAGAGAATCGATCAAGCTTCAAACCTGAATGAGACTAGAACCCAGAATCTAACCTCGACAGGTTCCGGGATGTGAAAGTCCCAGAAACAAACTAGATCTATATGTAAAATGTAGGCGACAATTTGGTTTAGGCTTGAAAAGATCGACGATCTCAGCAATTCTGGTCCAAGAACAATGTTCTTACCAATGTTCACTCTAAGCTGCGCGGCTGCGCATTAAAAAAAAATCATGCTAGGTATGAATCTTTTATATGCCGCACAAAATGTTACTTTTATTTTTCAAATTCCTGATGTTTTTCCTATTCTCTGCTACAGTAGCGCTGAATAAAAATTTCATATGGCTACATGACTCTGTTTTTCTGATTTCTTTGATTTCTATATATTTTCTACGAAAACTTTAAATCATAATTTTTAATTTCATGTTACGATGCATATTTGTGATAATGTTTTTTCAGAATATATTAGCTAACGGGTTGAAAACTTTACAAACAAACAGCAAAAACTTGGAAGCCATATTGATTCTTACTGGTTCTTGATTAGTCCTTCGTTAATAAGTCCTGTGTGTATTCATTTTTTTTTCTTTTTTCTGCGTTAGTTTTTCTCAACTTTTGATCTTTCGTGTACAAACTGAGGGAGAAAGAGAGAGAAAGAGAGGGAAAGAAAGAAAGAGATGGAATGGAGAGGGAAAAGTATTTTTATACTTACTGTAAAAAAAGGTGAAGGACTGGCACCATAGAGCAATCTGATATTTGTTTACTTCATCTCTCAACCTTCACTCTGTGACAAACTTTCAGTTCTTCATCTCTCAACTTTAACTATGTAACAAACTTTCATTTCTTCATGTCTCAACCTTCACTCTATGACAAATTGTCAGTTTTTCATCTCTCAACCTTAACTTTACGAAAATTTTGCATACATTTTTTTCAACTGTTACACCCCTTGATTTACGGTTACTTTGTGACTCATCCTCGTACATAATACATATTATTACAGTTACATTCTCGCACACATGATAAAGTTAGAGAAGGAGACACAGAAAAAGAGAAAAATAATGAAAAAGATTACTAAAGTGAACCGAAAAGAAAAGAGAGAAAATTAGGCATAAAAAAGAGAAATAGAAAGTTAGAGAAACAAGAAAGAGATGTATAGAAGAAACACTGAGAGAGATCAAATTTGCCTATGAACAAGGAGAGAGAGAGAGAAGGGGAGAGAGAGGGGGAGAGAAATAACGAGGAGAAAATGAGAACCGTTTAAAGTTACTTGATGAGGCAGTGAGGTTGATGGGATATTGGAAATGCTGTTATTCTAATCTCTTTTTATGTTTGATTACATTTGCCCCGGCTGGATCTGTCACATCGCGTGAACTCATCAGGTTGGCTGGCGCACGAGACAATCTTGTTTCTTTGTTTCCTTTTTCAGACCCTTTTTTTTTCTTTAAAAAAAAAAGTTGGTTTTGGGGGGAGGGGGAGGGGTGAGATTGAGATTGTCACTCTTCAGAACCTGACCCTGTCTTTGAGGGCAGCCGGTATTGTTGTTTCTATGGTAAAAATAAGTGAACTTGCTCGAATCTTAATGTTGTCCTACTCCATTGTTTGCAAATGGCATTGCCCCAGCGTTAGATACTGATGTCCCACTTTTCAATTTTTCCTCATTTAACGTCCATGTCCACTTCATGTAAATGATGTTGCCCCAAACTTTGATAATTAATTTGTCTTACCCCACTGTATGTAAATGAAGTTGTCCCAGTGTCAGATAATATTAAATAGTTCCACAGTTCCATTCTACATAGAGAGAGAGAGAGAGAGAGAGAGAGAGAGAGGGAGGGAGAGGAGAGAGAGAATTGTTGCAATGTGGATGATGCTACTTTGCTTTATTATGGTTACATAAATGGCAAACTGCGAAACACGCATGAAGAGCTTGTGTTGACGGTGAGATTCATAGAGGCTACCTGTCGAACTTGTCTAGGTGGCTGAGCATAAGGAACTGAAAGCAAAAGAAGAGGCACAAGAAGTTGTACCAAGAATAAAATAAAATAACCCCTACATCAACAGAAGAAAGGAAATTGGGGAGGGGATGAGAGAGAGAAGAGAGGGCATGCAGGGTGAGGGAAGGATAAGCATCATTACCTCTCCCCCCATCCCCCGGTGGACGGATACGACAAACTGACAGCCAAAGCCGGACAGTGAAAATCAGTATACACACCTTACCTTGGTTACCGGAACTGGCGTCTGAGCAAGTATAGGAATGTTCTGACTGCACTGAGGCTTCCTTCTGAGATCTACCACTCAAGCCAACTCCATTTTAGGTAAACGAAGTTGCCCTAATGTTAGATAATGCTATTACGCACGTCTATAGATACAAAACATAAAAGATTAATATTTAAGATATAGGCGACAACCTGATTTTTAGATGCATAAGATCAAAGAGACCACCAAAATGATAGGTATACTAAGTTTGAGACTGGTACTTTTTTTTTCACATTCATCTCATCCAAAACTGAACCAACTATGAAATACTGAAACACATTAACTGGCCCAACGAAACCACCAAAGAAGTTAAACTCTATGGTCCAAGAGGAACCACAAATAATAATAATAATAATAATAAATAATAATAATAATAATAATAAATAAATAAATAAATAATTGACAAAACTGAGGCAGATATAATAAATGCTTACTAAGAAGTTTCTCAGAATTCTTTGTACGGTCGTCCTCACTGCCCATTGTTTTTACATTCCTTTGATATTAAAGTTGTGTAGTTTGTTAGTTTGTTTGATTGCTGTCCACTATGTCAAATGTCAGTCTTTGATTGCTGTCCACTATGCCAAACTTCAGTCCGAGAGTACTGATAAAGATCTTCTAAACAAAGGCCGATCACTTTGGCCGTAACTCTAATTGCAGCACGTAAGATTCCTACGAACAGGACGGATATACTGAAGTCGACGGGCGAGGAACTGGTGTAGGAGTATTGATATATGTCTACATAGGATGAAGGATAGAGTTGTGCTGAAAGGGGAAAGGAAGAGTCTGGTGGCTTGCTGGTAGAATTCGAGGGTGCAAAAAGCAACAGCTGAAGAGCCTGATTCATGTTCATACTTTCCATGGTTACTGAAACAGAGAGCAGAGCAAGTGTGAGTGTGCCCCTAGTGCGACGGTGTTAATTCCTAGATTCAAGATTTTAAACACGGATATTTATTGAGGCGAGTGGATAAGGAGCTCTGGTGACTTTGTCCAGTTACTGAAACATACCTAAGAAGCAAGACTATCAGCAGAATTCAACATTACGCGGGGCACGTCGACCTTATTCTCATCGACCAGGATGGGGTGCAAGGACATCATATTTCCCAGAGCAGTTAGAAAGATGTGCAGGAATATCATATTTCCACGAGCAGTTAGAAAAATGTGCAGGAATATCATATTTCCCAGAGCGGTTAGAAAAATGTGCAGGAATATCATATTTCCCAGAGCGGTTAGAAAAATGTGCAGGAATATCATATTTCCCAGAGCGGTTAGAAAGATGTGCAGGAACATCATATTTCCCGGACCGGTAAGAAAGATGTATGGTGTCAGTGTGGAATGTTCTTCTTTTTCTCCGTTCGCACGTGTGGAATGTTCATTTCAAAACTAGAACTTGAACTTCAAGAACGGCCATGCTCTGCCAGTGACCTAGAGATGGGCCTCCTTGTGTTCAATACACTCCCATATGTGCTCGACCTTTAACCCCTGTGTTGTTCACGGTATGCTGGGTGACTGTGCCAGTGACACATTGATTTTACACAATTTGAACTTTTCCACAAAAGGTTGCCCAGGTTTGTTGCTTAATTTGCTAATTGATCTGCCATTTCATTGCCTTTGATGCCAGCATGTCCTGCGCAATAAACCCATGTTAGGGAGGACAGCTACAATTATTTTAGCTTCATGCTCATTGACTCTGATAAACGTGCCGTCCATGCTGCACTCCTGGTAGATTTACCAATACGTTTTCTCTGTGATCTATTGAAAAATCATCATTCCACGTCAGTACTACACATCTAGGCCATTTTAGTGCAAATTATAGGAATTCAATAAGTAAGTCCTATCAAAACAACAAAGCTGTCTAAACGTAGATAAACTGGACAAAATTCAGTCCCCCCCCCCCCTTCTCCCTCTCAACCTTAAAAAAAAAAAGATTAATATTTGTTATTATAAAGTTATTACCGCTTAGCAACGTGTAAAGTTCAGAGAATTTTTACGCTTTAAAATCAATCTTGACACGCTCATTATGTTTTAAATTGAATATACCAGCAATTTTATACACAATATTCTCGTTCTGCAGTGGCAAATTTCCTAACACAAATGTTTTAGGGACTAATTTTTATAGTGCGATTAAGCTGAGCTTTCGGCGCTTGTCCACGCTTGAGAAGACAGTATAATATCTATGCGCTACTTCATCGATCTGTGGATTTATTATATCAGGCTGTCACTCTTGTGTAAAAAAAAAAAAATCTTTGTCTGGGATGCTCATAAACCCTGATAGCTTTTAACGCTTCTAAACGTTCACTTCACCTGACATAACAAAATTGTATTTTAACTGTAGACGAGCAGGTTCTTTTTTTTTTCCAAAACCAGCGTCTGATATCCATTTAGCTCAAGCTCAACAAGGTTTAGTGACACAACGCATTTGTCTGCAACTTTTAGTTTTTTTTTTTTTACCGTTATCAATTTCCAGAACCTAAATTTGACTTTTTTATGTACAGAGGATATCGCGTAATCAAGCACATGAGACGCATCGTGCCATGGGATATCGCAACCCTAATACCTCGACTTTTCTTCCCGGACCTAAACTCCCGAACAAAAGACTAAGAGGATATTCTGATAAAAAACCCTAAACGATGTGGCGCCACAGGAGATTCCCGGGAAGTCTTTCATTCTTCCTAGCTGATGTTACGCTACTTGAGAAGGGCAATCTATCCATTCTACGTAGTTTCTGCGTTCTTGTGTGTAACTGAGTACTTTCTGTAACACAGCATGTGGCTATTATCTGCTATACGAGTATTTTTCGAGGTTTTTAGCAATGAAATTTTTTTTCAAAACTATTTTTCACATGCGTCCTGTAAAGTATATTGCCGTAGACTGAATTTTCTGTTGAGTAGAGGGGACTGACGACGTAGTATTCAACATGAATGAAATAATGATCAGTGACCCATAGCTGACTGAGATAATGATCAGGGACCCATAACTGACTGAGATAATAACCAGAGACCCATAACTGACTGAGATAATGATCAGAGACCTATAGCTGACTGAGATAATCAGCGACCCAAAACTGACTGAGATAATGATCAGAGACCCATGGCCGACCGAGATAATAATCAGCGACCGATAAATGACTGAGATTATGATCAGTAACACATAGCCGACCGAGATAAATAACCCATAGCTGACCTAGACCTTTAACTCTCTTCACCTGATGCCCCCAGTAACAAAATAGCCTGGTCCAACGAGCAAGGATGGAAATAAGAAGGTAACCCCGGTAAGCCGTACCTAAGTCGGGACGCGGAAGAAGAAGAGTTCTGCCGTTTCTTCCCGCGCAGAGTTTCTCAACCAGGGCTTGGCGACGGATCTGCAGAAATTTCCGCCAGCGATCATGACTGGAAAAATGTCTCCTAAGCCCATCTCTCCTGGCTACATGCATTTTTTTGTTGTTGTCCAAGACAGGTTGGTTAAGAAGTCATTTTTAGTTTTACACAAGGAACAAAAAAACAAAGCTTTTGCACATGTCATAAACGATACGCTATAGTTGATTAAGTAACATTTTGTGTACTATACGTTTACTATTCTTCTTTTAGGTGGAGCCTACTGCATTAACTGAAAAAAACCGCTTTTTTTCCCTGCTTACAATAGAGACTTTGGTATATTTTATATTGCGGAGTAGAGAGAGAGAAAGTTAGTGTTGATAGCTGGGAGGATGTCTGTGTGTGTGTGTGTGTGTGGGGGGGGCATGTGAAGAGAAAAATGAGGGGCGATGAATATTCTAACCCAAGGTTCCACGGGGGGGGGGGGGGGGGGGGGGGGGGTGTGAAGAGAAAAATGAGCGCGGATGAATATTCTAACCCAGGGTTCCACGGGGGGGGGGGAGGTGGGGGGCATGTGAAGAGAAAAATGAGCGCGGATGAATATTCTAACCCAGGGTTCCACGGGGGGGGGGGGGGTGTGAAGAGAAAAATGAGGGGCGATGAATATTCTAACCCAGGGTTCCACAGGGTGGGGGGGGGGGGAAATGTGAAGAGAAAAATGAGCGCGGATGAATATTCTAACCCAAGGTTCCACGGGGGGGGGGGGAGTGTGGGGGCATGTGAAGAGAAAAATGAGCGCGGATGAATATTCTCACCCAAGGTTCCACGGGGGGGGGGGGGAGGTGGGGGGCATGTGAAGAGAAAAATGAGCGGCGATGAATATTCTAACCCAGGGTTCTACAGGGGGGGGGGCATGTGAAGAGAAAAATGAGCGGCGAAGAATATTCTAACCCAGGGTTCTACAGGGGGGGGGGGGGGGGCTAAAAGATTAAGAAAACCTCTCCCATTGTTTCTCTCGCTGTTTAAACTCTCATTAATGCCAAATTAAGAGGCATAAAATCCTTTGATGAGGTTGAAAGACTCGTTGAAGACAGGAAAAATTGGCGAACTGCTTTGCGAGCCCTATGTGACGCTTAACGGTACAGGAAGGATATAAGATATAAGATAATCCTTTATAGTTACAAAAAATGTCTTCACATTTTTTCTCACTGTTTAAACTCTTACTAACCTTTTCTGCTTCAAAAATCTTCCCATGTTTCTTTCACTGTTTAAATTCTCACTAACCTTTTCTATTAAAAAACATTTGTTCCATAATCTTTATCTCGTACGTTGGTGCTGTGGATAAAACTATCCCTATCAACATATAAAAATAGGCTTCTCACTACAGCAAAGCTGTAGATAGCCTAAGAAGTACTTCCATTAAAAATTAAATGTTTGTATTTTGTATGAGTGAAGTTTTTTCTTCACGAAAAGTGAACTTTCAGGGAGATAAAAAAAAAAAAAATGAACAAACACGTTTTTAGAAATCTGTTTTATTTCTAGTGACGCGTCATTTACTGGGCGTTGCTTTCTCAATAGCCAATCATAAGATGCATCGTTCGTACTATATTTCCCGTCTCCACACACGTGGTGTTTAGAACGTATGAATATGACGCTGATATGGTTACAGCGATGACATCACTGATAGATAAAAGGGATGGCGACTGCAGTAAAACTGGTTAATATAAATAAGGTAGATAGAGGTGTATGGTGCAGTTTTACAAAGTGAGGGAGGAAGTGAGCAAGGTGAGAAAAAAACGAATATAAAGTATGAGAATGTATAAATGAAAAACATACAACATCCGATATTTCGGCGTGAGCCTTATTCGAGGATACATGCAAAAACAAAATACAAACATATATAACTTATCTGAAGCGTCTTGCTCTCAGCAGATGCAACACCTGTCCATTTGTTGTCGAGGCCAGCCAAATCTCTTTCCCTAAATCCACGTTGTCGGTACAGGAGGGTTTCACCTGCACTTCACGAAATGTCATTTATGTTATCATGTGCAAACGTTGCGGTTTGAAGTACATAGGGGAAACTGGCTTACGGTTAGGAGATCGATTTCGCCAGCATCTCAATGATATTTCTAAGAGGGCCTGGACACCTGTGGCTAAACATTTTTGCCTTGGTAACCACAGGGGCAAACAGGACGTTTCGGTTAGTGCGATCCGCTCTTGTTCCGCAGATGTACGATCTCGGAGGGTCCTAGAACAGCGCCTTATTTTCCAGACTGGCTGTCTCCACCCAGCTGGAATTAACAATGTCTTCAGCTTTCTGTAACTTCTTTATTTTTCCACTGGTCTTTTTATACTCTAATTTCTTTCTCTATGCTACCCCTCCCTACCACCATCCCATTTCCTTCTCTGCCAACATATTGGTCTTGTCCCATTCACCAGTTGTACATTTCCTCCTTGTAGGCGTTTAAGTTCTTCATTCATTATCTCTCGCGTCCTCTTTTCTCTCCCCTTTCCCCCCACCACCCCCCCCGACACCTCTAGCGGCTATCATGTTTCTATTGCCTTGCCCCAACCCCTTTCTCCCACTTGTTCTCTTCCTCTCTCTCTCCGCATCTTCGCTATGATTGGCTATATGGGGAATCTTTTGTCTGTAGGCAACGTTTTTTTTTTTCCTCCTCCTCCTTCTTCCATACACATTTCCGCTTTGCTGAGAGCAAGACGCTTCAGATAAGTTATATATGTTTGTATTTTGTTTTTGCATGTATCCTCGAATAAGGCTCACGCCGAAATATCGGATGTTGTATGTTTTTTTCTCACCTTGCTCACTTCCTCCCTCACTTTGTAAAACTGCACCATACACCTCTATCTACATCACTGATAGTATCGCTATATTAAAAAAAAGGACATAAATACTTGAAATTCGACATAAAATTGATATGAAACTCTTTCTCTTACAAAAGTCCCGTATTACGACTGCTCTTTCTAGACTGACCTTGACATTCTGAAGGAGTCCGCGTGTCTTCAGCAAAGAAGTTTTAATTGACGGTATTTAAATTTAAACCGCGGGAAAAGCGTTACGTCTGTTTCCGGTTAGCAATGAATAAATCTACATATTTGGATGTTCGTGTTCTACATACAGACACCCATCGATAAACTGAAATTCCAGAGCTTTAAGGTTGATGTATGGGGGAGACCCGATGACGCTCTAAAACAGCTCCAACAGTTTATAGTCCGGCTGACATCGTACAGCGGTAACTTAAGTCGATAGGGCCGTGTATGAATTTAATGATGTGGCGATTTGTTACCTTAAGACCTTTTCGTCTCGAGGAGGATTACAAAATAAAGACTGTGCGTGCCAAAATGATAAATCAGGTTAAAAAAAAAACACAACAGCAACAAAAACTAGGTTGTCTGCCATCGTTTGTAGTTCCCTCCAAAGTATTCACCCATTATTTATAAAAGCCTAAGTATAAAGGATTGCAGGAGATAGGATTTCATACAGTGGGTGGTTTATTCACTTTAGAGCTCAATCACATTAGTCAGAGAGAGAGAGAGAGAGAGAGAGATGATTGATAGTGCACAGCTTACTTTGTCACTTCATCAATAAACACTGTCAATGTTTTTTTTTCTTCACACAAATGTAATACTAGATTACTCAGAAGGTCTTAAGGATAGCGGTTTGGGGGGAGGGGGGTGTAGAGGGAAGGGTAGAGGGAAGTTGGGAGAATGATAGAGATAAAGAAAATATAAAAGTTGGAACGATAACGATTTGATCATTAAATGCAAATGTTGCAGTTTACGACCGTGAAAAGATGTACGGAGTAGCAGACACTAAAATGATGACATTTTCTTCATCTCCTTTATAGTCACACGCTTTCATAAGATGTCTATTTCCCGTAAAAAGTTGGCAATTTATCTCCCATCTCCAATTTTTCTCTAAATGGGACTGGCTGATCTAATACTTTCATGGATGTGATATTGTTGGAAGACATGTCTCATTTATTTTTCTTTATAACATACTATGTTCTTCCTTCAGTTCTTTTTGGGTGATAAATTTGAAGTAGGTGTCCTCGAACTTTGGAATAGGAAAAAGACACATGTTTGAAAACTAGCTTTTCTTGGGAAGAAAGTGAATTTTAGACTGCCTGCTTGTGACCTTTAAACTGAAAAAAAAAAAAAAAATGAAACTGGTACCTGAGCTAGACATCGCAGGTTCATGTGCCGAAGATCTTGGAAATGCGGGCTTAACACCGTATCCCCAATGTGCCTAAATAACATGGAAACGGAGGTTACTACCTTCAACTAAACTAGGGAACAAAGGCGCAGAGACTGAAGCTAACACTGCGTCTCTTGGGTCATACTGGAACCTCAAACTACAGTGGTTTCCAAACCTTTTAGAGCAGCCGTCCTCTTTGTCTCTCATATCACATTCCTGTCACCCCTTCCCTTCCCCCACCTCCCCATACAATTTTTTCACCGCACTTGGTTCTCATAAATAAAATAAAACAACTAAATAGGCTGTGGAGAGGAACAGGCAGAACTACAAAAATAAGATTTTTAAAGGCGTGCATCTTTCCCATCGCAACATATGCTTGTGAAACTTCGACACATAACAAAACAGCTGAGAAACACATAAATGTCTTTGAATGCAAATGCTGTAGAAGAGTTCTTCAAATATCATGGACACAAAAAAGAACAAATATATTCATACTACAAGAACTTAATATTGTAGAAGGTTGGCTAGTAAGGAAGATTAAACAGAGAAAACTTAAATATTTTTGACATATACAATGTCATGATGATTTAGAGAAGACCGTCTTGGAAGGATACATAATGGGAAAAAGAAAACGAAGAAAACCAAGGCGAAGATGGCTGCAAGACATCGTTGATAATCTGCAAATGGATGCATCAGCAGCAGGGCATCTTGCTCACAACCGAGAGGCCTACAGGAGAGCTATTAGGGAGGCAAAGTTCCCCAAGGGACGTGCAAATGACTGACTGGCTGGTTCTCATAACCTCTGTCCCTAGTTTTTCCTTTCACCTCCAGCCTGAAACTTCTCGCCGTCTACTCGAGGAAGCCCTGCTCTAACATGTTCCTTCCGTCTCCTGTTTTAGAATCGCTTACAGTTGTCTTTGATATATATGTTATGAATAACTTATTGACAACACATTGATATAGATCTTGTTCTGCTATATTTCATTTCATTTTTTTACTTTCACGTAGTACTTCTGTCGCAGAATTTCCTCTAATTACCGGTTTGGTACCTTTTCCGTGGGTTCCTTTGCTGATGTCTGAGCATTGGAAATATCATCATCATCATCATCATCATCATCATCATCATCATCATCATCATCATCGTCGTCGTCGTCGTCGTCGTCGTCATCATCATCATCGTCATCATCATCATCATTATCGTCATCGTCATCATCATGATCATCTTCTTCTGCTGCTGCTGCTGCTGTTGCATTATTCTCAACCATTTAAATAAGGAAACAGGTTGTTGCCGTGAATTCCACTTTCAGTAGGAGGTCATTACGTGCACTTCAGATTTTTTTTTTATTTCAAGTTCTCTTTGTGCAGCAGGCCCAGGATCAGAAGATGAGGATGCAGGTATAGAACATGTTTTCTGGAGAGAGAAGAACCTTTATGGTATGTGCAGTTTAATGACTGAGTAATCGTCTTCTTCTTCTTTCTTTCTTTCTTTCTTTCTTTTTTTCTTTCTTTCTTTCTTTCTTTCTTCTTATCTGCAATATTCTGTTTGGAACTTGAAAACTGTGATTTGGTGTATTCTGCTGGACTTCATAATGTGACCTTTTAGGTCTTTTATATCTCTGAGCAAGAAGCCATTTTATTTAAAACATCAGAAAAACCACCATTACTGTCAATCTCCTACACTTAAAATTTAAAATCCCCCCCCCCCACAAAATAAACAACTTATAATCGTCATCAAAGTATTCCTCTCAGCTCTTTTTCAGTGACTTATATAACGTAATTTTCTATGCCCCCTTTCTGTCATCTTGTTTTTAAAGGTCAAGTCATCTTTATAATCCATCCCATCCATCACCCAAAAAGGAATTTCTGAATGTAACTGACGCACTCGTCTCTATGTATGTATCAAGTTAGTCCCTATCAACTGCTTCAGAAGACGTGCCCTCGACAACATTCACACAGTCATCAACCCATCAGAATATCTCAGGACAGCCGAACGACGTCGAGTCACATCAAATCCGGCTTTACATCCATCACAAAAAGAGAAACAAAAATGCTTCGTCTGTCAGAGATGACTGTATCAAGAAATATGCATCAGCTTCCTCATGCTAATGTGTTGACAGGTAACTTTTAAATAAACAGTAGACAAGCTGAAATAAATGTGAACATTTAGTGAACACACACAAATAAACAGTAGACAAGTGGAAGCAAATGTGAAAAATTAGGAGGCAAAATCAAATAAACAGTAGACAAGTGGAAATAAATGTGAACATTTCATAAACAAACACAAATAAACAGTAGACAAGTGGAAGCAAATGTGAAAAATTAGGAGGCAAAATCAAATAAACAGTAGACAAGTGGAAATAAATGTGAACATTTCATAAACAAACACAAATAAACAGTAGACAAGTGGAAGCAAATGTGAAAAATTACTAGGCAAAAACAAATAAACAGTAGACAAGTGGAAATAAATGTGAACAATTAATAAGCAAACACAAATAAAGAGTAGACAAGTGGAAATAAATGTGACAGGTTAGTAAACAAAAACTAATAAACAGTGGACAGCTGGAAACAAAATGTGGTTGAGAAGTGACAGCAGAGCTGACAGAGAACATCAACAAGTATGAAGTGGAGTGCAAGTAATATCTGCTCCGCCTTGATTAGCACATTTTTTATTCTTATTCTTCTAACATGTCTCCATCTCGCTTACCATGTCATTCATAAATTGTCATTTTCGTTGGCGAATAACTCTTCGAGTTTCTTTACACTGTGTCCGGTACTTCTCTTCACTGGTTTTGTTATTCACGTCATTCAACCATATCTGTCTTGCTGTTCTTTTCTTTATGACTGCCTCTCTGCAGACTTCGTGGAATCAGTTCTTTCTTTTACTTATGGTCTTGACTCTCAGGCATTCTTCCGCTGTGTTTTTTATAATGGTTTTTATGTTTTCCCATCTGTCATCAGTGCTTTCATTTTCTTCATTCCTTCTTGTCTTTATCTTATGGTTTAGCTCTTTTCTGAATTTTTCTTTAGTGTCTTCTGTTTTCAAGGCATCTCTATTTTATTTTATTTAATTTACTGTACAAATTTTTCTTCAGTCTCAATTATAGTTTAGTTCCCACAAGATAATGGTCGGTGCTGCATTCAGCCCCTCTGTAACTTCTGATCTGAAGTGTGTTTGTTGGGTGCTTGGTATCAATTAAAACATGGTCTATCTGGTTGTATGTTAGTTTATCAGGGGGTTTCCATGTTTGTTTATGGATGTTCTTATTTTGAAAACGTGTGCTGCTTATTCTCATTCCATAAGCTTCTCCCACATTTATTAGTCTCCAGCCATTATCAGTTGATGTTTCATGCAGCAGGGAATTCTGTAAAGAACTGAGAACAGTAAAGCAAGGGTATAAACAACCTCTGCTGAGCTGGAAGGATAGTGATGGAAACATGATAAACAACGAAGAGAAAATATGTATCAGATGGAAAGAATATTTTGAAAAACTACTAAACTGTGAAGAGCCTATAAACATATTACCGTGCCAAGAAATACAAACCATAGCTGACCAAGACCCTGTCCCACTTCTCTGTGGTACACCCAGTAACAGGCCTAGCTAGGCCTACTGGGCAAACATCACCATAATACCCGTGGTGGTGGGAGTCTTCTAAAGAAGTATTGCATAACCCCTTACTTTTTATCTTCACTTTAGGGACCGGAAAAAAACCCCGCCGTAACCCGCTCTTAATCCGACACAATGGTGTACCTCAACATCTTCACCGCATCGGCAGAAAAGAACACAAGCTCGAAGTTCCAGGGAGACAGAAGAAAAGGAACGCACGCGTATGTTTTTCTTTAACAAATCTACATTTTTCTCATTAATGCCATAATTTCATTGTTTTATAAATACTGTACTTCTAACTTACTCTATTGTCCGTCTCAAATATGCACATATATTATTCCCTCGGCTTCACCTGCAGACGCGGCGCTTTGTTCAGATCAAAAATAAACACGCACTAAGAGTCTGCCCTCATCCCTCGGGGCGTGTACAGGTTGCCCTTTCCGTGTCTCTATACTCCTCGTTTTATAAGGAGGAACATCTATCAAAACTCGTATTTTCTTACTGTTCGCATCTTCTCCGTAATGTTTTCATTGTTTTTGTCCGTGTAACTGCAGACTCGAAGTTCTTGACAACTGGTGTCAGGGTGAAGAAGAAGAAGAGAGAAGAAGAAGAAGAAGACACTGAACCTGTTTAGAAAACGTCTTTGGGGGGGGGGGGGGGTTTTCTTTAAATTCCAGCGACGACGACCCAAAAAAAAAAAAAAGTGCTTCTCGTTTAGCTCCAGCCTTATGAAGTATACATCAATATCTAACAACTTGATTAAAAACAGCCCATAGGAGTCCAGGTCCAGACTGTCTACTGGGAGCACTTTATAGTCTGAACTCCTATAAGTTGTTAAATATTGATGTATGCTTCATAAGGCTGGGGCTAAACTACTGGGAGCATCCATAAGAAGTAGGATAAATCTTTAATCGGTTATTATTCTCTGACCCCAATGTCGTCGAGATAAATCATCTTCGTTTTCAAATTTAAAATGTCTGTCGCCAGGCGTCAGACTTTGACACTTTTGACCACATCGCACAAACTTAACACCCGTCTCGTATGTGTCACAATGACGGATCTATTTGCTATTCCGATCTGATTTTTTTTTTGGAGCCGGCTTTTAACTCGCCTGTGGTTACTAGGGACTCATTCTTTTTTTCTGTGAACACAGTTCGCACTGCACGAGTTCATTCCAACGCCCAGATTTTTGACACCTTTATGCTTCCAATGATTTCTTAATCTACTTTTATGATTCTCCATTGCTTATTAAAAAAATTTTTTTTTTAAAAACACTGTCATTGGCAATAAGAAAGAGAGTTCTAAGATGCCATATAGAACCTATTCTACTTTATGCAAGTAAAACATGAAATATGAATAAACAATTAGAACACAGAGTAAAGGCTACTGAAATGTGGTTCTTAAGAAAGATGCTTCGAATACCATGGACAGCCAGAAAGACAAATGAAGAAGTATTACAGCGGGCAAAAGGATATCTCAAACTGGTCCATACATAAGAAAAAGGCAGTCAAAGTTTCTCGGACACATCAGCAGACGTGAAGGTTTCGAAAAACTGATCATGGCTGGAAAAGGTAAATGGCATGCGACAGACAGGGCGAAGAAGACAAGAGATACCTGCATGGCTTAACTGTTTGGTTTTGGTGGGAAAACAACAAGTGAATTGACTGAAGGCACGGAAGATCGAGTGAGAAGAAGAGAGATGACCGCGTACGTTTATCGGCATTGCAGTTTCTGATGATAATGGTTGCATATTTGTAGCTTAGGAGACTGAGAGGCTGATAAGATATCATATTTGTCTGATCAAATAGTTATGAAACTGAGAAAGAAAGTGTTTCTTCCTACGTGGGAGAACATGCCCAGAATTCAGCACTGCATCCAATTTGAGGAATGATTAACCCTACTTCACTTCAGCTGAATTGAGGCGTTAGACATGAAAGAGCAACTACCATAACAGCTGACAATAGTTTTATCTATGTCTGAACATTTATTTATGTTTGAACATTTGACAAACAAGAAAATAAATAAAACTTACACATTTTGTCCAAATATAACGCGAACGTCAATAGCAAATAATTGTGCAGGATTTAACCAAGAATTGTCATATTCTTTCTCCAGCAGACTGCATATTTCTCAGCCCATACAAAAATAGCAACTAACTCTTATCCACAATTTGAGAATTATGTTTAGAGAGCATATAGGTTTGTTACGATTAGCCTCTATAAAATGGAGCACTTATGACGTGAGAGAAATAAAAACAGTGTGAAAATTTCAGCAATCAAACAACAACAAAAATAGGAATCATTATCTCAAGAAATGATGTACTTTTGTTGTCGGAATCTTGAAGCTGTCATTGTCGTACGGTTTCTGACCTACATCGTTAGAATGATAAATGAAAAGATATTTTGCGAGAGAGACCCAGCAGGTCTGAGAAGATCAACTGCCCCTGACCAGTTGTCCCATGTTTCTACACGTTCATATCCTCTCATTCATAGTTTAAAGCAAATTTTCTCTGAACAAAATAAGCTTACAAACAAAATAAGCCTACACGCAAAATACGACTACAAGCACAATAAGACTACATTTTCATGTGTTTCTGGGCGCAGTAAGTCATATTTCAGCTTTCGCTTGTTTTTTGTTTTTTGTTGGTCTCGTGTCATTTGTTTAAATGACACCAGAATCATGATGATAGAAAATAAGATAACTTATAAAATGTCGTTATTCTAAAAGAAACAATCTCTTAACAAAACTGTAATTTTGTTATATGCATTCATATCTTTTGTTCATTTCTTTGCAGGTTCTGTAGGTATTAGCGTTCAGAATTCTGTAATTTGTTAGGCTTCCTTTGTGTATTCATCACCTGTGTGTCCATAGCTGGTGCCAAAATTCTTTGTTTCTGTGGAACTTTTAACACACTGTTGTTATGCCATCTCTTTGTGCTTCCTATGATATTATCTGACTTCCTTATCCTTTGCCAGTGTTACTCCCCTCTGAATTATTTTGTCTCTGGCAACACAAATCTTGCTCTGTTTGTATTATCTCTCAACAACTTTCTTCCTACTCGAAGTTGACTCTCTCTCTCCTCTCTCTCTCTCTCTTCCACTCTCTCTCTTAGTTTCTTGTTCGCCTTTCTTTCTGATCGCCAAAACGATGTTTCATGGATTGTTATTTTGGTGCTGGGGGAAGCCATATTTTGACAAGCCTTCTGGTCAATCAAACTCGATGGGTCGGAAACTAAGAAATGTTCGGAGATAGCGGGACGGCACGCTGTATTTATTGTGAACAAGGGACGCAAGAGAGGCAGGTCCCGTGAAATACGCTTCTAGCCCGACAAAGGCGTCCATGTGTTTTCAACATACGGGTAATTTACAACTTTCACGACTCGTTAGCAAGGACAGGAAGTGTGCCATTTAACAGCGGGATAGTTCGTCTGGTTGGCTGATGTGCCGACAAAAGGAAGCAGTAATGTTGAATTTCACCGCACACATTCTGGAACATCACAAAACATGGAATGCACCAGTAACAGTACATACAGTTATATTTTATGTATTTACACAACGAACAGCTGAAGAGAAAGACCTTGGCTTAGACAAAAATGATACATGCACTTAAGACCATTGCTACGGAGAGTAATTTAGAAAGATCTTTTCTACCTCTTCATTCTCTTTTTATTCGTCTCTCACCCCTTTCTTCTTCTTTCTTTTCCATCCCAGGCAAATCTTATTGATTAGTCATTCAGATTTCATCTATTAAGGCCTCTCTTAAAATAGTGGCAGCCTACGAGTACCAAAGCAGATCCCCTTACCTTCTCCCTTGGCCTGACTAAGGCAACAATGAGAGATTTGCTTTTCCTCAGCGAGAAAGGCCCCAAGGACTCGATGACCAGTGCACTAGAAGACAAACTCTTTCTTCGTCTTTCTTAACAGAAAGTCATTGAATGGAAACATGGATTGTTGTTTACGCGGCATATTATAGCAATATTTGAGAAACAAATCAGGAAAAGGATGCTCTGTACTTTCCATAAACAACTTACATATGTTAGCTTCAACATATTTCGCCACAGTATTATTCAAGTTGTATATAAACATCAGGTATCATCCTGCGTTATGTTTAGTTTCTGAAATTATAATAATGTGCGTATGCTTAATCGGACAATACTTGATACAACCCAAAATTTACATTACAATATTCTTTCCATAATCACATTGAAGGAGGTGCACAGGAAAGTGAAGAAAGATGTAGTAATAGAACGATACAGTAGTCATCAGGACCAGAACTATCAGAGATACTTTTTTTTCTATCTGAATAAGGTCCTCACCGGAAACAGGTAACTTGTGTTACTACATCAGGGCTAATAGGGTTTGACGAGTTTCCAAAGGATCTCGAAATTCGAGGGTCGTTCAGAAAGTAATGCACCACATTTTTTTCCCTTCAGTTAATAATGAAGATAGAAGTGTCAAATTTTGCACATTTTAATTGTGGAATATGCCGATTATGTGAACCAAATTGCATCGCAACCGGCCAAAGAATATGGCTGCCCTAACCGTTGAAATGGAGCGTGTTAGCAGTTTGCGGTATAAGCAGCGAATTGTGATAGAATTTCTCGTTGCAGAGAAGGAAACTGTTGTAAACATTCACACGCGTCTATGTGATGTGTATGGAAGTTTTGCAGTCGACAGGAGTACAGTCAGTCGCTGGGTTCAATGAATCAAAGAATCAATAAGTGGAGATAAGGAGTTGCATGATTGGCCGCGCTGTGGACGTCCTGCCACAGCCATCAAGGCAGAAATGTTAAAATGCGCTGAGGGCGTATCATCTTACTGACCATCATCGTACTGATTATCATCTTACTAACAATCATCTTACTGACCATCTTACTGAACATCATCTTACTGATCATCATCTTACTGAACATCATCTTGCTGACCATCATCTTACTGATCATCATCTTACTAACCATCATCTTACTAATCATTTACTGAATATCATCTTACTGATCATCATCTTACTTAACATCATCTTGCTGACCATCATCTTACTGATCATCATCTTACTGACTATCACCATACTGACCATCATCTTAATGACCATCATTTTACTGACCATCATCTTGCTGAGCATCATCTTACAGACCACCATCTTACTGAACAGTTTCGCTCATGACTATTTCTCCTGATACTATATTTCAATAGTCCACTACAGTAACAGTAAAGAAAGGCTGTTCTGTTCTTGCAAGATCCAGTCTTTTTACTGGACCAACCTTTGACCTCATTTTCAGTCTTCGTTTCCTCTTGATATCAAGCTACATTCTTACTCAGAGCAGCCCTAAATGTGGATATGTTCTTCCAGAGGTTTTCTGCTTGTAATGCAGATGTGATCATATGTAACAAGCAGACTTTAAAGTTATTAGTGTATCACAGAAAGTGAACTATTATTTCGATACTTTCATTCATCTATGATAATTTTCTGTAGTCGGTCCCATCCAATGTTCCTTCTAAGCTGAGTGTGTAAACTATCGTTCACGTATGTTTTGGCAGGTGCTCATAATTTTCTTTTAACCGCTCAGTTCATCTGTTTCCATTTACATCAGTTTTTTTTTTTAGGTTATTCAAGTTCTAAACACCGTTTAAGAAGTTTCATCATCATCATCATCATCATCATCATCATCATCATCGTCATCATCATCATCATCATCATCATCATCATCGTCATCGTCATCATCATCATCATCATCATCATCATCATCATCATCGTCGTCATCATCATCATCATCATCATCATCATCATCGTCATCGTCATCGTCGTCGTCGTCATTGTCGTCGTCGCCATTATCATCATTATCACGTGCCATGCCCAAACGGCGTGGACTATCATACTCCTACTCAGATCTCCCATCTTGACGTCAAGGACATACACTATAAGTTCAGAAATTCGATGTAAAATATTTCAAAATGCAAATTTAAATTTGCTGCTTATAAATTGTCTGATTACGTAAATTATCGCCCACACAAAAAAATGTCCATGTACGTGCCAAACCTTAGGACGAGCATTGCAGGTTTCTGAAGTTGAGATATGTTTCAGTCGTGTGTTTGTGTGTGTGAGACTTACTTCACTTAAAGCGGTATGTCATTTTGTTGTTGATTTTAGTGGTGTCGCCGTTGTCAGGGCAGCACGCGGACTCTAGCTCTTCGGCCACGACGCCTTCTGGGAGTCACGTCATATATAAGATATTTCGAGGTCGTTTTCCCTATAAAGGTAAGCGAAGTTCTCAGAGATTCCTTTTCCACAGTTAGAAAAATAAGACTCTTGGGCGATTAGGTCAAGTTATGAGAGAGAGAGAGAGAGAGAGAGAGAGAGAGAGAGAGAGAGAGAGTAGTCAGAAATATCACATTAATCTCAAATTAACTAAATGTTAGCAAGCGGAGACTCTCGATCGCAGATTTATATAAATCACACTAGGTGAATCTTCTAAGTCGAGTAAACCAATTCACGATTGATAGATCAGAGAATTAATGTTCTTCTTGTGTTGTTTTGCTGCGGTGAGAACTGACTTAGCGACTGAGGCAATTAAACTGTCGTACGTGGACGTGTCTTTGAAAATCATGCCAAATGTTGTTAATATATTTGCTTTAACGGAATCAATACCTGCACTCAAGCAACCTCCAGCCTACACCTGAGGTCAGCAATACGTTCAGAAGCTTAAGCAGTGAAGAACGACTTCATAACGCGTGAAGTGGGTGCAACAATCAGGATGTAAGAGCGGGTGAAGTTATTAAAGTTCTTTTGAAAGAAGCATTTCAACTGGAAAACTCTAAAAAAACGACAATAGAGAATTCAGTTATAGGAAATATTGGATTAGTTTGTCATTATTTAGATGTCTCGTCTGTGGAATTTTGCGCCCGAGCTTTGCCTCAGAATATCTAAGCGTGGTCGTACAGGTTGTTGTGAGATGTTGGACATAGTGCAGGCTTGAGTGTCTGACATGCTGGAGACACACCCAGTGTTGGACCTGGCTTTCACTCAAACGTTAATGACAGCCCTGTGGGTATTAAATGCCCGGAGCTGTCTCCAACGCTGGCGGAGTGTACTCATTCGCTTTTCTTTATTGCTCATTGTTTATTCAATGTTCATGTTTGTTTATAATGTATTCTATCGAACATTTCATTCATTTATTATATGCCATGCAAAAAAAAAAAAAACAAAACTGTCGTCGATCATGCTTCTCCATCTTGCGCGGTCCTTGGTATTTTTAATCTCGTATATTGCGGTGTTAATGTATTGTGCATAATGAAAAATTACGCTTATAGGGTCAGTGGTATTTGTACAGAAATTAGTATAGCTGTCCTTTTGTTGGACGTTTTAGCTTTTGGTTCAGAGACATTTCATTATTTTGCTTTGCATTATCGTATATTTAATTACTGCTTGTTATATATATATATATATATATATATATATATATATATATATATATATATATATATATATATATAAGTGAAATATCCTCCCCATGTTCGCTAAAGGATGAATGTTTGTAATTTTTCTAACGAGCAGAATGAGCACTCTCGATCATTGTTAGAAACAGTGTACAAAAAGACATCCACGCTTTTTCAAATCCGTCTGTTAGAATGCAGTAAAATTATTTTATCTCCTCTTTCTTCCTTGTCTACTGCTGCATCCATGAAGTACTGCAGGATTTTTTTTTAATACTAAAGTCTAACACACGCTGTACTGTCTGACATATCGTTAGAATGATCTTCTTAGAAAGATGATTAATTTTCATATCAAAATTCTTCTCTTGTGGTCCTCTCGTGGATCTCGTGTGGTCCTTTCGGGGACCACTCGGGGGACCACGGGACTTAACGAGGACCACAGGAGTAAATTCAGTAGGATCACAGGGCGGTCTTGGTGGTAGAAGTGAACGAAGAAGAAGAAGAAGATATCAAAATTCTTCAAGGCATCTTGTGCATCCGTTTGCCTCCATTCTGGTGCTGCAAGTCTTCGCAAGCGGATGATCTGGCCTCGTTCAGATCAAATGTGTAATAGTATTATTCGTTGCCTTTCTACGTGTATCATGGACAACTTCTTTATTACTTGCCTGACTTTCTCGGAGTCTTGCTCATCGCTTTTCTCAAGCACCTCGTCGCTCTTGTTGTTTTGTCACAAAATCCCGTGTCTGATAATATTGATGATATAAGTATGGGGTTTTATTATTGAACTTGTTTTTTTTCTTTTTGTTTGGTCTGCCAGGCGAAAGTGTAGGTATTTTCAAACATACAGGATTCTTGGATCCATTGGTCAAGTGTTCCGTCTCTTTCGAATATATTTCCAAGGCATTTTGAGCTCTTCTATGCGCTGCAGGCTGCTATTATCAGTTTGAAACTCTTGTACATGTAAGGCTGCTATTATCAGTTTGAAACTCTTGTACATGTAAGGCTGCTATTATCAGTTTTGAACTCTTGTACTTGTAAGGCTGCTATTATCAGTTTTGAACTCTTGTACTTGTAAGGCTGCTATTATCAGTTTTGAACTTTTGTACTTCCAAGGCCGCTATTATCAGTTTTGAACTCTTGTACTTGTTGTAAGGCTGCTAATATCAGTTTTGAACTCTTGTACTTGTTGTAAGGCCGCTATTATCAGTTTTGAACTCTTGTACTTGTTGTAAGGCTGCTATTATCAGTTTTGAACTCTTGTACTTGTTGTAAGGCCGCTATTATCAGTTTTGAACTCTTGTACTTGTTGTAAGGCTGCTATTATCAGTTTTGAACTCTTGTACTTGTAAGGCTGCTATTATCAGTTTTGAACTCTTGTACTTGTAAGGCTGCTATTATCAGTTTTGAACTCTTGTACTTCCAAGGCTGCTATTATCAGTTTTGAACTCTTGTACTTCCAAGGCCGCTATTATCAGTTTTGAACCCTTGTACTTGTTGTAAGGCTGCTATTATCAGTTTTGAACTCTTGTACTTGTAAGGCTGCTATTATCAGTTTTGAACTCTTGTACTTGTAAGGCTGCTATTGTCAGTTTTGAACTATTGTACTTCCAAGGCTGCTATTATCAGTTTTGAACTCTTGTACTTGTAAGGCTGCTATTATCAGTTTTGAACTCTTGTACTTGTAAGGCTGCTATTATCAGTTTTGAACTCTTGTACTTCCAAGGCTGCTATTATCAGTTTTGAACTCTTGTACTTCCAAGGCCGCTATTATCAGTTTTGAACCCTTGTACTTGTTGTAAGGCTGCTATTATCAGTTTTGAACTCTTGTACTTGTAAGGCTGCTATTATCAGTTTTGAACTCTTGTACTTGTAAGGCTGCTATTGTCAGTTTTGAACTATTGTACTTCCAAGGCTGCTATTATCAGTTTTGAACTCTTGTACTTGTAAGGCTGCTATTATCAGTTTTGAACTCTTGTACTTGTAAGGCTGCTATTATCAGTTTTGAACTCTTGTACTTGTAAGGCTGCTATTATCAGTTTTGAACTCTTGTACTTCCAAGGCTGCTATTATCAGTTTTGAACTCTTGTACTTGTAAGGCTGCTATTATCAGTTTTGAACTCTTGTACTTGTAAGGCTGCTATTATCAGTTTTGAACTCTTGTACTTGTAAGGCTGCTATTATCAGTTTTGAACTTTTGTACTTCCAAGGCCGCTATTATCAGTTTTCAACTCTTGTACATAGTGTAGGCTGCTATTGCCAATTTTGATGCTAATATATATATATATATATATATCCACAATGCCCAAAGTCAAGTAAATCTGCCTGTGGTTTAGACCGCTTATTACTTAGACCAGCGGTTCTTAGTCCGGCTTCCATCAACCCCCAGTGGGTGCCCAGAAGGATTTTAAGGGGTACACAGTCCAGCAGATAGACTGACTAGATTTTTTTAAAAGTCATAGTATCATCAGGGATCTATTTATTGCTTCTTTATTAATGAGAGGTCCATAGCTGCTCCTAGGTCGGAAAAGGGGGTGTGGCGGGGGTGCCCCACAGACCAAAAAAAAAAAGAGGCTAAGAATTACTGACACGTGACTCACTGATCTTGACATCAGGGACCATACCCTGTAAACACCGGGACCATCTACCTGTCATGACTTCAGAGTAAAATCCGGTGCGAGGTACTAAGAAAAACCGGCGGTGATACACGGGTATCTCAAAACACGTCGAGGTTTTCCGGTGAGAAAGTCCAACTCTGCCCTAGGTGGGCTACCACCTCTCACCCAGCGGGAATTTACTGATATCCAAAACACGTCGAGGTTTTCTGGTGAGAAAGTCCAACTCTAGACTAAACTGGTGGAACGAAAACCACGGTGTCACGCAATCCCGCTTCTGGGACCCACCAAGAATACAGGCTCAAGCCCTGCGATACTCTGAACCTGTTGTGGTCCTCTAGGGGATCTTGTGTGGTCCTTTTGGGGACCACACGGGGGACCATGGGACCTATCGAGGATCACAGGTGAAAGTTAAGTAGGATCACAGGGCGGTCTTGGTGGTAGAAGCGAACGAAGAAGCAGGCTAAGAAAAAAAAATAAAAGTAAAACTTAGTCCCAACGGGAAGACTAACAACAACAAAAAAAGGCAAAGGTCAGGCATTTGTGGAAAACCCTTGCGGAAGCCCCATGTGCCCTGGGCACTTAAGGTTCAGAGAGAGAGAGAGGTTGTCCCAACGATTTTTTTTTTACATTGTAGCGCTGATACGCTTGACTGGGTTTCTTTATTACACTTTGGGAATGACAGTTCTGAAGTAACACAATTCTGTTGCAGTAATGTTCTATAGAAACCAGAACTTTCTTCTCTCTTTTCTTTCATTTGGGACGGCTGGTCGGGCATAGATAATAAAAACGCGGTTTCTATGCATTAAGCTTTCTTTTTTTAAATTAGAACTTAATCTGCTCTCGTCATCCAAACCGTGAATAGGTTCTCCCCTTTACATGGTTGGCCTATTGACAAAGTGTGTGCACCGAGTACGATTCGGTGCGAAGGAATGAAAACCAAGTGTGTCTGAGGCTTATTTTGTAAGTTCGTGTGATTTGGAAGAGATGAAATTCTCACCGATCAAGAAAAAAAAACCAAGAAAAAGAACAATAAAGGACGTTATTTCAAAGCGGTAGTAAAGAAGCAGTGTGTTCTTTAGAAAAATGTAACTGTGCAGTGCTGGTGTTCCTTAAAGGTAAAAGAATAAAGTATATGAAATTCGATAAATGTAAAAAAAATAAAGAATACAATTCGATAGAGGTAAAAGGAAGAAAGAATATAAAATTTCATAAAATTAAAAAACTATAAAATTTCTATAAAGTTAAAGGAATAAAATTCCATAAAAGATAAAAGAATAAAGAATAAAATTCCATAATGGTAAAATAATAAAGAATAAGATTCCTTAATGGTAAAAGAATAAAGAATAAAATTCCATAAAGGTAACAGAATAAAGAAGATAAGGAAAATTCAAGAATAGAGGCGTTAGAAATGTTACTGCAAAATACCTGGCACTCAAAACTGCATCACAGCGGGGTCAGCTGCCGCTAAAACCAAAATTATAAATCCTGCAGTCAGAAATGTTTAACTCAGAGAGCGAAGGCAGTAGATATAATACACAACCACAACGCCTGAACACTCTTTTCAGTAAAAATTACAGTCGGTTAAACCGTTCAACAACTGGAAACGGGACGTTCTGCAATAACAACGTTGCTACGAAGTACATTTATGACGCCGTAATGTATTTAGTTAGTGCAGTGATCTGGCAGGTCGAGAAGTCACTTCAAAGAACAAGTCAGTCGTTATTGTGTAGTGTGATATCTAGCTAGCATTTCAACCTCACAGGGTTATATAACCTTAAAGAGAGGAAGAAAAGACATGTAGACCTCTGCTTTATTTTAATGCCTCTCTCGGTGACCTGGGCAACACCACCACCAACCCTTCCCCTCCCCCCCCCCCCACCACCCCACCAAATTTCAGAGTTCAAAGGAGACCGAAAGTGCACATTACACTATCTGTGAAAATTGGCAAGGTATTGCCTTTATCTGGTGGCAGTCACTTCCCAGTGTCTGCTGTTCGTCGCAGGAGTTGTTATTTACAGTGATATACAACAGTATTTGATTAGAAACCAGAACTGTAGTCAAGAACTTGAAAGTGAACTTCATTAGAAAGCTCTGCATACGTTTAAAGGCAATGCACAACACAATTTTCCTCTAAACTCTATGCTAGCAATGTCAAACATGGACGCTAACAGCCAAGAAAAAAAAAAAATCATCACGACAGAAATGAGATATTAAAAGGAGAATACTAAATGTAACAAGAAGAGATCAAATAAAGAATGACACCATCAGGTTGGAGTAACACCAGTATTACACCATATCCAGAAACAGCAAGTCAAATGGTTTGGCCGTGTTACATGGTTACCACCAGACAGCATATCACAGAAAATATTCACATTAAGAGGCCGCCCAGGCAGGAGATGGAGAGAGGAAATTACAGAAGCTGAACTAGCATTAGTGTACTCTACTAAACAATAAACACGTGTTATGCCCACACACTGTACTGTGGTAGTATGTGTGTGTGGCTAACTGTCTTGAAGTAGTGAATTCTTCATGTACTCTTACAAACGTCACTATTTATAGAGTAGATTTACTTTACTGCTACACAAGTGACACAACAGACATTGTTATACACCGTGTGACACACGAAAACCCAGGACTACAACCACTACATATCCGTACACGAACATGACCAGTTACATGTAATCAACTCACTCATCACCACAGTTGTCACTCAACATGAATCTTCTTCTTCTTCGTTCGCTTCTACCACCACAACCGCACTGTGATCCTACTGAATTTACGCCTGTGGTCCTCGTTAGGTCCCGTGGTCTCCTGTGTGCTCGGGGACCACACGAGATCCACGTGAGGACCACAAGGGGTTCAGAGTATCACAGGGCTTTAGCCTGTATTCTTGGTGGGTCTCAGAAGCGGGATTGCGTGACACCGTGGTTTTCATTGCACCAGTTTAGTCTAGGGTTGGACTTTCTCACCAGAAGGCCTCGACGTGTTTAGGATATCAGTGCATCCCCGCTGGGTGAGAGGCGGTAGCCCACCCAGGCCAGAGTTAACATGAATCTAATTAGCACAGGATTCAACAGATACAGAAATCACAAAAGTTTAACGATGAATTCCCGTGTGTTAAACGCGTGTTGCCAATGGATGTGGCGTATAACTGATGAAAACATCAACTTACCATGAGGATAGAAAAACAGTTCGGGTGATTAACATCACCATAGGACCCTCATATAAACATACACCATCAGAAACATACTAACTTTATATATACCGAACAACTCCATACACAACCTTCCAACGAGGAATCACATTTTGTCCTAAAAAAGACAATCAAACTTGCAACACTACATAATATACTTTACAACCTTTTGTCCTAAAAAGGACAATCAACTAGCAAAAACTACATTCTGACTTAAACACACATTTGTCCTAACAAGGACAATCAACTACAAAACTTACATGACGAACCAAGTCCTAACAAACATCCTTTCCAGAGAAAACTCACACAAAAACTAACTCATTGCCACCTCCCGCCATTCAGATCCACGTGACTGAGTTCTCATTTGGAACTCGGAGATACTTTTTTCCATGCTAATATAAACAAGTGAGTTCTGGTCTACAACTGTTTGACCACAACAACAGGGTTTCTCACAAAAACTGTAACATTCTGTTACACTGTTACAGAATATTAAATATCCCATTATATGAAGCAAATCGTTCAGCCATGTCAAGACGTCTATTTGTCCCTTCAACACCGAAAGGTATAAGAGGAAGGAGGCAAGACAAGACAAGGCACACGTTTAAGCATGAAATCAACCAATACCAGCCAACGTCAGATATAGGGGTTACACTATTTATTTCTGTCACGAAAGGCACAGAAATGGGCTTTTTTCCAGCAAAAACTTTTAACTGAACTAGGAAATCAAGTAAAAGTAACTGATAATTTATATTCTTCTTCTTCTTTGTGCGTGTTTTCTGTCTATATTTGCAGTCTTTTATAGAATATTCAAAGGCATTTGATTGTGTACAACAGTAGAAACTTTGGGGAATAACTGAAAAATGGGATTTTTAGCACATGTGATACAATTAATATTACTGCTGTATCTAGACCAACATGGAATGGGAGAGCAGCCGACAGATAATGTTGGTTATGGTCACCATTCTATGATGGTAGGCAGGTGATCCCAATGTAGGGACAATGGCTACGATCACTGACTAGTACAGTCACTGCCCGGAAGGAAAGCAATGGTAAACAATCTTCTGGAAATGTACCAAGGAACCCAAACAATGGATGCATCAGCAGCAGGCTTGCTACAGGAGTGCTGTTAGGGAGGCAAAGTTCCGCAAGGGACATGCAAATGAATGAACGAATGAATCTAGACCAACAGGCAACAGTAAGAATAAATGCTGAAACAACAACTTGGTTTGATATAAAACAAGGGGTCCGTTAGGACTGCATAATGTTGCCTTACTTATTTAACTTGTATAATGAAGATATAATGAGGAATGTTAGAGAAGAGTATTACGATGTCATAAAATTGGAGGTTATGAAATTACTAGAGATTAGATATGCTGATGACACAGTATTACTGTCCATAACACAAAAAGGAATGGAAAAACTAATTATGTTAGTCCGTAAGAAAAGTGAAGAGCAAAACCTCTGTCTTAATGCAAATAAAACTAAATTGATGACAACTGACAAAAGAAATAAGATAGCTGAAATATTTATCAATGAGGAAAAATTGGAAGAGATGGAAAGTTTTGAATATCTTGGATCATTACTAACTAATAATGGAGATACAATGAGGGAAATTAAAAGGAAGACATCTATCGCTCTCAAAAAAGTTAAACAACTAAAGAAGATGTGGAGAGGAACAGACAGAACTACAAAACTAAGATTCTTAAGGGCATGCATCTTTCCTATCGCAACGTATGCCTGTGAGACCTGGACACTTAATAAAACAGGTGAAAAACACATAAATGCCATTGAATGTAACTGCTACAGAAGAGTTCTTCAAATATCATGGACACAAAAAGAACAAATATATCCATATTACAAGAACTTAATAATGAAAATGGTTGGCTAGTAAGAAAGAGAGGAAGACAAGAGCGAAGATGGCTGCAAGACATCGTTGGTACTCTGCAAATGGATGCATCAGCAGCAGGGCATCTTGCTTACAACCGAGAGGCCTCCAGAAGAGCTGTTAGAGAGGCAAATGTCCTCAAGGGTCATGCAAATGGCTGACTAGCTGATTTGCAATCCTGTCTTTTGGATAAATTTCACTGTTTTTTGTTTTGTTTTTTTTTTGTTGTTGTAATTCGTGTATGAAACCGTAGAGCACATCTTCTTTGATGGCTTCCCTGAGCCAGTAGTTATTTCTCAGTGTCTCGTAGTTGGTGCAGTTTGGAGAATGTGTTCCACAGTTTGGGGCACCTGGGCACATGTACAAAGAGTAGTAGTACCAACCTCAAACTTTGTATACATATGAATTCGGAGTTGGCTGTGTCCTGTTTGGAGACGGAAAATGGTGACTTGTTCCTTTCTGTTTAGCATGAGGTAGTCATCATGTGGTGGTGTTTGTGGCTTCCTGTAGATTTTTATCATGCTTTTCTTCTCTTTATAGGTGATCGGTATGTCTGGTCGCTCCATTTCACTGCCCTCTTTGCCTAGACAGTCAGCTTTCTCATTTCCTGGCATCCCACATTGGGATGGAATCTACTGCAAGGGGACTCTATGTTGAGAGCCAGTTTTTGACAAGACATCCAGTCTAGTAGTTTGTTGCACAGAAGAGCTTCCAGTACTGGTGTTACATCCGTAAGATTTACTATGGGTCATGTATCATTTCTGGAGTCTAGTAGTTTTTCTGCTGCCTCTGTATTTTCCCTAACGTCTGCACCATAGTTATTGCAGTATTTTCCAGTAGGTATGGAAATATTGTCAGTGGTGCTGTTTATATATTCAATATGTGCTCCTGCCCCTCCATTCTTTAAGGCATTGTCTGCAGATCCCTCTGTATATACGCGTATCCAGGTGTCACGTGGATATTTGTAATCTAGCACACTAAGTGTGTGGCTTTTGATCTTACAGGACTGCTTTGCATCTCACCATTCTGCACACCTTTCACTTCAGTTTGAATAGTTACTTGTGTACAATCTGCTTCTTTCCATGGTGTATGCTCTGGTACAGATTATAATGGAGCGACTACAGTTGGAAGGTCAGATATCAGCTTATGTATACGATTGGCATGATGAATGAAGCTGATTCTTTTAAGCGGTCTTAGTGCCAAGTTATTGAATCTCTCCTTCAGGAGATGGCTTACAGAGCTGAGGAATTCTCTCTCAAGGTCATGACCTTTGTGTCTCTACGTTCTTTTAGCGCTATTTTCTGTATTTCTACTACTAGTGTGGACCTCCTGGCGCCTGTGATAATCCGTAGTGACTGATTTTTTACCTTGTCCAGATTATGTATCGTGTAATGTATCTGAAAGCTATGCTGATATACAGAACTACCACAGTGGTTCCTACAGTGGCCAATATCGCCCCTTCCCTCATCGGGGGTGTTGTGAAGATCCAGTGAGGGAAAGAGGAGCGGAAGAGATCAGAACAACAGAGCGAATAAAGGTCTGGATAGCATCAAGTGTGATCTTCTTCTTCTTCTTCTTCTTCGTTCGCACTGTCTGTCTATATCTGCAGTCCTGTCTCTTGGATAAATTTCACTGTTTTTTGTAACTCATGTATGGAACCGTAGAGCTTATCTTCTTTAGTGGTTTCACTGGGCCAGTAATTATTTCTCAGTGTCTCGTAGTTGATGCAGTTCTGGAGGATATGTTCCACGGTTTGGGGCACCTGGGCACATGTACATAGATTAGTAGTACCAACCTTAAACTTTGTATACATATGACTTCGGAGACGGCTGTGTCCTGTTCGGAGACGGAAGATGGTGACTTGTTCCTTTCTGTTTAGCATGTGATAGTCATCATGTGGTGGTGTTTGTGGCTTCCTGTAGGTTTTTATCATGCTTTTCTTCTGATTATAGGTGACTGGTATGTCTGGTTGCTCCATTTCAGTGCCCTCTTTGGCCAGATGGTCAGCTTTCTCATTGCCTGGTATCCCACAGTGGGAGGGAATCCATTGCAAAGTGACTCCATGTTGTAAGCCAATTTTTGACAAGGCATCCTTAAGGTCTGGTAGTTTGTTGCACTGAAGAGCCTCCAGTACTGATCTTGCATCTGTGAGAATTACTACAGGACATGTATCAATTCTGGAGTCTGATAGTTTTTCAACTGCAGCAATAATTGCCCTAACTTCTGCATCAAAGTTGTTGCAGTATTTACCAGTGGGTATGGAAATCTTGTCAATGGTGTTGTTTGGATATTCAATATATGCTCCTGCCCCACCATTCTTTATGGCATTATGTGCAGATCCATCTGTATACACACGTATCCAGGTGTCACATGGATATTTGTCATCTAGAACACTAAGTGTGGCTGTTGATCTTACAAGACTGCTCTGCATCTCACCATTCTGCACACCTTTCACTTCAGTCTGAATAGTTATTTGTGTATAATCTGCTTCTTTCCATGGTGTATGCTCTGGTACAGATGATAATGGAGCGACTACAGTAGGAAGGTCAGGTATCAGCTTACGCATACGCTTGGCCTGATGAATGAAGCTGCTTCTTTTAAGCCGTCCTAATGCCAAGTTATTGAATCTCTCCTTCAGGGGATGGCTTACAGAGCTAAGGAATTTTTCTCCCATGGTCATGACCTTTGTGTCTCTACGTTCCTTTAGCGGTTGAACACCAACTATTTCTGCATTTCTACTATTGGTGTGGACCTCATGGCACCTGTGATAATCCGTAGTGACTGATTTTGAACCTTGTCTAGATTATGCAGCGTAGTGTTTGATGCTGTGCACCAAGATGTTGAGCCATATTCTAAATGTGGTAGAATACTTTGCTGATATACATTCTTGAGGATTCTTTCACTAGCTCCCCATGTAGTCCCACTCAGTTTTCTTAATATGGCTAGTTTTCTTCTGGCTTTTGCTTCTGCACTGTTGATGTGTTGCTTCCAAGTCAGTTTTGAGTCAAGAGTCACTCCTAAGTAAGTGGGTTGGTTGTCCATCCTTAAGGGTATTTCATTTACAAAGATCTTACCTGCTTTCTGTTTAGATGAGAGGGTGAACAGAGTGGTGCTTGATTTCTCTGTGTTGATACTTACACACCATTTGTTTGTCCATGATGTCAAGATGTCTGCTGCTCTTTGGAGTCTCTGTGTAGCAACTGTCGCATATTCATCTGTACACCACATGACCAGATCATCTGCATACAGTGCTGCTTTGATTCCATAGGGAAGTTCATCAAGTGTGATGAATGATAGGCAAGGGGGGGGGGGCGATAGCTCGATACCAGGTGGGAACCACTGGACTACCATAATCTCTTCTTTTGCCTTGTTACTGATCATTTATGTTTCATTTATAACAATACAAGTGCACATACCAGTGGAGTTTGAGTGTATGTGATGACACACCGAACTACAGGTGACTAAATGTTTTTCACTTTTGATCAAGATTTGTTAGTATATTGTGATATTATTTTTTGTAGTTGTTGTTTGACAGAAAAGATCATTTGTTTGAAAGATATCCTTGGAAATCGTGGTAAGAAGCGACATCTCATAGAAACGAAAACAATGTAGCGGACACATAAAGCGAAAATTGTTCTGTGGGGAGAAAATTACATGTTATTTGAGTGTCACGCGAAGAGTAGGACCAAACTTTTAACCTGTAAAAGATAACCTGGCGTGACAATGCATAGGATAGTGGTTATGTGTGCTTGCAAACAGACAACAAATATTGGGGGGAAAATAAAAACAAAATAAGTAAATCAATTTGTCCAGAAGGTATTGGCTCGAAAGGCCAAGACCTCCGAAAGGAATTTTTCAAGCATAAATATATTTTCCTATCCCCCCCCCCCCCCCCACCCCCATAACCTTATTTTATCCATTCTTGTTTTTTTCATCCTGTATGGGCCCACCAAAACCTCTCCAGGACCTCCATTAAAACTCGGGTCCCAGAGCAATGCATGGGCTGCACCAAGCCTGACGGGGCTTGCAGCATCACTCCACTGTTTAGCTCAAAAGAAGGCAACATCGGAGGCAACATTTTTAACGTATACAGTTACCGATGTGGGGAATACTAAACAGCTACCTGCAACTTTAAACCAGTCACTATGTGAATCAATGGACGACGTTAAACCTACAAGTGTACTATTACACGTCAATAAATCAGTGCCTTCTACAGCGCTCAATGGAACATCGCGCACATAAAACCTGGAATTTAAATCTTTGGATTCCAGTTTTGCTGGCGACATTTTGAACTTCCGCATAGCTTACAGCGACCAATGCAAATTTTAAAAAATAGAATGAAACAAAGAACCTTACTATATATATATATATATATATATATATATATATATATATATATATATATATATATTTGTTTTGTTTGTTTGTTTTGTTTTGTTTGGGGGGGGGGCCAAGTTCGACTTTCACTGCGATTGATAACTGTCAAAAGCTGAAGCATTTATGCGAACATTATTTAGAGAGTTTCTTGTTTCTGAAAGATTTCCTGATGTCATAGTTAACATAGAGCTGACCTGTGCGAGAAACGTTGCCGCTGCTGTTGTTGTTCTGTTCCGCTGGAGCTGCAGCCGCCATGCTGCCAGTCTGAGGAAGGTGTTGGGGCACAGGATCCGGTCCAACTGGAAGTGGGTTACGGCAGGTTCTCTTTGTTTGTTTGTTTTTCAGTACCTACGTGGAGCTAATATATAAGGGGTACACGATATCTTTTTTTGCAGCCTCCACAGCCACAGGAGTTATAGCATTCCCTGCCTCATTAACAAGAAGGCTAGGCCGGTTACTGGGAGCACCACCGGAGGGGTTGGACGAGGTCTTAGTCGGTTACCGTTCGTCAGCTCTGACGACAGCATGTCAACTATGACTCGCTGACCGCCAAATCGGACACAGCCTTCACGTCCTAAGGACGAGCTGGTGCCGGAGCAGCACAAAGGGGGACTAACATCTGCGTCATGAAAGTGTTTACATTCTGCTACATCTCCGCTTCGTTACACTGATATGCACGATGTAACTTGATTACCCAGAATCGACAAAGCACTAGATTCATACAAAAACTTGGGCCATAGTAAACATTTCAACTTCTATCAACTCCACAGTTGCGACATACATAGATCAATCATCACATAATTCCACTAGTTAAAAGAGAACAGGTTTATTGGTGAAACCCCATTTGTTGGTGCATGTTGCCAATGTAAGTTGAATGGAAAGCCTGATGGAAATCACAACAACAGGAAATAGGTGTCCGGCCGACTGACATCGCTATGGGATGATCTTTCTCACGGCAAAACAAAATATTAAAGGAATTTTCAAATTTCTTACAACATAAAACACAACATACTTTATCAAATCTGAATTCACCACTTGTCAGCAGGGCAATCTACACTCAGCTATACGTAAAAACTAGAAAAACTGTCCTTAAAATGAAAAATTAACCAACTGTTAATTTCCCTACAAAGAGACAGACAGCAACATAAATTCTACATTTTCGGCAACCCAAATACAAAATACTAACTCTGGAAGAGGAACTTGGTAGAACCTCCATTTTTGGACCTACTTCCTTGCCGGCCTCAACCGTTCACTTCTGCTCTTTGCCTGTGCGTCTCTTCCAGTTCATTCACAGTGTGTACCAATACGTACGAACTTTACATCACTGATTCGCTTGTTGCGCAAGCCTATAAGTTTCCAAAATTAGTTCTATACAGGGGAGACTACGATTTTTCCCTTATCCAAACCATTTACCTATCCTATTCTGATACAGCCCATCCGACGTGATCAAGAGCTGTAGAAATACATATTGCTTGATCACAACGGAGTAACACATTCTTTAATAAACAAAAGAATTCTAATGCAGTTGGTCCTCGACTTTCATTAACTCGACTTATGGTTATTCTGAAGTATGATGAACTTGCCACTTTATGCTGTAATTTTCAGATTTGTTAACAGAGTAATTTATATTTTAAGTAAACTGTGCATTTATTTTATTCTACTTTATTTTTCTATTATCCTAACTTTGTTGCGTAACATGAACATAAAACTGAGCTGAATAAGTGTCTGTGCTTTATTTTTCCTCAAGTACTATATATACTGTACATATATGTACCTCAGTGCTCTTTGATATTTTAATGATTAACCATACGATCAAACAATGCGATAACGAAACCATGAAATTTAAACGCTAACCTGCTTCAAACTGAAGTGAGATATTTCATATAACTTATACAAAGTCACTTAGTCTCGCAAGATGAATGTCGGGGGTTCGAATCCTACCGGAGGCGCCCCAGTCACCCAGGCTGTATAAATTGGTACCTGATTTCTTCTGGAGTTGGGGAGGGAAAGGCGCCCAGGCGTGATATTGACCATATCACCCTCTAGTGTGCTGACAGGTCAAAGAAAATATGGACATTAACACCATATCTCTTAAGGCATGACAGGGCTACCTTTACCTTATACAAAGTGCAGACTTATATAAAGAGAAGAGACTTTGCATCCAGTTTAATTTGGTATTTTATTTACAAAACCTGGAAATTCTGCTAAAAGCAGGCAGACTAGATTTATAAAAGAGGGACATCCTGTGTGCTAGAAATATCAAGATAAGCAGAAAATGAGAAAATCCTGGAATAATACTAAAATAAAATTGGACGGATAAAGTCCCAATCGAAATTTCAAGAAATACCCAAAGATATGATTTATGACACCAAACAGCCATATGAAACGAAACACATTGATAAGAAACATTTAGATATATTTTGAAAATACTGCATTGCTTTACACGCACACACACAAAGCATTGAATGTTACCTGAATTACTGAGTACAGTAACGAGCACATTAAAATGATCCTGATGTTACCTGGCTGCAGCAGTTTCAAAATATGCTCCCTTACGCTGTTGAGAAAGATTGTTTTTCATTGTGCTTTTCAAGATCGCTTAATGAACATTGCATAAATTCATGTTGTATGAAATTCTGGGCATTCATGAATATTCTTTTACTCAAGCGCCCAAGAGAAAAAAAATATCCCCTCAGGTTTAACATACAATACAAGTCTGCTTGAGCAGCACGGTTATCAGGGCCAGGAAACCAAAACTAGTCAAAACCCTGTCCTACGTCCTCCTTGGTGCTCCTAGCATAAGCTCAGCCTGGACAGCTAGAGAGGGCTTACCATGGTCTCCATGGCAGCAGAGTACGCGAAGAAGCGCTTGCATTTTTTTGCGCGGTCCATTTTCGATCTTCAGACCAAAACCTTCCTAATCCACACTCAGTCCGACAGACGCCTGTCTTACAGCGTCTTCACAGCATCAGCTGTGCTCTCAGTTCCAGACAGAAGAACACAATCGGCCATTCGAATGTAAACCATGGGCGACAACTACGTTACTGGTAAGCACATATAATTCATTTCTCTACATTACAATAAGGAATAAAATAAAACGGTTTTAAGAGAAAGTAAGATATGAACCTTTCTTACAAATGTTCACTATATAGAAAACTTGGCACTAGCTTACTTCTATTAGAAACGACTAGAATAATAGGGCAGGCAAGAAAAATTGAAACAGATTAACAAAAATCGAAACTTAGGCGCGGTTTTTCTGTCCACAATCTGATATCGACTGACATGACTGAATCAATAGCAGTGAGGTCTCTCGGACAGTGCTTAATTTTCCAGTTAATGCTGCCTTCCAGTCATTAAAGAGCCTGATCCGTGCTACGGAGTTCGTGCACCTATGCTGAGATTTTCATTACTAAACAAGGAGTGAGAAAAATCATGCATTAATGTAATGTAATGCATGTAAAGAAAATATCCTACATTTTAACATTTTTAACAATCTAATTAATTTCTAGATAAAGTACCAGAGTAAAAAGGTAAAGGTAATCCTGTCATGCCTTAGAGGCACATAGGGATATGGTGTTAGTGCCCATATTTTCCTTGACCTGTCAGCACACTAGAGGGCGATATGGTCAGTATCATGCCTGGCCGCCTTTCCTTTCCCAACTCAGAAGAAGGCGGGTATCCATTTCTACAGCTGGGTGACTGGGGTGCCCCCGGTCGGATTCGAACGCCCGACCTTCGCCATGAGAGACAAGTGCACTAACTACTTCGTCACTCAGACACCCTAAAGTACCAGAGTGAGAGAAGTTTATTTTTAGATAAATTACCAGAGAGAGAGAGAGAGAAATAAAAAGCCCCTAGCAATATAAGAATAAATAGTTGAACAGAACTAATAGAAATCATATCTGAAAGAATTCTCAGATTTTTATAGGATGTTCGGTTCTAAGGACTGTCATAGCCAGGAGGTTGGGTATGGGATACGTTCTCCACTCCAAGTAAATACCTCCAAGGCGTGCGTCTCACATAGCCTCTGACAGTCCAAGTCAAGCTCCTGGCCTTCTCGTGGCGGAAGTGTTCAAACTGACAGGAGAAGGAGCGAATGGCGAATATCTGGCGCCTGAAAACCGGACGCTTCGGGTAGATGAGAGTCATGTTTGGTAGCTCATCTGAGAGAAGGAAAACTCTGATTTAAAACCAGCTCCTGGCAAGATTCTTCAGCTGCCGTGCGTGGGGTGAAACTCCTCCCGGCCAATGAAGAAAAATGCGATTAGGGTATCCGCGCGGCGACGCGGTGGAAAAGGTGAAGGAAAGGATTAAGTGACGTAACCAGTAGTCTCGAGGTCAGGGCTACTCAAATCACGGCACCTCTGCTCTAGAGGCCGGCCACGTCCTAAATACACCCATACTGGGGCAGATTGCCTTAACCGGCTTAACTCAGAGGTTAAACTAAGACACTTCTGGCGAGATTCTTCGGCCGCCGCGTGTGGGGTGAAAATCCTCCCGGCCAATGAAGAAAATGCTAAAATGTGATTAGTTGTGCCGTGCGGCGCAGCTGTGGAATAGGTGATGGACAGGATAAAGTGAAGTTTAATCAGTATGTCCAGTAGTTTCGAGGCGAGATTTACTCATACCACGGCACATCTGCTATAGAGGCCGACCACGTCCTGTATACACCCATACTGGTGAAATATGCCTAAACCGGCTTAAACCAGTTGTAAAACTTGATGACTACTCCTGCCACGGTCCTTCCGCTCTAGAGGTCGGTCGCGTCTAAATACGCAAATACTGGGATAATATGCTTAAACCGGCTCAACCCAGGGGTGAAACTTACTAGTGGCGAGGATTCGTCCTCCTGGACAAAAGATCCGTCCTGATCAAAACTGGGAAGTGTAGCGGCCACGACCACGCACTGCTGAAGTCGGAGACACTGGACCAGTGCAATCTAGATAGGCAACCACCTCTCACCCGACGGGGATATATGCGTATCCTAATCACACTGAGGTTTTCCGCTGAGAAAGTCCAACGCTGGACTGGACGGGCAACCATCTTTCACCCGGCGGGTATATGCTGATATCCAAACCACATCGAGGTTTTCCGGTGAGAAAGTCCAACCCTAGATTAAACTGATGCAACTAAAACCACGGTGTCACCCAATCCCGCTTCTGTGACCCTCCGAGAATACAGGCCCAAGCCCCGCGATACTCTGAACCTCTTGTGCTCCTCTCGGGGATCTCTTGTAGTCCTCTCTGGGATCTCTTGTGGTCCTTTCGGGGATCGCTTATGGTCCTCTCGGGGACCACAGGAAAAAATTTAGTAGGATCACGGGGCGGTTTTGGTGGTAGAAGGTACGAAGAAGAAGGAGAAGACGAGTAAGAAGAAGAAGAAGAAAGGATGTTTAACAGAGGAGAAAGTATAACATAATGTCTTGTAACCTAGACTTATGATTATATATATGAACATATTATAGTTACAATTGCCAGCATTAAAATAAGTAAGAAAAATTAGATAGGATATTTAGGGAACAAGGCAGAAAACCGATTCACACGATACAAGTGAAAGACCATTACGACTGGACGCTGACAAATGTAAAGAAAAGAAACAGACGAATAGAAAAGACAGACACAATGACACCGAGGAAGAGATAGGCTAAAGAAAGACAATCATAAGTACAATAGTTTGGAATTACCGCCTGGCAATACCATCCTGCAAGTGAAATAGCAGGAGGCGACAAATAGTCGGCGAAATGAAGATAAGACTAGGAAGATAGACAATTAATTGTCCGACAGTCCCCCAAGCGCTGGAGAAGAACTTGCCCGAGGTGTGGTAACTGAACAGGGACGCTAGAAGGATTTAAGAAAAGCCAAAAGTCCTCTTGGCGACGGATATTCGGCAACCAGACTAGTAATAAGTCAACAAGCACAGATAGAAAGTGTCAGTGGCAATAAAATGGAGGGATGGACCTTCGACACCATAAAACTCACAGGTCAGGACTCAAGAATCAATCGGTAATCAGTTCTAAACCAGTGGACCAGTTAGGGCCGGGGCAGAAATATCCATTGGTGATTTCGCCGAACGGGACTCCAAGATAAAATGAGGAGACAGAGAGAGACATGGAAGGGGGATACGCACAGAGGCAAGCACAGACGTACACACACAGACTCGGGGGCAAAAGATACTCACAGACGAAGATAACAAGATGCTCAGAGACGAAGATAACAAGATACTCACAGACGAAGATAACAAGATGCTCAGAGACGAAGATAACAAGATACTCACATACGAAGATAAGAAGATACTCAGAGGCGAAGATAAGAAGATACTCACATACGAAGATAACAAGATACTCACAGACGAAGATAACAAGATACTCACATACGAAGATAACAAGATTCTCGGAGACGAAGATAACAAGATTCTCGGAGACGAAGATAACAAGATACTCAGAGACGAAGATAACAAGATACTCACAGACGAAGATAACAGGATACTCACAGACGAAGATAACAAGATACTCACAGACGAAAATAACAAGATACTCACAGACGAAGATAACAAGATACTCACAGACGAAGATAACAAGATTCTCGGAGACGAAGATACTCGGACACTCAGACAAAGACTCAGACAGGTAGATGGAGACCTGGAGAGACGTGCAGACAGGAACAGACAAGCAGCTACCAACAGATATAGTAGGGGGTTTAGAAAGATACATTTTGTTGAAGGGCACCTTGCGAAGTAGACAGATATAGAATCAGACAGCCATGCTGATGTGATGAAACTACGAGCTAGACTGATACGCGGTTGCTAAGAAGATCTAGTGAATAGATAGTGAGATCGTGTGTAGTGAACAGAAAGAACTCGACTTACATTTCGCAGAAGGTTCACGAGACAGAGAGAGAGAGAGAGAGAGAGAGGGAGAGAGGGAGAGAGAGATAGAGAGATTATATAATAATGATGGTGTAATCCAGTTGATATGCACTTTAAGAATGAGTTCTCCGTTGTTTATGCCTTTTCTATTGAAGTTCCACACCCATTTTTATAGGAGTCAACTGGGACACATATACTTGTAGTTCTCGTTCCGAACAAATGGTGTTCACAGTACTTGTGCAAGACGTTTCTGTGCTACACGATTTAAATACCAACATTGTTATAAAGTAAATCAAAGAAATATATGTCCCTACGATAAGCTAGGTCTACATGAGGTATTGACAGCGATTACCCTGAATGTAAAAGATCTAACGCTGTGGTATTTCATCTGTTAATGATGATGATGATGATGACGACCAAGATTTAAAAAATGCTACACTTTTCTTCAAGCCTTGGCAGTACACAAACAAGTGGAACGATGTCTTCCAGGGAACTTGGAAGTAAAACTTTACTATTAGCTAATTCGAAACATGAACAAAAAATTAATTCCGTCTCGTTTGTGATTCTCTTGTGGTGCAGTTTACGGAAAACGCTCCAAGGAAATGGGCTATTATCCTACTTTTTTATAAATCGTCAGTCCAGCCTGAAACAGCCATGACTCGATGATGATAATGATGATGATATTGATGATGATCATGATCATCATGATGAAGCAAATATGATAAAGTACGACAGAATGATTCATTCATGTGTCCTTTCAAAGTGACAAGAAGATTTTTCACTGTCGTAATGAAAATATCCAAGAAAATAAATTACAGTCACTATCTAGTCCATTATTCATAGAATTAATCATTAACTTAATCAATTAATCTGCGGAAGACTGTGAAGGAAATCTATTGCTGCAAGCAGGATAAAGCTCATCACAGACACGTGACTATCGCTTCCGATCTGAACAAATATGGCGACTGTCCACTCAAAATAACTTCCGGCGTCTTCTGTATGCGCAGAACAGCATCGTCGAAGTTCGACGTTGATGAACGAGTTTAGCACACATAGAGCAGGTGCTTCATACGGAAGACTTTTTTTCTGAACTAACAAAGCTTCAATTGTAATTTGTCTTTCCACCTTGTGCTACTCATTTTGATCATGTTTATCTAGGTATACATTTTTTTTCCATTCTTCACAGATCCATTTATCCCCATAGGGGAAAAAAAAAACCTTTTGGGATATTTCATGTGTCACACTTATTTCTGAATTAATAATTGCCATCAACTTATTCATAGTCAGATGCAAACAGTTTGACATTTCAAAGCCGAAACATTGTGAAACATGATCATCTTATTCATAGTGCTAACGTCTGGCAACAGTTTGTACTTTGCGGCTATAAACTGCATTCACTATAACCACCACCATGCCAGACAAATAACACATAAACAATACTTGTAAGCACTGTGGCACTGAAGCTGAAACATATCGAAGGAGCCCTTATAGGAAAAAAGTGGTTAATGCACTCGTCTCTTTTTACGAGGCCAGTGGTTCGAGTCTCCCCCTTCCCCTTTAGAGTCGCCACAGTCAAGCATCTGTAGAAATGTGCGTCTGTTTCCATCTCCAGCTGCCGATGAAAAGGAAGCCTGACCATATCAGCCCCCACGCAATCTATTCTACCGGAAGGTGAAGGAAAAAATATGTTCACTAACACTGTATCTTCTAGGTGCATCTATAATATGATAGCACTACTTTTACTGTGTACATTATAATCATGTACCACTTATGGAAGATTGATTGCTGTGAATCTTTAGTTTCTCTTCTTTCACAATGCATCTGGCCAAGCTGATTCCTGTACACGCGTTGTCGTTGTTCAGCCACATATGTCGCCGTTATTGCCCTCCTCTCATTTCGTTTCAGCTTTTCCCTCAAGCCATCATCATCATCATGTACCATGCCGGGCAGTGTAGGCGGTCATATTCCTCTAGAAATCTCGGTCCTTGAGTAACTCTGTTACTGATTTCTTTCCATGCCACAGTGTCAGGCCTTCTAACATCTGTTCCCTCGGTCGTTCTTTACTTCTCCTGCCTTCAATTTTGCGCATAGTCAGAATGTTTTCCAGTTTCTTTCTTCTCATCACATGCCCCAAAATGAAGATTGTCTTCGTTGTTATACAACATTTTGTCTCAAACACGGCTCATTATTTATTTTGGCTGTCCATGGGATCCTCATCATTCTTCACAGGAAACCACATCTCTGTTGCTTCCAACGATTTACTCATTTGCCTGCCAAAAGTCCATGATTCACATCTGTATACCAAAATAGATCCAATATAACAATGCAGCACTTTCTTTCTCACACTAACGACACTGACTTTTTTCACAAAAAGGTTTCCAGGATAGAGATAGATGGATAAAAGTTAAATATTTTTGGACATATTAAAGCTTATGACAATCTGGAGAAGACCGTCTTGGAAGGGTACATAGTAGAAAAAAGAGAAAGACCAAGGCGAAGATGGCTGCAAGACATCGTTGATAATCTGCACATGGACGCATAAGCAGCAGGGCATCTTGCTTATAACCGAGAGGCCTACAGGAGAGCTGTTAGGGAGGCAAAGTTCCACAAAGGACATGCAAATGACTGACTGGTTTTCAATTTCTGAGTGGCATTTCTGCTTTTTATTTCTGTGACACATCTTCCATCAGTTGTTATTACTGATCCCAGGTATTTAAACTTGTTCACTTGTTGCAGTGTTGTTCCATTGATACTCAGGCTACCACCTGGTGGGCACTTCTTTCTGGACATAACCATTGTCTGCGTTTTCTTGATGTTCAGACTAAGTCCATTGTTTTCACTCTCTGTTACTAAAATATTCAACATGTCCTGCAGATCTTTCTCATTTTCTGCTATCAATAATGTATCATCAAATAACACAAGTTATTTAAATTATATCCTCCCACCTCTATTCCTGGAATGTTTATTATTGATCTCGTGATGTTGTCACTATAAAGAGAGAACAGATCAGGGGACATAACGCATCCTTATCTAACGTTCTGCTTGATTGCCAGATATCTTCCTATTTTTTTCTCCGCTTGAGCTGCTGTGATTTGTTTCCAGTTTATATTTTCAGTTATTCTGACATCTTTGCTGCCAACATTTATGTCTTTCCTCCTCAAGTATGATTTTCATTATATAATTATTCCTACTGATATACCCTAAATGTTTTAAAATATATAATTATTACATTTTTTTTTGTTTCTTTGTTTTTCAATTCATTTAGGAATTTAGTATGTACTTCTTTGGCTTATTTCTCAATAAGTATGTTTTAAAAGAAATATGGCGATCACGCACATAAGCAGTGGGCAATCACAAACGAGGCTACTGCTAGATTTTAAAAAGAGGAAAAAAAACAAAGAAAGAAAGAAGGAAGGAAAGAAGAAAAGAAATTCTCAGGTTTATTTCCCCTTCCCCCCCCCCTCCCCATTTCTATTCGTAAGCTCTTCGAGCCAAAGAGGAAATGTAGTCGGGCGAGATCACATTCAAGTAATCAAAATGCGCATTTCAAGAAGGCAGCTCTCTTTCTGTAGAAATCTTACATACGTTCGAGTGATAGGTCATGCTAAATGTGGAGCAATGTCGCTGTCTGGCCACTACAGGACAACGGACTCAGACAGCACTTTCTTAAAAAAAAAAAAAAGTGATCACAGAATCCCCGGGGCGGGGGAATGGGAAAAGTTAGTAAAAGTTCAAATTTGGAATCAGCGTAACTAGTCTTGTCCAGTGGTTCCCAACATTTGTACATTCAATGACAACTTTTCCAACTAAAACTGGCTTGTGAACCAGCGTTGAACTGAAAATTAATTTATTAATTGCATGAACTTTTAAATGTTTTCACGCAACAGATAGCATCTAGTACTAAATCAGTGACGGAGCCACGATAAGGACCATATGTTGGCCAGGGACCACAGATTAGAACCGCTGATCTAGATTATACAGAACATTAGAACAATTTGAAGTTTTCTAATTTAATATTAAACTGCAGAGTAGTTCACATGATTAGCGGCAAAGTACCATTGGTTTCCAGGGTCTGTGGCCTGAGAAAGACTAGAACCACTGATCTGAGGGGTACTTTGTAACGAATAGTTAGTGCGTAGTCCACACGTGACTAGACGGTTACTCATCTTACTGGAGGCTGGAGTTCTTTTCAAGTTATTCTCTTACTATTTCTCTATTTCTTTCTTTCTTTCTTTCTTTCTTTCTAGAGTGCTTTGTCTACATGTTTTTTTTTTGGGGGGGGGGGGGGGGGCTAATCGTACCTGGCTTGGCCTAACACTTTACTGGGCGTAAGATTTATTGTTTCCATCTACCCTAAGTGTACACCAGCGGTTTCCAAACTGTGATTCTTAAAGCATTATTGCTTGGTCCTCGATTGCGTTATCGATTAAGTGCCATCTGTTGAATAAAAACAATTAAAGATTCGTGAAATTGCGATAGTATACGTTTATATAAGATGCTTGTTTGCAAATAAAATTACAGTACCTTGAAAAGTGTTCTTTGATGTAAAAAAAAAAAGCAAACTTGGTAACAACTGGTGTATATTAGTGTTTCAGCATCAACATCTTAATAACAGGGTTGCCATGCCCTCCAGTCAGCGAGACGCGCTGGTAAACAAGTTAATAAGCCAAATACGCTAGCAGGTAATGTATTATGGTATCTGAGTACTATATCATTTAACAGTAAGAGAGAAAGGTGTTATATTCCAAACAGAAAAAAAAAACAATTACGATACACAACTCAATGCTTGTATAAATAAAAGGAGACGCGATAACTCGTCTGGTTTTTTTATACGTGGTTTCTTACTAAAGAAACAATTAACAACAACGACAACGACAAGAACAACAAAAATTCGAAGCAAACAGATATATGTTTTTTTTTGTAGAAAGAGTCAACAAATACCCTTGACAAACAAACAAAAAACTGAATAGATCATCACGTAAGTTCAGAACAATGGACACCAAGTTAAATTACAATAAAGAAAGACAGTCATTATTTTCATGGAAATGTTACAAGAAACAGAAGTTAGAGATCTTTGTAATAACAGGAAAGTTCGATGGGAACAAAAACAAAAACACAAAAAACGAGAGGAATAGCAAAAGGAAAATATCTCAGTGGACTGACCTTGTGATGTGGAAAATGAGAAGCACTTCGCTTGATCAGAAACACCAAGGATAGCACAAGTTGTTGGGAAAGTATGATTGCCAACGCCGTCCTGACTGGTAAATAATAATAATAATAATAATAATAATAATATTATTATTATTATCTCTATTATTACTATTATTCTTTTTCTTCAGCTTTCCAAGCCATTAAGCTCACTGCTGCAGATAAAGTTCGCCTCCATTTCTCTCTGTTCCTAATCTTCTGTCTCCAGTTGGTGGCACCAGTTTCTTTTATATCCTTTTCTATACTGTCTTTCCATCTCTGCCTTGGTCTACTCCTTGGTCTTGTTTCCCTCATCTCTTGTGCGTACATAATTTTGGTATGTCTATTCTTTTCCATTCTTTCTACATGGCCCTTCTTCTTCTTCTTCGTTCGCTTCTACCACCAAGATCGCCTCGTGATCCTACTGAATTTACTCCCATGGTCCTCGATAGGTCCCGTAGTCCCCCTGTGGACCCCGAAAGGACCACATGAGATCCACGAGAGGACCACAAGAGGTTCAGAGTATCGCCTATATTCTTGGTGGGTCTCAGAAGCGGGAATGCGTGACACCGTGATTTTCGTTGCACCAGTTTAATCTAGAGTTGGACTTTCCCACCGGAAAAACTCGACGTGTTTTTGGATATCAGTGTATCCCCGCTGGATGAGAGGTGGTTGCCCATCCAGCCTAGATTTGGACTTTCTCACCGGAAAACCTCGACGTGTTTTGGGATACCCGTGTATCATCGCCGGGTGAGAGGTGGTTGCCCATCTAGTCCAGCGTTGGACTTTCTCACCGGAAAACCTCAGCGTGATTAGGATACGCAAACATCCCCGCTGGGTGAGTGGTGGTTGCCTATCTAGACTGCACTAGTCCAGTCTCTCCGATTTCAGCATTTTGTGGTCATGGCCGCTACCCTTCCTAGTTGTGACCAGGACGGATCTTTTGTCCAGGAGGACGAATCCTCGTCGCTAGTAAGTTTCACACCTGGGTTGAGCCGGTTTATGCATATTATCCCAGTATGGGTGTGTTTAGGACGTGACCGACCTCTAGAGCGGAGGTACCATGACTTGAGTAGCCATCAAGTTTCACTCCTGGTTTAAGCCGGTTTAGGCATATTTCACTAGTATGGGTGTATACAGGACTTGGCCGACCTCTATAGCAGAGGTGCCATGGTATGAGTAGCTCTCGTTGCGAGACCACTGGACATACCAATGATAAGATTCACTCCATCCGTTCCATCACCTTTTCACATCGGCGCCGCACGGCAACCCTAATTTATTTTTCGCATTTTCTTCATTGGCCGGAAGGAGTTTCACTTTACACGCAGCATCCAAAGAATCTCGCCAGCAGTGTCTTTACCTCCGGATCAAGCCGAGTGCACATAGGACGTGGCCGACCTCCAGACCAGAGGTGCCATGATTTGACTACTGTTTACTTCGTTTAATTCTTTCTTTCACCTTTTCCACAGTGGTGCCGCGTGGCAACCCCATTCGCACCTTTCTTAACTTGCCACTCCACGCACGGCAGCTGAAGAATCTCGCCAGCAGCATCTACATGGCCCAACCAGCGTAGTCTGTTCAGTTTCAGGACATGTATGTTTTTATATTATTAAGGCTCACGCCGAAACGGCACAACTTTATAATCGATAAGTAATAAAGCTGTTCGTACTTTTTTCCTGTTGTGTACATTCTGTTCAGTTCAGTGCTCTTTCTAGCTCTCCATTCTTCACTGCTGGTATCCTTTGTGTGCCCAATGATTCTTCGTAGGATCTTGTTCTCAATGATCTGCAGTTGTTGTTCACCTTTCTTTTATTGTGTTCCACGTTTCTATTCCATAAATGACAGCTGGCCTTATTATAGTTTTGTAGATTGTTATTTTGGTGTTCTGGGACAGAATTTTGGATTTTAACAGATTTTACAGGACGAAGTATATTTTATTCCTTATTTCTCTCTCTCTCTCTCTCTCTCTCCTGAAGTGCCCAGGGCACGTCGGACTTCCGCAAGGGTTTTCCACAAATGCCTGTCCTTTGCTTTTTTTTCTGCTCTTCCCCAGGTGAGCCCTCTATTGCTCAACATCATTTCTGTTGTTCTTGTCCATGTCTCTTTTGGTCTACCCTTACTTCTGTTCCCCTGTGGTGTCCATCTTATTGCTATTTTTAGCAGTGAGGCGTCAGTCATTCGGAGCATATGTCCCAACCATCGCCAGCATCTTTCCTCAATAATTGCTGTCAGTGGCTTCATCTGCATTTCTGCCAACAAGATGTTATTTCTTATGGTGTTTGGTCAAAATGTTTTTCTCATTCGTCGTAAACATTTAGTCTGGAAAGAATTCAACTTGTTTTCTGTGGTTTTTGGTGATTTTCCAGCATTCACGTCCATAGAATAGTACACTTAGAAAATTACTCTTAAATATCTTGATTTTCGTATTTATGCTTAGTTTTTAGATTTTCATATAGTCTACAGCACTGCAAAAGCCTGGCTTGCTCTAGTAAGTCTGCTGTTGGTGTCCTCTGTGCTGTCTCCATTGTCTGCTACTCTACTGTCAAGGTATACAATTTCGTTGACCTCCTCCACTAACTTGCTATCTACTCTGAGTACATTTCTGTTGTTCACATTTTGCTTCATTAACTTTGTCTTTCCTACGTTGATCTTTAGTCCTATGTTGTTTGCATTCTGAGTTAGCTTGTTTATTTTATCTTGCATTTCTTTGTGGCTGCTTGATAGTAGACAAATGTCGTCTGCAAAGTCAAGGTCCTCCAGCACTGTGTCAAGGTCCTCCAGCACTGTGTCAAGGGTCCATTGTAATCCTCTGTGTTTATTTGATGTTGCCTCCTTCATTAACCAGTCCACTGCCAAGATAAATAATGTTGGTGATAGTACACATCCCTGCTTCACTCCTGTTTGTACCCTAAAGCTACTGGAGGTATGTTCTCCACAGATCACTTTGCACTGAAAACCCTATTCCTTATCTGTACTCTGCTTTTAATTTCCTCGCTTACTTTGTTGCTTCTGTTGAAGGTTGTGCCTAGATATTTGTATGTTTATGCTTTCCTAATCATCATATCTCCAACATTATATAATTTGGATCATTCTGCCTCTGGTCTCTTGATATCTTCGCGTACTCTGTCTTTATCTCGGTTAATGGTAAGACTCACTTTTAGTGTCATATCTCTCATGTGTATGGAGGTATTGGTGTCTCCGTGCATAAATTTCCCCCGCTAGGTGGATGTCATCAGCGTATCCTAATAGTTTAGCTTGTTCTTCTGTACTGCTTTCTTCTTTCATTTTTCTGATTACCTGTTCTAGTACTAGGTTGAAGAATAGTGGAGATAATGCATCACTTTATTTTAAACCAGTTCTTATTTAAAAGAGTTATGACTTTCTTCCTTTATATATCACTACATTTTTGTACCCTCCAAACAAAATAATAATAATAATAATAGGAAAATACCTATGTTGATCATGATTTTTTGAAAGTGCAGAAGGTAAATGGATGAGGTAGAGCGGAAAACAGTACAGACGGAGCAAGCAAGTAAACCCACACAAGCATCTCTGACTATGAACGTTTTTGCGTGAGAAACCATCAAGTAGACTGCTCATATCACAGAAGCCAGGCTAGTTATTTTGTTAGACCACACTGCTTGGCGTCCCATGGCGAGACGGCTGTTCACGCCAAGAGATGATCATGTCATATCAGATAGAGCAACGAACCAGAATTGGTGAGAAACCTTGTCCTACTTGCAACATTTGGTATCTGCTCATTACAGCGATGTGTTTTGTTATAGTCTGATATACTGGGTAACGGTCACCGCATTCCATGAACCAGTGCCGGCTCCAGAGAAGAACCTCGTGAATTCAGTTTGTAAAATTGTGTGGAATAAATCACAGCTCGCTCCTAATCCGGACATGATACATTTTTTTTCCTCCCCGAAGTACTTCATCGGTTTCCAATGCTGGAAGCATTTGCTTCACACCAAAACAGAGAATCCTCAAAGTAGAACGTGTACATAAGCCAGATCAAAGTTTTGCTTGAAGTGGTTCCATTCATAACCATTCTGTCTCTGTCTTTGTTGCCCTAATAACTATTTACTTCATGGATATTTTATTTTATATTTGTTTATGGTCAATAGTCATTTGTTTTACATTTATTCGTGCACATCAGCTACTTCATAAAATTTGAAAATGTATTCATATTTAGTAATTCCCTTTTGTATATTTTTAACGTTTGTTAATCCCCAGTAGTTCTTAGTTTACATTTTTAAAGGTTTGTTGATGCTCAGTAGTTCTTAGTTTACATTTTTAAAAGTTTGTTGATGCTCAGTAGTTCTTAGTTTACATTTTTAAAAGTTTGTTGATGCTCAGTAGTTCTTAGTTTACATTTTTAAAAGTTTGTTGATGCTCAGTAGTTCTTAGTTTACATTTTTAAAAGTTTGCTTATCCCCAGTAGTTTTTAGTTTACATTTATTTTTAACGTTTGTTAATCCCCAGTAGTTCTTAGTTTACATTTGTAAAAGCTTGTTCATGCCCAGTAGTTCTTAGTTTATATTAAAAAAAATTTATTTCGGTGCTGAGTAGTTAATTTCTTATGTGTATGTTTATTGATATCTATTTACACTCAGTAGCTGTTTTGTACATATTTTAAAAGTTTGTTTACCCCAATAGTCCCTAGCAGGCCAAACTGGATAGGGTCCAGCTAGTGCATTGTTTCGGGTCCTGGTGGGTTCTCCTTGCTTTAAGAGTGTGCCCGGAGGGCTTCGAAGGAGGGAGGGCCCATAGTGGATAAATTAGGAGGGAGGCCCATACTGGATAAATTAGGAGGGAGGGCCCATAGTGGATGAATTAGAAACCAGGACTAATAGTGGATGAATTAGAAACCAGGACTAATAGTGGATGAATTACGTAGATTACGTAAACCGGGGATAGGGGGTGTCTCTGGTTTACAAAATTTCGCTTGGAGGCCTCTGGTTCCTAATATATATTTTTGAAATGTGTTCATGTTCAATACGCGCTTGTCTCATTATCATGTCTTCTAGCCTAGTGTACACCCAGACATACTTTTGTTTTTCACTGGTCTATGTAATCTTACGAACAATGACATCTTCCTGATATTTTCTGCTCTACCTTTCCTATGTTCTTCACCAACAGTCTGTCTGAATGCGCTAGAATTCTTTCGAAGCGCTAGTAAAGCAGTCGATAGAGGACGTTGTTTCTTTGCCATGATTGTGGATTTAGAACAAGTAAGTCTGGCTGCAGGAGATATCTGAAATACTGCTGCAGTTTTGAAACAAGTAGGCTTTTATTATTACTGACCAGGCGGCTCGGTTGGCTGAGTGGTTGGGCGCTCGGTCTACTGATCCGGTGGTGCCGGGTTCAGTCCTAGCAATAAGAAGTTTTTTTTTTCTAGTATCCCCACGCCAAAAAGGCCCTGGGATCCATATATTCTTTAAAAATAAGTACCACAGAAATCTGCGGCCAGGAGATACTGACCACATCACACTTTCACATGCCGAAGGTCTTGGAAATACAAGTCTAACACCCAATGTGTGTTAATGGCATGGAAACGGGGATTATATATTTTTTTAACCTTGTTTCACCCAGTCATTGGGCATGGACAAACTTTATTGTCAGTGTTACACATTTCCCTCTGACGGCTCCATACGTCATCTCCATAAGAAGGATATGGCCCTGACACCTGAACATTGAGCAGAGGTGCCAAAAGGTTGATTGGCTAAAGAACCAACTGCTGAAAGGTCCCCTTACTCTGGATTTTTTCCCAAGAATTTACTCCCATGGTCGTGGGCTATCCTGAGCTACACAAGGGCCAGTGACTACCTGCAACAGCAGCATTTAAGTGACTGCTGCCATCATTGGAGAATGTCGCCCTTTCATGGCAGACATGTCTTTGTAAACTGTACACGTGTCTGTCAGTGGGTTAACGAAAAAAAGGAATATTCACGTAAAGTCAATCCCCTGAGCCGGAGGCTAAGTTCAAGTTCACAAGGTGCGCAAAAGAATAAAAAACAACTGTGAATCCCATTCGGCTGGCGATTTATAAAGATTAAACTGAGCAAAGTATTCCCACAATACAGAATGTTCTCTCTCTCTCTCTCTCTCTCTCTCTCTTCTCTCTCTCTCTGTACATATATATTCATGTGTGGGGAGGGGAGAAAGAAGCATTCTGTAAAGGTTCACCTTCTCAATGATGTAATCTCAGTCATCGTATATTCTGATTTGCAAAATCTTGATAGGCTCGATTAATTCTCTTCGAGAAAGCTTAAACCTCTAATTCACTTTAGATTTCTCTTAAACTTCCCTAAGGCGGTGTTCTTTCTAATTAATTTACTTTTCTTTTCGTTTCTTTTGCAAAGTTGTTGATCAACGGTTCCCAAATTTTAAGATTCCTGTCCCTGAACCCATCGCGGTCATCTTAACTCTTCTATCATCGGGTACTAAATTTTTTTTTAAAAACACACATTTCTATTGTTCTATATAACTAGGCCGCCCCCGTGTGGTACCCGGGATCTGCAAAGAATAGGACCACTGTACCCTACCATGCATGATCGTAAAAGGCGACTAAGGAGGGTTCAGCATAGGGCCAGCAACCCTATCTGGTAAAAAAACTATCAGACTGCTACAGAAACGGAAGCAAGGGAAAAAGCAAATACAGGTGGAAGGAGAAATGCGTATCAGGAAACTGAGCCCATGAAGGTTGTGGATGAAACCCAGCCACTGGAAGTCCCCAGCCCGACTGCAGACCTCCTGGAACCTAAACATAAGATGCAAATAGGCAGCTGGAATGTAAGAACACTAAACCAGACTGGAAAACTAGCACAAACCATCAAGGAAATGCACAGATATAAACTAGACATACTAGGAATACAAGAAGCAAGATGGACAGGACAAGGCAGAAGGAAATTAACAACACAGCACACAGAAGATACAATAATATGGTCAGGTAAAGAAGATCTTCATGAAGGAGGAGTAGCATTGATTATAACAAAAGAAGCATCAAGAGCATTGCTGAAATGGACTCCAATAAATGAGAGATTATTATATGCACGGTTCAACTCAAGATTCACGAAGTTGTCTATTATAGTTTGTTATGCACCAACAGAAGAAGCTGAAGAGGAATTAAAAGAAGATTTTTACAACAGCCTCCAAGCAACAGTAGAAACAATACCCAAGCATGATATGCTACTCATCTTGGGCGACTTCACTGCAAAAGTAGGTGAAGGAAATGAAGATAGAAGAAGAATCATGGGAAGAGAAGGAATCAGAGAAATAAATGAAAATGGAGAAAGACTGTGCAGTTTCTGTGAAGAAAACATGATGACCATCGGAGGGACAATTTTCCAACACAAAAACATCCATAAGGTGACTTGGAGGTCACCAGATAAAACCACAGAAAACCAAATTGATCACATACTAATAAACAACAAGTGGAAACGGTCACTACAAGATGTGCGAGCAAGGAAAGGAGCAGATGTAGGAAGTGATCACAACCTTCTGGTAGCAAAAATAAAACTAAAATTAAGGAAAGCCAGAATCGGAGAACACAGAAAGATACATTTTGATACAAGAAAACTGATAGACCAGCAAACAAGAAATGAATTCTCAATAGTACTTAAGAACCGCTTCAGTGTCCTACAAGACGAAGCAGAAATGTCCATATTAGAGTTCAATAAAACATTACAGGAAACAGCAAAAGAGGTGCTGGGATATCGGAAAAGGAGAAAAGAGGAATGGATAAGCGAGACCACATGGGAAAAGATAGAGCAAAGAAAAGAAATCAAGGAAAATTACTGAACACCAAATCATAACGGCTTAAAGAACGAGTTTTAAGTAATTATGCACAAAAAGACAAAGAAATGAAGGAATCATGCCGTCAAGATAAACGTCAATATTATGACAACTTAGCAGAAACAGCAGAGAAAGCAGCATATACAAATGACATGAAAACCATATATAAAATCACAAAGCAGATGACAGGTAACTTCAACACAAGATGTGAAAGTGCAGTAAGAACACAAAATGGACAACTGGTCAGTGGAGAAAGAGAAAAAAATTGAAAGATGGAGGGAACACTTTAACACCCTACTAAACAGAACACAAGGAGCACAAACAATAGACATACCTGAAGCAAAAACGGAACTAAACATCAATACAGGACCAATAACAATAAATGAAGTAAAGGAGGCGATAAATAAGCTAAAATCAGACAGGGCACCAGGTGAAGATGAAGTGACTGCTGAGATGTTGAAAGCAGAAGAAACAGAAACACCAAAACAACTTTGCCGGATATTACAACAAATTTAGGATTTAGAAAAAGCCCCAGAGGAGTGGAAAACTGGGCTTATAGTAAAACTACCAAAGAAGGGTGACCTCAGAGATTGCGGGAACTGGAGAGGCATTACCCTACTGCCACTCACCAGTAAAGTATTTTGCAGAATAATCATCAACAGAATTGTACCAACACTTGAGGAAAAACTTCGGAAAGAGCAGGCAGGATTTAGGAAAGGAAGATCATGCATAGACCACATATTTGTACTTAGACAAATATTAGAACAGGCAAATGAGTGGCATAGTACAACATATGCATTATTCATAGATTTTGAGAAAGCCTTTGACAGTGTTAACAGAGATGCACTTTGGAAAATCCTAAGATGGCATGGCCTTCCTCATAAAATAGTTAATGTAATCAAAGCCCTATACGAGGGTTTTCAGTCCAAAGCTATCTGTGGAGAACATACCTCCAGCAGCTTTAGGGTACAAACAGGAGTGAAACAGGGATGTGTACTATCACCAACATTATTTATCTTGGCAGTAGACTGGTTAATGAAGGAGGCAACATCAGACAAACGCAGAGGATTACAATGGACCCTTGACACAGTGCTGGAGGACCTTGACTTTGCGGACGACATTTGTCTATTATCAAGCAGTCACAAAGATATGCAAGATAAAATAAACAAGCTAACTCAGAATGCAAACAACATAGGACTAAAGATCAACGTAGGAAAGACAAAGTTAATGAAGCAAAATGTGAACAACAGAAATGTACTCAGAGTAGATAACAAGTTAGTGGAGGAGGTCAACGAATTTGTATACCTTGGCAGCAGAGTAGTAGAAAATGGAGACAGCACAGAGGACATCAACAGCAGACTTACTAGAGCAAATCAGGCTTTTGCATTGCTGCAGACTATATGGAAATCAAAAACAAAAAAAAACTAAGCATAAATATGAAAATCAGGATATTTAAGAGTAACGTTCTAAGTGTACTACTCTATGGAAGTGAATGCTGGAAAATCACCAAAACTATAGAAAACAAGTTGAATTCTTTCCAGACTAAATGTTTACGAAAAGTTAGAAAAATATTTTGGCCAAACACCATAAGAAATAACATCTTATTAGCAGAAATGCAGATGAAACCACAGACAACAATTATTGAGGAAAGACGCTGGCGATGGTTGGGACATGTGCTCCGAATGACTGACAACTCACTACCACAAATAGCACTAAGATGGACACCACAGGGGAACAGAAGTAAGGGTAGACCAAAAGAGACATGGAGAAGAACAACAGAAAGGATGTTGAGCAATAGAGGGCTCACCTGGGCAAGAGCAGAAAAAAAGGCGAAGGACAGGCATTTGTGGAAAACCCTTGCGGAAGTCCCATGTGCCCTGGGCACTTAAGGTTCAGAGAGAGAGATATATATAACTAGGCCAGCTACATGGATCCTCATATGACCCTTCTCACACCTGGTGTCCGCAGACTTAAGATCGAGAACTATTGTCTTTGACTATTCAGCAGATTTTCAAAAAACTCCCACTGCGAGAAGGTTTTACTGAACAAGTATTTAACATATACCTGTTGTGATGAAAATGTCTGCGGTGCGTAAAATAACATGAATACCAAATATGAATCACCAGAATGGAATAATGAATTGTAGACGATTTACAACGGTCAAAATTACGGTCAGCTGCCAAAATAGAAAGATCTTTTTAAAGTCACTGAAGAAAAAAAAAAAACAAAGAAAGAGACTGATATAATTCTAATAATGTATTCATGCTAAACTTGTATAATTCTAATAATGTATTCATGCTAAACTTGTATAATTCTCTCACTAAATGGCTTTGGGTACCAAGTAAACTTTCGGAGAATCAATGATAAGACCATCTCAGCCAGTCAGAGACGCTGAAAGCCTACAGCTTTGCAACGGTTAGTTTGTCGGAGACACCATTTTCAGTGAAAAACGTAACAGTGAATATTTATTTCTCTTAAAATAATACAAATTTTAACATTTATTAAACATTACTAATTATAATTGTATTGGGTTACTATTTCAAGGTACTATTTCGTGAACTTAGGTATATATATATATATATATATATATATATATATATATATATATATATATATCCCACTAATTGATCAAATAAGACCAACCATGCCAGGCAAAAGAAGTTCAGTAAAACTGATTATGTGAATACAGGTAAGAAAAGCTGACAATACATTTCATGAGAAATAAAATGGAAATTATTTGACCATTGGAAGGTGCTGAACCTCGGCCTAGTGTTTGTAGGAGCATGAATTTGTCAACATCGACAACATGTTCCCTCTAAGCCGTGCTAGCGTGGCTTGACGCACACATTTTTAGTCCTTAGAACTGAGATTTTTGGCTCAACGCCCGACCATGCTATTTTTGTTATTGACTGGTGTACACCTTTAATGCTAGGAATTATTTTGGCTCACAAATTAGACATTTGCTCACAACACCCTGCTCCAAATTATAGATGCTACATTGTCGACAATTTCAGCAACTACGTGCAACATTGATAGACCATAATACTCAGTGCAGCTCGCCTTAGTGTTGTAACATTTAGCTGTACCTGCAGTAATCTGTTATAAAAATAGATAAATTGCTTTCTCTGTGGACTGATGTGAGTCAGAAATGACACGAAAGTCAAGACTGAAGATATGAGACTCAAAGTGCGGAGAGACTAGTCCTTAATATGAGACTCAAAGTGCGGAGAGATTAGTCCTTAATATGAGACTCAAAGTAGTGAGAGACTAGTCCTTAATATGAGACTCAAAGTAGTGAGAGACTAGTCCTTAATATGAGACTCAAAGTGTGGAGAGACTAAATATGAGACTCAAAATGCGGAAAGACTTAATATGAAACCGAAAGTCCGGAGAGACTAGTCCTTAATATGAGATTCAGAGTGTGGAAAGACTAGTCCTTAATATGAGACTCAAAGTGCGGAGAGACTAGTCCTTAATATGAGACTCAAAGTGCGGAGAGACTAGTCCTTAATATGAGACTCAAAGTGCGGAGAGACTAGTCCTTAATATTAGATGAGACTCAAAGTAGTGAGAGACTAGTCCTTAATATGAGACTCAAAGTAGTGAGAGACTAGTCCTTAATATGAGACTCAAAGTGGTGAGAGACTAGTTCTTAAAATACTTGCTCAGGTACCAGTGATTGATTATACCTTTCAAATATTAGCAGAATAAGGAACGAGAAAACTGCTAATTAAAGTAATACTCTGCAAATTCAGCGAACAGCTACTGATTTATACCTGCTATTAAACCATGTTCCGTGATAGTAAAACTCAGTTATTCCTCGTGTGACAACCAAATGAAAATCACATCAATAACAAATTTATATTCACACACACTGATTAGTTCCCACCGACGCTGTCTGAGATAGCGATCAGCAACCAGTAGCGAACATACCTGCGTCAGGGTTGACGAACGATGGCCGACTATGACACTGCATCACATTTTCCCTGCTGCTCCCAATAACAGGGCAAGCCCAGCTAACTGAGCAGCAATCGCCATAGTATTATGCACCTTTTTCTGCATTCTAGCTTCACTCAAGGTCTAGAACAACAGCCACCGTAACACTCTCATTATTTGATGTGATGTAACACTCTCGCTATTTGATGTGATATCGTAACACTCTCACTATTTGACATGATGTCGTAACTCTCTCGCTATTTGATATGTTGTACCTCAACCTCTCATTGCATCGGCTGTGAAAGAGGAAGAAATGAAAAGCCAGGCTTGAAATGCAGAGCTGCTGGTCCTTTAAAAATCTGCTTAGGTGACCGTGATCGATCATACTTCTCTTTGGTCATTTTTATATGTATGTAGTTACTTCTGTACTGAGTGAATGTTTAAAAGCGAAATGTAAATGTTATATTTTATTGTATGTTCTCAGTTTCAATGTTAATTATGTTTGTTACATGAACAGCATATTTGTAGAATGTCTGGATTAGAGTGAAAGATGTATGATACATGGCAGAATGTCAGACGGACCTGCGGGCCCAATTCTTAACCCTTTTGAAATAAAGATCAATCAATCAATCAATCAATCTCAAGTCGCAGTTCCAGGGAGACAGAACAAGAACAAGAATGGAGACAAAACAACTATGAAAATCTTATTGCATGTTCATATTGACGTACATATAGGCGTACATATAGGCGTACGTATGGTGTATATATAGGTGTACTAATAGGCGCACATAAAGGAGTACATATAGGTGTACATATATGCGTACAAAGAAGGTGAAAGTATTCAACAGCAGCGTCCTCCGTGTCCGACACACACTGAAACCAGTTGGGAGATTTAATGGAAAAAAATACGTCTTCTGTTTAAGAGGAAGGAATGTGTCACAAGTCAGATAGACCTTTTTGTCGGCACGCCAGTCCAAAATAATGCGCATGCCCGGTAGCGTTGTCTCTCTCGTACTCCCGTATCCGGTTACAGTATCTGGATTTAAAAGTAGAGCTTGGGAATTTGGAACCTAAAGAGAGGCTTTAAAACCCTTGTTTTTATTACATGCCAGGCAACCACGTGGCCTACCGGCTTCATTTCTCCTGGTACGGTTTCGTGGCTGGGTTGCAGGTTTCTCTGATATATATAACATGGGGGTTGCCTACATGAATTTGGTTACAAAAACTTTGATTTACTGCATTCACAAGAATTAAATAGGTCTACTTCGGTTAGAGTAGCATTAATGTTTCTTCTTAAGACTTGTTTCAATAACAAATGTTAATAGACAGAAAGGCAAGACAGACAGACAGACAAAGAGACAGATAGACAGACAGATAGACAGATAGATAGATAGATAGACAGACAGACAGACAGACAGACAGACAGATAGATAGATAGATAGATAGATAGATAGATAGATAGATAGATAGATAGATAGATAGATAGATAGATAGATAGATAGATCAGTCATTTGCATGTGTCTTGCGGAACTTTGCCTCCCTAACAGCTCTCCTGTAGGCCTCTCGGTTGTAAGCAAGATGCCCTGTTGCTGATGCGTCCATTTGCAGATCATCAATTATGTCTTGCAGCCATCCTCACCTGGACTTCCTTTCTTTCTTTTTCCCATTATGTACCCTTCTAAGACTGTTTTGTCTAAATTATCATGATGCTTATTATGTCCAAAATATTTAAGTTTTGTCTGTTTAATCTTCTTTACTAGCCAACCTTCTTCAATATTAAGTTTTTGTAGTATAGATATATTTGTTGTTTTGTGTGTGTGTGTCTATGATATATATATATGAAGTACTCAGAAGTAGCATTTATATTCAAAGGCATTTATCGTGTTCTCAGCTGTTTTGCTAAGTGTCTAGGTCTCGCGGGCATATGTTGTGATGGGAAAGATGGATGCCCTTAAAAATCTTATTTTTGTGGTTCTGTCTATTCCCCTCCACAGCTTCTTCAGGTGTTTTATTTTTTCTGAAGAGCGAATGATGTCCTGCCTGTAATTTCCCTCATTGTATCTCCATTATTAGTTAGTAATGATCCAAGATATTCAAAACTCTCCACCGCTTCCAATTTCTCCGCACTGATAAATATTTCAACTGCCTTATTTGTTTTGTCATTTATCATCAATTTACTTTTCTTTGCATTAAGATAGAGGTTTTGCTCTTCATTATTCTTACGGACTGACATAATTAGTTTTTCCATTCCTTTTTGTGTTGTGGACAGTAATACTGTGTTATCAGCATATCTAATCTCTAGTATTTCATAACGTCCAATTTTTATGACATCGTAATACACTGCTGGCGAGACTCTTCGGATGCTGCGCGTGGAGTGAAGCTCCTCCCGGCCAAGGAAGAAAATGCGGAAAAACAATTAGGGTTGCTGTGTGGCGCCAAAGTGAAAAGGTGATGGAAAGGATAAAGTGAAGCTTAATCGGTATGTCCAGTAGTATCGCGGCGAGAGCCACTCATAGGACGGTACCTCCGCTCTAGAGGTCGGTCACGCCCGATATACACCCATATTGGTGAAATATGCCTAAACCGGCTTACACTAGGGGTGAAACTTGATGGTTACACATGTCACGGTACCTCTGCTCTAGAGGTCGGTTAAGTCCTAAACACGCCCATACTGGGATAATATGCCTAAACTGGCTCAACCCACGATTGGAAGTCACTAATGGTGAGGATTCGTCGTCCTCCTGGACAAAAGCTTCGTCCTGGTCACAACTAAGAAGGGTAGCGGCCACGACCACACACGGAGACGCTGGACCAGGGCAGTCTAGATGGGCAACCACCTCTCACCGGCGGGGATGTATGCGTATCTTAATCACGCTGAGGTTTTCCGGTGAGAAAGTCCAACGCTGGCCTGGATGGGCAACCACTCTCACCCGGCGGTGATACACGGGTATCTCAAAAGACGTCGATGTTTTCCGATGAGAAAGTCCAACTCTAGATTAAACTGGTGCAACGAAAACCACAGTGTCACGCAATCCCGCTTCCGAGACCCACCAAGAATACAGGCTCAATCCCTGCGATACTCTAAACCTCTTGTGGTCCTCTCAAGGATTTCGTGTGGTCCTTTCGGTGACCACACGGGGGACCACGGGACTTATTGAGGACCACAGGCGTAAATTCAGTAGGATCACAGGGCGGTCTTGGTGGTAGAAGCGAACGAAGAAGAAGAAGAAGAAGATGACATCTTCTCTAACATTCTTCATTATATTTTCAGTATACAAGTTAAATAAGTAAGGCAACAGTATGCAGTCCTGACGGACCCCTTGTTTTATATGAAACCAGGTTGTTGTTTCACCATTTATTCTTACTGCTGCCTGTAGGCCTAGATACAGCAGCGGTATTAATTGCGTCACATGTGTTGGAAATCCTATTTTTTTCCATTATTTCCCATAGTTACTGGTGCTATACACAATCATGTGGTTTTCAATAGTCTATAAAAGATAAATATAGATTCACATTAAATTCTCTACATTTTTCTATTACTCGTATGAATCTTTTGTTGAAAATATGATCTCTTGTTCCGCTTCCTTGTCTAAAGCCAGCTTGGACCATATTGATTTCTCCTTCTGTCTTCTTTCGAAGTCTACACATTATGATTTTAACAGAGTTTTATTGACATGACTAATCAGGCCAACGGTTCTGTAGTTTGTGCATAATTTCAGGTTACCCTTTTTCGGCAGTTGTATGAATACATTTTCATTCTTTTGGCCAAATACCTGAATGCCATATCTTTTTGCATAGAGCATGATACATTGCAGCACGTTCCTGTCCTCCTGCCTTAATGAGTTCAGCTGTTATCTCATCACATCCTGGTGATTTACCATTTTTCAGACTCTTTATTGCCCATAAAACTTCTTCAACTGTCGGTTCTGGTTCTTTCTCCTCCAATAACAATTCATACTAGATAGATAGACAGCCCTTTTATTAAACAGATTTGTTAGCGAACGCCCTATTGCACTTTAGTCCACATTTCCGCTTTCTCCATTCCTCGAAGTCCGCCAGACTGGAAGAGCAGAACATGCAAGAAAAACTTTCAGCTCGTGTACTCGTCTTCAGAAATCCAGTCCGCGTCTAATTTCACAGTTTATATTCGTTTCTCTTAGTTTATTAACACTGTACTACGGAGAATATGACCTTCGAAGGCACACAAAAGAGACACGATGCTCAGCACTTAAGAGATTTGCTCGGCCTACGAAAAATCGTAGTAGTTTATTGTTCTGATCACCTGCTGTTGCATCGGTTCTCTAGAAAAAAAATAGAGCAAAGACGAGGAAATTTCTAGCAACTTAAGTATTATAGTAAAAGAAATATATATATGCATAGGATTTAGAAAATAATTAGTGATATATGAGGTGTTTTTCAAAGCAAATATTTATCATTTATTATATGTACAAGCAGTCCGCGAATTACGAACGCCCGAATTACGTACAACCCGAAGGTACGAAGGAGACTTTTGTATTAAAATTCAAGTTACTTACAATGGTTCATAATATCAAAAGGCGCTACTTTACGGCGCGCATCAAAACATTGTGCGCCTGCAGTGGATCGTCAGTTTCCTTAATATTTTTTAGAGCATAGAAAGGTACATTGTATACTATATACTACACAATTGATACTAGATACGAACTGTACCTAGCTATTTCGATTTACGTACAAATTCGTCTTACGAACAGACTTAAGAACGAAACTCGTCCTAACACGGATACTATCTGTATATATTTTATATACCTTCTTGGATTTCCTGACGCACAGATTTCGTCTTCACTGTAAGCAAGATAGATAGATAATCTGCAATACTTTGACGTAGTCGATAGGGAGTTACCACAGCATAGGCAAGACACTTTCTCCTTACCAGTTGCTCAGTAGAGCAAGTAGAACACGTATTTGTTTGCTGCTTCTGGTGTGACGGATTTTGTCAATCAAAATACATCTTGGTAGAACAAGCTGATGGTTGGCGGCTTTCAGTTTTTTTAATCTGCTTGTTCCAAAACCGTGCAATAAAAAGAGAAGCATCAATAAAACAAAACTATAAACTGAATGCGAGGAGATAGAATATGTTGTATACACTGAATGCGATGAGACAGAACATGTTGTATACACTGAATGCGATGAGACAGAATATGTTGTATACACTGAGTGCGATGAGACAGAACATGTTGTATACACTGAATGCGATGAGACAGAACATGTTGTATACACTGAATGCGATGAGACAGAATATGTTGTATACACTGAATGCGATGAGACAGAACATGTTGTATACATTGAATGCGATGAGATAGAACATGTTGTATACACTGAATGCGAGGAGACAGAATATGTTGTATACACTGAATGCGAGGAGACAGAATATGTTGTATACACTGAATGCGAGGAGACAGAATATTTTGTATATACTGAATGCGAGGAGACAGAATATTTTGTATAAACTGAATGCGAGGAGACAGCACTTGTGTCTACATTGAATGCAATGAGACAGCATTTTTGCCTACACTGAATACCAGGAGACAGCATTTTTGTCTACAATGAATGCGAGGAAACAGCATTTAGATATTTTCTTCTTCTGCTTTGCAGACAGAAGACTTATGTCTGTATTGTATGACGGTTTGCAGCTAAGCTGTGATATCTCCTCCGTCTGTCTTCAGCACTGTGTGTCTTTTAGGACCGGATTTGCCTTCCCGTTTTGATCCATATTCACTTGGCCAGACCCGTGGGTCCACGAGGAGGTTGAGTAAGATCTTGGCCCTGCTGTAGTGTCCCTACCTTGACTCCTGCATCTCATTCAGTTCATGTCCCGCGTCCTCGAAGCCCAGGTTAGACTTTTTATTTCGTGGAATTTGAGTTAACTTGCACCTGTTTATGATGTTGGAAAGTTACTCACAAATGCAGAAATAATTTATTTTTCTTATATCCATTTTGGTGTGCGACGTTGGCTAGGATTTTATTAACACACTGAGAAGTTTTTCACGTGGGCTTTCCCCGCCTGCTACCGCAAATACAAACTTTATGATTCAGGGACGGTATCTTGTTTCAGTTAAAATCAAATATTAATTCGCTAGTAACAAACTTTGAGCGAGAATGTGAGACTAGGATGAGTCTATAGACCTGGTCGGGTTACTGTGCAAGCCTCGGGGCGTGGTTTCATGAGCAGGAGAAGATACTGTTGAAGAAATGGAAGCTAACATAGCTGCACTAGACTGACAGGACAGATGAGAGGGCTCAGGGTCGGCGAACCATAGCTGGCCAAGACCCTGTCCCACCTTTCTGTTGATACTTTCAGTAACAGACTCAATACCGGTCAACGGACAGATCTCATTGCTATGGTTCACATGGAGATGGAGCTTTCCCTCCTTTTTTGCTCCACCCAGGGATTGGAAGCTTGTCACACGTTAACCTGTTGTTACAGTAACATAGCCAGTGACCTGCTCAACCCACGTGACTGGTCAGCTCAGGAGAAAGTGGTTTTTAGAATATGAAGAGCGGGAAAGAAAAAAGGAAGGGAGAAGTAAGAGAAAGAACCTAAGGCTACTTTGAAGGGGGACACCTTCTCCTCGCTTAACAGAACTGAGTGAAATTTTTTTGGTCATTTCGGTCTATATGTGTGCTGGATTAAGTGACGTGAATTCTAGAAGGATTTATATTGTGTATGGCAAATCCATTCCTTTAGAAGGTACAGTGGAAAGTAACTGCGAGTCACTAAACTTGGTCTCTGTTGCTATAAACGGCTGCGTACTGACTACTTTTTTTTTTGTTACTTCGAGCCAAATACAGTCAGTCAGTCAGTCAATCAATCAGTCAGTCATTTGCATGTCCCTTGCAGAACTTTGCCTCCCGAACAGCTCTCCTGTAGGCTTCTCGATTGTAAGCAAGATGCCCTGCTGGTTTGCATCCGTTGCAGATTATCAACGATGTCTTGCACCCATCTTCGCCTTGGTCTTGCTCTCTTTCTTTTTCCCATTAGGTACCCTTCCAAGATGGTCTTCTCTAGATTATCATGACGTTTAATGTGTCTAACGCTGTTGGCGAGATCTTCAGCTGCCGTGCGTGGAGCGGTGCTCTTCCCGGCCAATGAAGAAATTTGCAAATGAGGTTGCCGCGCAGCATCACTGCGGAAAAGGTGGTTGAAAGAATAAAGCGAAGCAAACAGTCAAATCACGGCACCTCTGGTCTGGAGGTCGGCCACGTCCTGAGTGCAGTCATATCGGGTGAAATGCATGAACCGGCTTGTCCCAGAGGTTAAGACACTGCTGGCGAGACTCTTCAAATGCCGCGCGTGGAGTGAAGCTCCTCCCGGTTAAGGAAGTAAATGCGGAAATAAAGGTTGCTGTGCGGCGCCGATGGGAAAAGGTGGTGGAAAGTGAAGTTTAACCTGGTATGTCCAGTAGTATCGCTACGAGAGCTATACCACGGCACCTCTGCTCTAGAGGCCGCCCACGTCCGAAATACACCTACACTGGTGAAATATGCCTAAACCGGCACACACCAGGGGTCGAACTCGATGGCTAGACATGTCATGCCACCTCCGCTCTAGAGGTCGGTAACGCCTGATAAACACCCATACTGGTGAATTTTGCCTAAACCGGCTCATACCAGGGGTGTTATTTCGTGGAATTTGAGTTAACTTGCACCTGTTTATGATGTTGGAAAGTTACTCACAAATGCAGAAATAATTTATTTTTCTTATATCCATTTTGGTGTGCGACGTTGGCTAGGATTTTATTAACACACTGAGAAGTTTTTCACGTGGGCTTTCCCCGCCTGCTACCGCAAATACAAACTTTATGATTCAGGGACGGTATCTTGTTTCAGTTAAAATCAAATATTAATTCGCTAGTAACAAACTTTGAGCGAGAATGTGAGACTAGGATGAGTCTATAGACCTGGTCGGGTTACTGTGCAAGCCTCGGGGCGTGGTTTCATGAGCAGGAGAAGATACTGTTGAAGAAATGGAAGCTAACATAGCTGCACTAGACTGACAGGACAGATGAGAGGGCTCAGGGTCGGCGAACCATAGCTGGCCAAGACCCTGTCCCACCTTTCTGTTGATACTTTCAGTAACAGACTCAATACCGGTCAACGGACAGATCTCATTGCTATGGTTCACATGGAGATGGAGCTTTCCCTCCTTTTTTGCTCCACCCAGGGATTGGAAGCTTGTCACACGTTAACCTGTTGTTACAGTAACATAGCCAGTGACCTGCTCAACCCACGTGACTGGTCAGCTCAGGAGAAAGTGGTTTTTAGAATATGAAGAGCGGGAAAGAAAAAGGAAGGGAGAAGTAAGAGAAAGAACCTAAGGCTACTTTGAAGGGGGACACCTTCTCCTCGCTTAACAAAACTGAGTGAAATTTTTTTGGTCATTTCGGTCTATATGTGTGCTGGATTAAGTGAGGTGAATTCTAGAAGGATTTATATTGTGTATGGCAAATCCATTCCTTTAGAAGGTACAGTGGAAAGTAACTGCGAGTCACTAAACTTGGTCTCTGTTGCTATAAACGGCTGCGTACTGACTACTTTTTTTTTGTTACTTCGAGCCAAATACAGTCAGTCAGTCAGTCAATCAATCAGTCAGTCATTTGCATGTCCCTTGCGGAACTTTGCCTCCCTAACAGCTCTCATGTAGGCTTCTCGATTGTAAGCAAGATGCCCTGCTGCTTTGCATCCGTTGCAGATTATCAACGATGTCTTGCACCCATCTTCGCCTTGGTCTTGCTCTCTTTCTTTTTCCCATTAGGTACCCTTCCAAGATGGTCTTCTCTAGATTATCATGACGTTTAATGTGTCTAACGCTGTTGGCGAGATCTTCAGCTGCCGTGCGTGGAGCGGTGCTCTTCCCGGCCAATGAAGAAATTTGCAAATGAGGTTGCCGCGCAGCATCACTGCGGAAAAGGTGGTTGAAAGAATAAAGCGAAGCAAACAGTCAAATCACGGCACCTCTGGTCTGGAGGTCGGCCACGTCCTGAGTGCAGTCATATCGGGTGAAATGCATGAACCGGCTTGTCCCAGAGGTTAAGACACTGCTGGCGAGACTCTTCAAATGCCGCGCGTGGAGTGAAGCTCCTCCCGGTTAAGGAAGTAAATGCGGAAATAAAGGTTGCTGTGCGGCGCCGATGGGAAAAGGTGGTGGAAAGTGAAGTTTAACCTGGTATGTCCAGTAGTATCGCTACGAGAGCTATACCACGGCACCTCTGCTCTAGAGGCCGCCCACGTCCGAAATACACCTACACTGGTGAAATATGCCTAAACCGGCACACACCAGGGGTCGAACTCGATGGCTAGACATGTCATGCCACCTCCGCTCTAGAGGTCGGTAACGCCTGATAAACACCCATACTGGTGAATTTTGCCTAAACCGGCTCATACCAGGGGTGAATCTTGAAGGCTATGAATGTCACAGTACCTCTGCCCTAGAGATCGGTCCCGTCCCAAACACACCCATACTGGGAAATGCCTAAACCGGCTCAACCCAGGGGTAGAAGTCACTAGTGGCGAGGATTCGTCCTCCTGGACAAAAGCTCCATCCTGGTCACAACCAGGAAGGGTAGCGGCCACGACCGCAAAATGCTGAAGTCGGAGACACTGGACCAGGGAAGTCTAGATAGGCAACCACCTCTCACCCGGCGGGGATGTCTGCGTATCCTAATCACGCTGAGGTTTTCCGGTGAGAAAGTCCAACCCTGGACTGGATGGGCAAACACCTCTCACCCGGCGGTGATACACGGGTATCTCAAAACACGTCGAGGTTTTCCGGTGAGAAAGTCCAACTCTGGCCTGGGTGGGCTACCGCCTCTCACCCAGCGGGGATGCACTGATATTCCAAACACGTCGAGGTCTTCCGGTGAGAAAGTCCAACCCTAGACCAAACTGGTGCAATGAAAACCACGGTGTCACGCAATCCCGCTTCAGAGACCCACCAAGAATACAGGCTAAAGCACTGTGATACTCTGAACCCCTTGTGGTCCTTTCGTGGAACTCGTGTGGTCTATTTTGGACCACACAGGGGACCACGGGACCTAACGAGGACCACATGCGTGAATTCAGTAGGTTCACAGTGCGGTTTTTGGTGATAGAAGTGAACGAAGAAGAAGAAGAAGAATGTGTCTAAAATATTTAAGTTTCCTCTCTTTAATCCTCTTTACTAGAAAGCCTTCTTCAACATTATGTTCTTGTAGTATGGATATATTTGTTCTTTTTTTTGTGTCCATGATATTTGAAGAACTCTTCTGTAGCATTTGCATTCAAGACCACAGTAACACTCGCGAGCCAGATTGCTAATGAAAAATGTAATGAGACAGTCCAGACCACGTCATGATCCTGGTTTATAAAGGAAAGGTGTAATGCGACAGACCACGTCAAGAGCTTGGTTATAAAGGAAAAGTGTGATGCGACAGACCACGTCAAGAGCTTGGTTATAAAGGAAAAGTGTGATGCGACAGACCACGTCAAGAGCTTGGTTATAAAGGAAAAGTGTGATGCGACAGACCACGTCAAGAGCTTGGTTATAAAGGAAAAGTGTGATGCGACAGACCACGTCAAGAGCTTGGTTATAAAGGAAAAGTGTGATGAGACAGACTACGTCAAGAGCTTGGTTATAAAGGAAAAGTGTGATGAGATAGACCATGTCAAGAATCTGGTTATAAAGGAAAAGTGTGATGCGACAGACCACGTCAAGAGCCTGGTTATAAAGGAAAAGTGTAATGCGACAGACCACGTCAAGAACCTGGTTATAAAGGAAAAGTGTGATGAGACAGACCACGTCAAGAATCTGGTTATAAAGGAAAAGTGTGATGCGACAGACCACGTCAAGAGCCTGGTTATAAAGGAAAAGTATGATGAGACGGTCCAGATCAGGAAAATAATTTGAGGTCACGAGCCTGATTATTAAGAAAAAAAAATATGAGGAGACTGTTCGGATCCCATACCTTCTCCTACTGCGAACAAGAACGACACCGTCCCGGCCGCTCATCACGACTGAACCCCCACAGTGCCGTCCCTGATCCAGCACAGCTTAGCTAATGATGCTTGTGCTAGAATATTTTCACCGTGTGACTGGAAGAAACTTGACGATCTCAGTTCCAGGAAGATCAAACAAAAGTAAGCAACACGATGATGATGATCGAAACACTTTTGACTAAATTTCAGTTTGGTTGCTTTGGTGCATTTATATCATTAACAAGATCCGCGTCAAAAACAAACAAAAAATAGATATGATGCATAAATAAACACGGAGAACTGTGATGTACTTTGGTTCACGTAGAGACACCACTGATTTAATTGAAATATTCACCATCGAATTCAAATGAACTGAATGTGAGCACCAGTCCTGCGAATCTAATTATGAACGTCTAATTATTTCTCTAACGCACTGCTTCCCAATAAGGAGTCCGCAGATCTCCGATCATTCGGGAAGTGTCACGCTGGAGTACGCGTAACAAAGTTACATTATGTAGAATTTTAATATCCTACATTGTTTTTTTTTAAAATTTAATATCAAGGGGAGTGATAATGTGACGATCTCATAGGGTTCACCACCCGAAAAAGGCTTGAGCACTTGTTCTAATTTGAGCACTTGTTCTAACAGCACGGTCTTTACTCGCATGATGCGCGAGAAACACAAAGGAAACTAGGTTTGAAAAAAAAATTAATAGAAAAGAAAACTCACCTTTAATTATTTGTCTGTTGACAGTAGAACTGATATTAGCTGTCAGTCAGTTTTCAAGCTGTTTTCATTCTGTATATTCGACTGTGCCTATAATCATATCTGCAGCTTTTCTTTTTTTCCAAGCCAATATTGTCGGATTGGTTCTGAATTTGTTTTTTCCTCCACGTCCTATTTCTCTGCCTCGAATTCTTCACTGCTGTTTACTTCTCTACATCCTGTTTCTCTGTCTCGAATACTTCACTGCTGTTTACTTGTCTACATCCTGTTTCTCTGCCTCGAATTCTTCACTACCGTTTACTTCTCCAAGTCCTGTTTCTCTGCCTCGAATTCTTCACTACCGTTTACTTCTCTAAGTCCTGTTTCTCTGCCTCGAATTCCTCGCTGCTGTTTACTTCCATGACAAGTCAGTCCAAAGTTCTGGGGCATCCATAAACTACTCTGTGACACTTCTGGCGTATGCTTCTCTTTCTCACACACAAACAAGAAATACTACAGTTGAGTTGTAAATTCTTTCTCCATTGTGAGCCGCCGTCTAGATGACTTCAGAGAAAAAAAAACAATATTACAAATAAAATAATTGAGACTGCATGTTTTTATTCCGACGTTTTTTAGACACAAATATTAAACCTCAGTATAGTCTGGTAGTGGTGCTGTTGGAATGTGCCCATGAATATGAACTAAAAACTCTTGGCAGCTGGTACCACAGTGCAGAACTTGATTTTCCTTGGAGTTGTTCAGCTCTGGAAAATATATAGGTGGTGTAGTATATATCTAAATATAACAGAGCGCTGTTTTCTAGTTAAAAAAAAAAAACATGGCGGGTTGATTAAGTATAGCTTCTTAGTGTGATCTGGATATTCTTGATCTGTTAATGTGGTCTTGATATCCTTGATCTGTTAATGTGGTTTTGATATTCTTGATCTGTTAATGTGGTCTTGATATCCTTAATCTGTTAATGTGGTCTTGATATTCTTGATCTGTTAATGTGGTCTTGATATCCTTGATCTGTTAATGTGGTCTTGATATTCTTGATCTGTTAATGTGGTCTTGATATCCTTAATCTGTTAATGTGGTCTTGATATTCTTGATCTGTTAATGTGGTCTTGATATCCTTGATCTGTTAATGTGGTCTTGATATTCTTGATCTGTTAATGTGGTCTTGATATCCTTGATCTGTTAATGTGGTCTTGATATTCTTGATCTACTAGTCTAAGACCTAAATAACTCACAAAAACTTGGCAAAACACGTTACCTGAAAGAGAATTAAAACAAAATCAACCGTTACTTTAATTCTTTGTTTGTCGATTGTTTGTGAAACTGAGGGAACATAAATGTATACTCTTTGGGCTGAACTTCGAACGAACGAACAAACTTTATTTTCAAAGAATGAAGAATTGAGCACGCAGCCTCGTCTAACATTCTGCCCTTTATCATACAGCTTTCACTCAGTCATAGGCATTCGGTATTTGTTATTGAACATAATAAGCTTGAGGAATAAATGAATAAATAATTAAATAAACAAATAAATAAAATATTTCTTATTCATATACTCCACACACGGATTAATGTAACTACATGAAATAAACCTGTATTACCTTCTCACATTCATTATTAACTAAAACATTTATAGAAAAGCAATACACAAAAAAAAAAAAAATACAACAATAAAGCTACTTCATCTAAGCGAGACACTTTGGCCTGACAGTTTCCACTTGTCCTGTTTCTTACAGTGTCTAAAGGCTAGTAGTAAAGTATCTTTCAGACCGACAAAAAACATTAATTCTGGTTTCGGCCTTGTCTTGTGTACTCCACCACGCTGTATTTATGGCCGACATCATGCAAGAAAACTGCCATATGGCGACTTTCATTAATTGGTTTGAATTTTATATTTGAAGATCTATTTGTAATTCTTTTTTTCCTTCATAGCGTGTGTTTTAGAGGTTTAACATGAATATTAGAGATGGCACTCCCAGCAGGAATTGCTTTTTTTAAAAAAATTTTCAGGACAACATCCTCGTCCTTGCTTTTGTTTTTGTTTTATTTTTCAGGACAGCATCCTTCTCCTTGCTTTTGTTTGCTTTTTTTTTATTTTTCAGGACAACATCCTTCTCCCTGCTTGTGTTTTTTTTATTTTTTTATTTTTCAGGACAACATCCTTCTCCCTGCTTGTGTTTTTTTTGTTTTTTTTTTTTATTTTTCAGGACAACATCCTTCTCCCTGCTTGTGTTTTTTTTGTTGTTTTTTTTATTTTTCAGGACAACATCCTTCTCCTTGCTTTTGTTTTTTTATTTTTTTATTTTTCAGGACAACATCCTTCTCCTTGTTTTGTTTTTGTTTTCTTTATTTTTCAGGACAACATAGTTCTCCTTGCTTTTGTTTTTTTTTTGTTTCTGTTTTTGTTTTCTTTATTTTTCAGGACAATATCCTTCTCCCTGCTTTTGTTTGTTTTTTTTGTTTGTTTTTTTTTATTTATTTTTCAGGACAACATCCTTCTCCCTGCTTCTGTTTTTTTTTTATTTTATTTTATTTTTCAGGACAACATCCTTCTCCCTCTGTGCTCTCCTAGTAACCGGCTTTTCATATGCTACATACTGTCCAGCCAGTAAATATCCACAAGGTGACCAGGCTTTGCTGAGAAACTTTCTTGTTTTAGTTTCCCTCTGGGGTGTTGGGTCGGGGTGTGAGTAGACTTTATTGAATCTGATATTATTATTTATTTCAGCATCTCCACCCCTGCTTCAGCTTCCAAAAAAAAAACAACAAAAAAAAAACATGAAGTTCGCAGTTAAGATGAGATCTTAAAGCAACATCTTCAGTGACAGCAGAATTCATCCTCAGCAAATAACATCTTCATATAACTGTAATATCCGACAAATTATTTTACTTTCTCCGCTGAGCATGAATATTCAGGCATAAAGCAGCAAAGTGATACAGTAGCCTGCACTTGTAATCAGAGACTAGCATCTTCACACTCCGGGCATTCCCACACTCCGGACATTCCCACACTCCGAGCATTCCCACACTCCGGACATTCCCACACTCCGGACATTCCCACACTCCGGGCATTCCCATATGTGCTCCGCCTTCCAACACCAACTGAAGCGTGCGCCTGCTGATGGAGCCAGTCACGCGCTGGCTGTGGATAATGTGCCCTAAACCACGTCGTTCAGAAAAACGCCAACTTCCCCTCCCCCCCCCCCCCCGTTCGATTATCCTCCTGATGTTGTTGTCGTCATTCAACCCGATGTCATCCTCCATACGCAGCCTATCCAAGGTGGCCCTTGCAGTCTCCTCGTTGTGCGTTCTTATGATGTCCTGAATTGATGCCATGTCAGGCAGGTTGTCCTCTTTCTCATTCCTTTTGACTCCCGCATGACCCGGGCAGTATATCCACGTCAGACTGGATAACCGAGAGCCCGCCAGAAGCTGGACCCACTCCCTGCGGAAGAAATGTCCCTCGCTTCTCCGTAACTTGCTTTGGAAGTCCGTTACAATGACCCCATGCGAGTCGACCTGCTCCACCAACCAGGAAATTGTTTATGACGTGCCTCCGCCTCCATTCTCGTGATCAAAGTGGTGGTTGCATAGGATCCTGATTTACTCGCAACCAGTTTGTCGTTACAGTAGGCAATAAAGGCCCATCCACTTTTTAGGCCTCGTGCCACTGACCCGTCCATGAAGAGGGTCATGTGGTTTGGAGTGATGTTTAATCTGTTCTTGTACATGGGCCTCTGTTTTACCCCTAGCCCCGACTCGACATTCACGCCCAAGCTGGATCACAACCTTCCTTAGATTCTGCATATTTGACACTTTAGTCCATTTCAGTTCTAAGAGAATCTGTGCTGACAGTGTCTCTTCTGTCTCCACCATCCACTGTCTCCCTCGCTTGATCTTCTTCTTCTTCGCTCGCTTCTACCACCAAGATCGCCCTGTGATCCTATTGAGTTTACTCCTGTCATTCTCGCGTTAGTCTCATTTAGGATGGAGGCTCAGAGCATCGTGGGGCATTGGCCTATATTCTCGGTGGGACACAGAATCGGCATTGCTTGACACTGTGGTTTTCGTTGCACCAGTTTAGTCTAGAGTTGGATTTCTCACTGGAAAACCTCAACGTGTTTTGGATATCAGTATATCCCCACCGGGTGAGAGGTGGTTGCCCATCCAGTCCAGCGTTATACTTCCTCACCGGAAAACCTCAACATGATTTGGATATAATATATCTCCGTCAGGTGAGAGGTGGCTGCCTATCTAGACTGCACTGGATCAATGTCTCCGATTTCAGCATTTTGTGGTCGTGGCCGCTACCCTTCTTGGTGGTGGCCGGGACAGACCTTTTGTCCAGGAGGACGAATCTTCGCCACTAGTAAGTTTCACCCCTGGGTTAACCCGGTGTAGGCGTATTATCCCAGTATGGGTGTATATAGGACGTGACGGGGCTCTAGAGCGGAGGCCCCATAATATGTGTAGCCATCGAGTTTCACCCTGGGTTAAGCCAGTTTATGCATATTTCACCAATATGGGTTTATATAGGACGTAGCCGGCCTCTAGAGTAGAGGTGCCGTGGTATGAGTACCTCTTGCCACGAAACTACTGGACATACCGATTAAACTTAACTTTATCCTTTCCATCACCTTTTTCACAGAGGCACCGCACGGCAACCATAATCGTATTTTCGCATTTTCTTCTTTGGCCGGGAGGAGTTTCACCCCACGCGCGGCAGCCGAAGAATCTCGCCAGCACTGAGAACCTCGCTTGATAAGTTTGCCCTTTGCTGAGTTCAGCTCTGATGGAAGGGGATGGTGTGCCGTGCCGGCAATCCTGAGATACGTCTTCACTAGCGCATATTTGTGCCGTACTTCCACGCTGGGCGTGATTGAGTACAGTGTGCATGATTAACTTCCAATTTGTGAAACACTTTCAAAAGTGAGAAAAATAAAAATAGCAAGAGAATTACCGTGACTTGAATCATGGACTCCTAGGATAACCGCCTAGAAGAGAAGGAACAACGTACTACCTGCTGTAGGTAGCGTTATCTTGGTACATGTTTACCTCAGATGGAAACACACACAACACAGAGGAGGAAGGGAGAGAGAGAGAGAGAGAGAGAGAGAGACAGTGAAGAAAAGAGCAGGCAAACCAAAGGGCTTACCAAATTACTTTAACCATGAAGCACCCACTTGTCCAGAAAAAAAGCCTAGATCGATCAGACAGAAATAATATTCAGACCAGCACTCTGTACCATACTTGGACACTGTCAGACTATGTCAGCACTTACATGAGATTGACTGAATAAAAGCAATAAGTAAGATAAGAAGAGACTAGACGAGATAGTATGACACCCGAACCATCGTGGGTAAACCGTCGATGTTAGAGAAAACTGAAAGAGAAGGAATGTTTTCGTTTGGACCATCTGGTAAAAAAGAATTCGAATCGTCCACTATGATCGTCTACTCTCAGAACCTAGTATGACCAGAAGTGCAACCAGCCAACGAAGGACGTTACTTGATTATCATGTGTAGGGCTGTACACCCTGTTTCTTATCTTATCTTATCTCCTTCCCGTGCCGTTAAGCGTCACATAGGGCTCGCAAAGTAGTTCGCCAATTTTTCCTGTCTTCGGCGAGTCTTTCAACCTCATCAAAGGATTTTATGCCTGTTAACTTGGCCTCTCTTAACAATGTCCTGTTCAGAGTTTCACGCGGTCTGCCTCTTTTTCTTTGGCCTGTTGTGTTCCACTTGATAGCTTGTTTTGGGATCCTCTGATCATTTCTTCTCATCAAGTGACCAACATATGTCCATCTCCTTTTCCTGATCACCCATGAGACTGGTTGTTGTTCAGTCATCTGTCTTATCTTTGCATTGTTCTTGAATTCGTTAACATATTCTGTTACACCCACCAGGACATACATACTACCTAAAAAAAAAAGCAGTGAAAACCAGGCATAGATGACTACCCACAAAGATACTGATAGAGATAACGATTTTGAACAGGAATGAGATGATAATACAGCAGGCAGTTTTACTTACGTTAGATTGGACACCACTGATCAAAGTTCTACATGTGAAGTATAACATAAATCATCAGAGATAGGACAAAAGAAGTAACTAGTTTATAACAAGTCCTCTATCAATATCTTCGTGTACTAAACTATAACTAGTTTATAACATATATTTCATCAACATCTTCGTGTACTAAATTATAATTAGTTTATAACAAGTCTTTCATCAGTCTTTTCTGTACTAATCTATTACTGGCTTATGTCAACATCTTCGTGTACTAAATTATAACTAGTTTATATCAACATCTTCGTGTACTAAACTATAACTTGGTTATATCAACGTCCTCGTGTACTAAACTATAACTGGTATATATCACCGTCTTCGTCTACTAAACTATAACTCGTTTATACCAACGTCTTCGTGTACTAAACTATAACTTGGTTATATCAACGTCTTCGTGTACTAAACTATAACTTGGTTATATCAACGTCTTCGTGTACTAAACTATAACTTGGTTATATCAACGTCTTCGTGTACTAAACTATAACTTGGTTATATCAACGTCTTCGTGTACTAAACTATAACTCGTTTATACCAACGTCTTCGTGTACTAAACTATAACTTGGTTATATCAACGTCTTCGTGTACTAAACTATAACTTGGTTATATCAACGTCTTCGTGTACTAAACTATAACTTGGTTATATCAACGTCTTCGTGTACTAAACTATAACTTGGTTATATCAACGTCTTCGTGTACTAAACTATAACTGGTTTATATCAACATCTTCGTGTACTAAACTATAACTTGGTTATATCAACATCTTCGTGTATTAAACTATAACTGGTTTATATCAACATCTTCGTGTTCTAAACTATAACTGGTTTATACCAACATCTTCGTGTATTAAACTATAACTGGTTTATATCAACATCTTCGTGTACTAAACTATAACTGGTTTATATCAACATCTTCGTGTTCTAAACTATAACTGGTTTATATCAACATCTTCGTGTACTAAACTATAACTGGTTTATATCAACATCTTCGTGTACTAAACTGTCTGCTGCAAACAACTCCCCCTGCCCCCTTTTCCCCCCTCCCCCCACCTCCCTCTATTTTTTTTTTTCCTTGGTTGTTTCTTTGGGAGGATGTTTCTCGTCCCTTTCTTTCCGGGAGTGTTTGATCTCCTATTTGTGTTTAATGAAGCTAAACATTTAAGACATATTTTAAGTTGAAAACTGTTAACAAGATGGGCTGGCCAACTCTAAAGAAAAAAGAGAGGTTCTTGTTGACAGGACCAATCACATAGTCCCTGGCCCTCTTAAATGTGGCCTCTGCTGTACCCAGTGTACTTGGCACGTTCTTGCATTTCCCCGCTTTAATGTCGGCGAGGTTCTAAATTTAAACCCAAGGAGCAAAGGATGATAGCTGGCCAGAATTTGTTGTCTGTTTAAATAATGGGATGGCGTTCGGCCAGCCGCAGTTGGCGCGCCTTCCAGGCCACTAAGCAAGCACAGATAATACGTCACAAGACTAGAGTACATATTTCTCGTTTATTGTCTTCTTTCTGTCTGGGGTTTTACTGGCTTCATCTGTTCTTTCCCAGTGTCTAGCCAGATCTCATTATTCTCATACTTAATCTGATTTTTTGGGACATTCTAAGCATGGATGAGTTCTAATTCTTCGTCTGTTGCTGCTGCTACTACTACTGTTACTGGCATTATTACTGCTATTACTATTACTGCTACTACTAGCTACTGCTACTGTTACTGCTATTACTATTACTGCTACTACTAGCTACTGCTGCTATTACTGCTATTACTATTACTGCTACTACTAGCTACTGCTACTATTACTGCTATTACTACTACTGCTGCTACTACTACTGCTATTACTGTTACTGCTACTACTACTACTGCTACAACAATAACAGCAACAACAACAACTACTACTACTACTGCTACTGTTACTGCCACTACTACTACTACTACTACTACTGCCACTAGTACTACTATTACTATTATTACTACTACTACTACTGCTACAACAAAACTACTACTACTACCACTATTACTACTACTGCTGCTGCTACAACTTTAAATTTTATTTCTCCTTTCTCTCTGTTCTCTCTCTCTCTCTCTCTCTCTGTTTCACCTACTTTATCGTTCTCTCTCATTCTCAAGTTGCCCTGATCGTGTTCGATAACTGTACTTTCACCAATAGCCTGTTTCCGGGGTCAGAGAGGTTAGGGATTGAGGCCGGGGGGGGGGGCGGGAAGGGAGAGGGGGAGTAACGATTTCTTAGTTTCGCATGGTTCTTGGAGTCTCTAAATTAAGATCTATTTCTGTTTCTCTCACCCACTCTGACTCGATCAGCTGATCCAGCTGATAGAGGACGTCTTTTAATTTAGCAGTAATTGTCAGGTTCTCTAACTTCTCTCAATCAGTGAGCAAAGATGACTGTGCTGGCATGATGCCAAGGTTATCATGGGAGACCAGCAAACCATGGCTGATCAAGACCCCCTGGCTCCACCTCTCCAGTGATGTTCCTAGTAATATTTCTCATCCTAGCTCTATGAACAAGGCCATGATAATTAAGGTGGCAGGCCTGCAGAAAAGTTTGCCTTTAAAAAAAAAAAAATTCCACTCCAAGTCATAAAGGCAGCACGCTTGCTGTACCTCAGGACCTGCACAGTTAAGACGATCCTGCTGGTAAATGCAGTACGACAGGGCAACAACAGCAAGACCAACAGCAAAAACTGCCATTCTTATTGTCCATCTCATGGTGGTATCTATTTAGTCAGCTTTTTGGAATTCCAATAGACTTCATAATGAAAAAATGCACAGGTAAAACAGGTACTGACTGGGTATATGGGACCCAATTTGAAGATTGTGATTTTGCTGATGAAATAACTCTTATTAGTAACAATGTGAATTCCATGCAAGAAAAAACAGATAGACTGACTTCACTGGCTAGCAAAATATGACTTGAAATTAACAAGGACAAAACAAAAATAATGAAAATTCCCATTAATCAAAATGGAAAAATACACGTAGAAGGGACAGATATTGAAGAATTCAATCAATTTCCATACCTTGGCAGCTACATAGACCAGGATGGTGACACCAGAAAGGAAGTTAGAATTAGAATTGCAAAAGCAGCATCGATCTTCAAGAATCTTGAGAACACATGGCATTCAAAAGTTATAAGCACAAAATCCAAGTTAAGACTATTCAATTTAAATGTAATATCCACCCTCATTTATGCGTGTGAAAGCTGGAAAACAACTAAAGAAATAGAAAATATATTGGACTCTTTTGAAAACAAATGCTTAAGGAAAATACTCGACATCAAGTGGAACGAATTCAAGAACAATGCAGAGATAAGACAGATGACTGAACAACAACTAGTCTCATGGAAAAGGAGATGGACATATGTTGATCACGTGATGAGAAGAAACGATCAGAGAATCCCAAAACAAGTTATCAAATGGAAAGGCCGAAGAAAAAGAGGCAGACCACGTGAAACTCTAAAGAAGACACTGTTAAGAGAGGCCAAATTAATAGACATAAAATTCCTTGATGAGGTTGAAACTACCTTGCGAGCCCTTTGTGACGTTTAACGGCACGGGAAGGATATAAGATATAAGATAAGATTGCATCTTCCAGCTAACTTCGGTTTGTTTTTCTATTGGCCCAGGGAGACCTGCATCACCAAATCTCAGCTCATACAAGACTGTCGACTGTACCAAGAGCTGAGAAAACCGTTTTGATAATCACCAGTTCCAGTTTATGAAAAGTTATGTTCAGACTTAAGCGTAATTCGCTGTTAAAAGCGTAATATACATTTATTTCTTCTTCTTCTTCTTCTTCCTTCTTCTCCTCCTCTTCCTATTTCTTCTTCTCTTCCTCTTCCTCTTCCTTCACCTTCTCTTCCTCCTCCTCCTCCTCTTCCTTCATCTTCTCTTCCTCCTCCTCCTCCTCATCCTTCTTCTTCTTCTCCTCCTCCTCCTACTTCTTATTCTCTTCCTCCTTTTCCTTCTTCATCTTCTCTACTTCCTCCTCCTTTTCTTACTTCTTCTTCTCCTTTTTCTTCTACTCCTTCATCTTCTCTACCTCCTCTTCCTTCTTCTCTTCCTGCTTCTTATTTTCCTCCTCCTCTTCTTCTTTTCTTCAATTTCATATGCTCAGCCACTAGCCAGGGGGGGGGCGTGTAGTTTCCATGAATCTCTGCAAGAGTTTTTCCTGCGAATTCTGGAATATTTTTCTGTCCATTTCTGCTCTTTTCTTGGGGCCAGGTTGGGCCCCCAAACTCTGTAGAGTGTACAGTTTGGCAGGATAATTCGAAAAAAAAACCCCCCAAAAGTTTCTTCTAATGTGCAAATCATCTAGTTTATTGTCCGCAGCCTCTGTCCAATGTTGATTGAATTTTCCGGCTCAGCTGTCTTCTGGTAGTTTGGGAGAAAATGGATTTCGACGGACCTGAAGATGAATATTGCGCATTGTAGAAAGTACACAAAAAGACTAATAACGTTAGTTTTTGTGGAGATCGTAAAAGACTGTCACGACTTATGTCTTCGTGATGTTGCCAGAGAACAGTTTTCTTTCTCTTCCGTTTATTTTTGTGTTTGAAGGCTCACAACTTTGTCGTGTAGGTGTGACTGCCTTTATTTTGTTTTTTAACTTATAATGTTGATGATCAAACTGTGTTTTCCCTGGTATCATTTGAAGCTATGAAATATCTTGACTGTTTCTCCGTTATCTGTACCATGCGTGGGCGTTGTGTTTCCACGCTGTTTTGTCTATTTCAAACGATAAGTTAGGCGTCCTTGTCTTTCCGCGCCTTCTGGCTTATTTGATCTCTTACTGTAAAATCGGTCTCTTATTTGATGAACGATAATAAGCATAATATCTGTATATTTTTTTATAAATAAGTATATAAATATGTAGGGTGTGTAGGAACTTGTGTGGGCGGTGGGGGAGGTGGGGGAGGGTTATTACTTGAAGCTGCGGTAAATAAAAATGCTAATAAGATTTTTTTGTTTAAACAGACGTTATGGAAGTAACGATGTACAAGAAGTGACCTTGGTGTGGGAGCTGCTCTGCCATAAACTGGCACAAGATCTGAACACATCCTTTCTTTTTTTCAATACACATTTTACTTTTTTTTTCTATGCTTTTCTCTTTTACCTCATTTTTTTCCAGGTGATCTATTCGTATTCTTCTTCTTCTTCTTTGTTCGCTTCTACCACCAAGACCGCCTTGTGATCCTACTGAATTTACACCTGTGGTCCTCGATAGGTCCCGTGGTCCCCCGTGTGGTCCCCAAAAGGACCACACGAGATCCCCGAGAGGACCACAAGAGGTTCAGAGTATCGCAGGGCTTGAGCCTGTATTCTTGGTGTTGTCTCAGAAGCGGGTTGCGGGACACCGTGGTTTTCGTTACACCAGTTTGATCTAGGGCTCACCTGTGCAAGAGCAGAAAAAAAGGCGAAGGACAGGCATTTGTGGAAAACCCTTGCGGAAGCCCCATGTGCCCTGGGCACTTAAGGTTCAGAGAGAGAGAGTTTGATCTAGAGTTGGACTTTCTCACCGGAAAACCTCGGCGTGTTTTGGATATCAGTATATCCCAGATGGGTGAGAGGTGGTAGCCCATCCAGGCTAGAGTTGGTCTTTCTCACCGGAAAACCTCCGCGTGATTAGGATACGCAAACGTCCCCGCCGGGTGAATGTGGTTGACTATCTAGACTGCCCTGGTCCAGTGTCTCCGATTTCAGCATCATCTATTCGTATTGAATCCGGTTATATCTTTTAATTCATGTTTCTTTTTTTTTTACATCAGGTCATAATAGCCGTCGATTTCCCTCTGGAAACCCCAGGTTCCAAATTTTTGGAGCCTGGGTTGATCCTGTTACCAGTCGGTCCGAAAAATTTCAGCCCTAAAGCGGAATTGATCCAGGGACCTTCTGATCAATAGGCGAGTGCTCTAACCACTACACCACGGCGGCACATTTACTAGTATAAAAAGGAATATTTGTTCCGTTTTCAATCTTGTTTTTCTTATGTTGGTTTATTTATTATAAGACGGGAGCGTTTTAAAACATGGAATAATGATGCCCGGGTAATCTAGATATATTTACGGTGTCAGATTTGCGCTTTGAAAAATATCGGTACCAGAAACTAATAAAGAGGGAGATTCTATTCTCATTACTGTTATCAAGCGACAGGTGAAGCCAAAGGTCGCCTGTTTCAATTTACACACAAAGACGTCCGTGTCTGTCACGTGGAGATGACAAAGAGATAAGCGGAAACTGTACCCGGACAACCTAAGTTTCTAAAACAAATTCTTTTCTATCATTCATTCCAATCTTGTCAGCTATTCAAGATCTGATATATGCCAAGAGAACCTGGTGAAATGAAGATGTCCAGTGGTTCCACGACTCTTTTCATGACCAACAAAAGGAGTATTTTTCTCTGGTCTCTCTGGTTAATCCGAAGACGCTTCATTTGGCTCAGTTCGCGAATGGGGTTTTTCTAAAGCAGGATAGAAAGATTTGCTCGCCAACCTTCCATAATCTTCTTAATGTAAATATGTCGTTTATAGAACGATGTTCTTTTGATAGCCAATCTGAAGGCCAGAATGTCTGCTCCAATGAGCTGGGTATTTAGAGTGTCAGTGTGATATCGTAAACTATGATGATTGTTTAATAAAATTTAAAAAAAAAACCTCAGATGTGCGCTTAATAAAGGCTAATCCTTAATCTGTGTGTCTGCTGTGGAATAAAGCAATTCAAAGTTGATCATTGTGTTCTCATCTTTGTTGTCTCAAGAAGATTTTAGCAATCATCGCTATAGGACTTTTTTTTTTTCTTTTTTAAACCGGTAAAGTTGTACACCTTGCACGAAATACATTCCGAAATACCTGTTTTCTCAATATAACATTCAGAACTTTACAGTTTTTTAAATTTTTTTTTTTTTTAATGTAAAGTTAGACACATTTTACAAACATGTTTTCAAAATTTTGCTTTTGTTCTCTGCATAAAATTTCCGTTCCTTTCCTTCATTTTTAATATCGAATCTCCACTTTTTGTGATTTTGCTTAATGAGGGCGTGTGAAATGGAACCACAAGAATTGGTGCTCAGGTATGAAGCTTTTACTTCTGAAATTAGATCTTCTTTGTTGTGGATCGTCCTCGGGTTCCAGTGTGTCGCAGTTATGCACCTTTCGACCCAACACATCCAACTTTGGCTGGATTAATTTTTAGAACCGGGTCTTCCCACTGCGATCCCTACTCACTTCAACAGCCTGTCGTCTTTTTCCAGGGGCCCCGCCGGGAGGTGGAATAGGGTCTTGGTCGGCTGAGGTTTGTCAACCATGATACAAGCAGTCAGCTCTGGGTCGCTGACCCCTATGTCATTCAGTTTAATTAGCGAATCTTCATCTGATGTTGTTTTCTCCTATATTGCCTGGTGATATTGGATCCCATAACATTCTAGCATACAGGTTAGACAAAGACACATTTTCAGACAAGCCATCAAGAAACAGGTCAACTTTCTGCAAGCGCAACGATACATCAACTTAAATTTTTAAATGAAATGTAAAGCTTTTGCTTACATGAGTGACAAGAAGATATTATGTCTTCTAAACTACGCGCGCAGTGGAAATATAATCCTTCTATGATTACTTGTGTCGCCTGGTTTGTAAAGGCTACGTTGAAGCTAGTTTATTTTTTCCAGCATTAAGACCTCCATAATGCCTCAACACTGCAGCAAAATCACCACAACGTCTTCTCCACTTAAGAAAATCAGAATCTGCTGACAGGTAAACTCAAGAGAGCGGCATGTTTTCTCACGCCCAACGAGTGCTGTCTTACTCCAAAAAGCAAGGCACGCAGAAACAACATCAGAATAAGATTACAATCAGTTATCTCCGCCGCAATTGCAAGACAACTTTGTGAAAGCATTGAAACCGTTAATGTTACATTGTACAGACGTGTTGTCTAACATTAGAGTTATAAATCACTCGCCGTGAGACAAGCTCTGCTAGCCTTTCACAACAGCTCGGTAAAAGATCGAATAGATATCCTTTCAGACGACTCGTTGCTTATACAAGATTTCCACCGTGAAGACGGCCTCCTTTGGTGGCTTTTTTTTTCCAGAATTGGATGAACTTGTTGCTATAAGCACTTCAGTCCTCTTGAGGTATTTGCTTTTGTATTTCATTTTGTCTATGATTTGTAAATATAACGTACCTTATCTCAAACACTGCATCAGGAACGTGCATTACGTGCTGTCTATATCTCTATCAAGAGTGGGGAAAAAAAGCGAAGGACGGGCGTCTGTGGAAATCCCTTCCGTAAGGTCAATGTGTCTCGGGATCTTAAGGTTCGGAATGAGAGAGCGAGAGAGAGAGAGAGAGAGAGAGAGAGAGAGAGATCTATCAATGATCGCTGATAATTATTCTCCTGTAGATATAGATATTAGAAGCCATTGAAAGGTGTTCTGCAGGTGCGCATTTTATTATTCCTCTTTTATTCATTTCACTTATCAATTTTCAATATTTAGAACAAAAAACAGGCACCTTACTTACAGCCGAGGAGTGCTATTAGGGAGGCGAAGTTCCTCAAGGGACATGCTTCTTCTTCGTACCCTTCTACCACCATGACCGCCCCGTGATCCGCCTGAATTTACTCCTGTGGTCCCCGAGAGGATCACACGAGATCCATGAGAAGACCACAAAATGTTCAGAGTATCGCGGGGCTTGGGCCTGTATTCTCGGTGGGTTACAGAAGCTGGATTGCGCGGCACTGTGGTTTTCGTTGCACCATTTTAATCGAGAGTTGGACTTTCTCACTGGAAAACCTCAACGTGTCTTGGATATCAGTATATCCCCGCCTAATGAGAGGCGGCTGCTCATCCAGCCTAGAGTTGGACTTTATCACCGGAAAACCTCGACGTGTTTTGGGATACCCGTGTATCACCGCCGGGTGAGAGGTGATTGCCCATCTAGTCCAGCGTTATAATTCCTCACCAGAAAACCTCAGCGTGATTAGGATACGCATACATCCCCGTCGGGTGAGAGGTGGTTGCCTATCTAGACTTCCCTGGTCCAGTATCTCCGACTTCAGCATTTTGTGGTCGTGGCAGCTACCCTTCCTAGTTGTGACCAGGACGAAGCTTTTGTCCAGGAGGACGAACCCTCGCCATTAGTAAGTTTCACCCCTGGGTTCAGCCGGTTTAGGCATATTATCCCAGTATGGGCGTGTTTAGAACGTGACCGACCTCTAGAGTGGAGGTACCATGACATAAATAGTCATCAAGTTTCACCCCTGGTGTAAGCCGGTTTAGGCATATTTCACCAGTATGGGTGTAGAACGGACATGGCCGGCCTCTAGAGCAGAGATGCCGTGGTATGAGTAGCTCTCACCGTGAAACTACTGGACACACCGATTAAACTTCACTTTATCCTTTCCATCGCCTTTTCACAGTGGCGCCGTACGGCAACCCTAATCGTATTTTCGGATTTTCTTCATTGGCCAGGAGGATTTTCACTCCACGTGCGGCAGCCGAAGAATCTCGCCAGCAATGTCTTAGTTTAACCGCTGGGTTAAGCCGGTTTAGGCAATCTGCCCAGTATAGATGTATATAGGACGTGACCGGCCTCTAGAGCAGAGGTGCCGTGATATGAGTAGTCCTGATCTCGAGACTACTGGCTACTTCACTTAATCCTTTCCTTCACCTTTTCCACGGCGCCGCTGCGCGGCAACCCTAACCGCATTTTTTCTTCGTTGGTCGGAAGGAGTTTCACCCCACGCACGGCAACTGAAGAATCTCGCCAGCTGCGTGGCAAGGGACATGCAAATGACTGACTGACTGAGACAGAACTGCATAAAGAAACAATAAGCGAATAGCAAAAAGAAGAAGACCTGCAGGAGTTGGATACAGAATTAATGTTCTAAGGGACAACGGATCAGATATATCTTTTAGACAGGATTTCAAAGTTTGCTCTTTCAAAATATTCAAATTCACTCTGTGGCATGTTGTGTGAGATGAGAATATTTTGCCCTTTTACTCTTCCCTTGTTCGCCTGCTTTCTGTTCCACAGAGAAGAATGGATCGGACACAGCTTTCATACAGTTTTAATTTGGTTTTAGTAATGTACTGAGTGGCTGAATTCCAGAAGTTTGTCATGTCAACGAAAGCGGTTCCGGCTTTAGTTATTTTACTCTTCACACCTTTTTTTTTTTGTTAGGGAAAGTAGCAATACTCAAGCAGAAGGAGTAAACTGTCGGTAACTCATAGGTTAAACTGTCGGTGACTCATAGGTTAAACTGTCGGTGACTCATAGGTTAAACTGTCGGTGACTCATAGGTTAAACTGTCGGTAACTCATAGGTTAAACTGTCGGTGACTCATAGTTGACTACCTGCGTCAGGGTTGACGAAGCATAAGTAGTTTAGATCCTATTCTACCTCCCAGATGTACCCCTGAAAACAGTACTCTGATCAAGTAAATAGGATTCGCAATGGGAAGGTGAGAAGGTCCAAAAATTTCTTTGAGGTGAAGGCAGATGTTTTTGGGCCGAAAGACGCCCACGACACAAAGGAATATCACTGTAAAATTACCATCCTCACTCCGTACAGTTCTTTAGCAACGTAACGCAGTGTTTTGTAAAGAGGTCTCAGCAAGGGGAAGCAATAGAGCGAGCAAAATATCTTGGAAACTGTGGTTCTATCTTTAGGGCGCGGAGGATTAAAATGAACCACAGATAAAAGAGAAGCAACAGCGACTTCAACAGTCGTGGCCTATTACGGTGTCGCTTTCTCATACACAGCTTTGGTGCTTTTCTCTCTATCCTGCTCCTATCTGCTCAAACACAGGAAGTGGGTTTAACCACTGTCTATCATTACTTGGGTCTGTCAACATAATGACAAAAGGAACTCAGTTATATTTTGAATGCTGTGAAAGTAACTCGTTAACTCAGTAAAAGAAGCTTCATCCACTAAAATCCAAGCAAACAATATAAGGAGAAAGCTAGATTTGATGAGTAGATTGTGCAAATTTCCACAAACATAAGAATTTCTTCAACGTTCCTATTCTCTGGTCCCTCATAAAACTTTATTGCTTTAGTTGTCACATTAGTATTTGCTCGTCGTCACCATCATGTGGCAGCGAAGGAGTCTGTGTTATACTGATAATATCAAGTCTAGAAAACCATAATCAAACTGAACCTCAAGCTGAAAATCAACCTGAGGTCAAGCATGGCTCAAGGAAACAGATTGTCGCTCACTTGGCGGACTAGACAGATACAAAGTAAAGTATGCTGATGGTCAAAAAGTTTTCTGGGACGTTCACAAAGTAGATCTAAACAAAAGCACCGAAACCCAATCTCTGCTTAATCTGATGGTAATCTTACAAAGTCATCTAACAATCAGCTGCTAAAACAAACAAACAAACAAACAAACAAACAAACAAAATCATCTGTAGTTTTGATGGCTACTGCCGTTGTTTAACTCATCAGACTTGTAAGTAGAATGTTCTTTCATCCGATGTCATGAGGATGTTGCAACACAAGCATTGTAACGGACTGAGAATGAGTTACAGTGACTAGCTGTAACATGAGGATTGTAACGGATTGAGAATGAGTTACAATTACTAGCTGTAACACAAGCACTGTAACGGATTGAGAATGAGTTACAGTGACTAGCTATAACGCAAGCATTGCAATGGACTGAGAATGAATCACAATGGCTAGCTGTAAGACTCTATCCAAAAAAGAGAAAGGTGGTGGGGGGAGGGCTTTTCTCTCTTTGACTCACAACAGTGGGATACAGTCTGAGCCCTACCCCTGTTCGCCAGCTTAAGCCTCTTACTAGGTGAAGCAACGAAGAAGCTGGACAGGGTGTTGGCCAGATCCGGTTTTGGGAACGGTTATAATAGTGCAGTTACACTAGTACGGTCATCTTTTGGTTCCACAGTTTCCGTTGAACGCAACGTAAATACCATTTGAAATGTCTCTGCACTGTGGGTTGACTACAGAGGATTTCTAGTACGACCTGTCGTGTCTTGTGGAGAGAATTTCACAAATCTAAAATGGTTCTTCTTCTTCGTCTTCTTCTTCTTCTTCTGCTTACGTATTTAGCGGTAACGCGTGGTACCCTGATGTTTTTTTTATGGCCTTCTGGCTGGGTACCTCCGACTTCAGCAGTTTTACTTGCTAGGGCAGAGTGTGGTCTTATTCGGACTGCCATGAAGACAGTGGTGTAGGCTGGCCTGTTTGATTTCCAGCCTCTGGTGGCTGTACTTAAGCCAAGTCTCCACATCAGGCCCAACGGCAGTTCCACAGAGACACTCTTTGGGATGATGAATCTGATGAGTGATTCAACGATATCCATTCCCCGCCACCTATAGTCTGCTGGCTCTGTTTTGTTTACCTTATTCTGGTAGCCATTGTTGTTGAGGACCCACAGGCTTATTACTTCCTGGATTCACTGGTTTCACACCAGGTTTTCCTCATCCCTGCCAGCGATCTCCATGTCCCCATCCATCCACCAACCTGACATTATAATTGGTGTTGATTGCTACAGGTTTCTGGGCTACAGAAGTGGGTCAGAGCTTTTAATCAAACAGATATATGTTCCCTGTCTCACAAAGAATATGTTAAGATAAGTGTGTTCTTAACACAGTTGTTCCCATGGGAGAATGGCTCATCTATCCGTGCTGTAATCATCAGGTAAGGCTAATGAAATAAACCCTGTATCCAGCTTCCCCTCGGTGCTCAGTGTAACAAATCCTGCTTGTTAGCACGTTCTATGACATATGTGTTCTCTGCTGAGCACGTCAACAGATCTTTCTTGAGTTCCCTCAGAGAAGCCTATAATTCCTTGCCAACCTGCAACAGGCTCAGAATGGGAAAGACTGACATTTCCCGAACTGACTGATATCATGATCACCATCTTCCGCTGCCTCTTCACGGTTATCTGTAGAATCTGTAAGGTGGAAAGCAAAGGCCGGACCTAACTTTATTTTTCTGATCAACAAGAAAATGATGCTGTATTTTCTTTTCACTTTTAACGATACTGGGCTGGGTGAGGACGCTGTCTGATTGGCAGTCATTGATCCGTAGCTGTCTCGGTTGGCGGACCAAAGCCGACCAAGATCCTGTCCCACATCTCCGTTGTTACCCTCAGTAACAGATCCAGCCTAACTAGCGAGGAAGTGATCGCCATAGGCCCCATGGTGGTGGAGCTTGCTAAAGAATTATTGCACACCCCCTGCTTTTTTTAGCCAATCAGGGATTGAAAAAAATAGCTTCCATAATCCGCTCCCTGTCCGACACAGTGCTGTGCTTCAACACCTTCACAACATTAGCTGCAAAGAAAATCATGCTCCCAATTTCAGGAAGAAGAAGAAGAACGATAAAGAAAGAAAGAAAGAAAGAAAGAAAAGAAAGAAAGAAAAGAAAAGAAAAGAAAGAAAGAAAAGAAAGAAAGAAAGAAAGAAAAGAAAAGAAAGAAAGAAAGAAGGAAAAGAAAGAAAGAAAGAAAAGAAAGAAGGAAAGAAAGAAAGAAAAGAAAAGAAAGAAAGAAAGAAAGAAAGAAAAGAAAGAAAGAAGGAAAAGAAAAGAAAGAAAGAAAGAAATAAAAGAACGAAAGAAAGAAAGAAAAGAAAAGAAAGAAAGAAAGGAGGAAAGAAAAGAAAAGAAAAGAAAGAAAGAAAGAATGGATGGATGGATGAATATTTTTTCACTTCACAATCGGAATAGGCATCCTGCTGCTTTAAACAAACGAACAGAAAATAGCCCTAAACTCAGCATGTAGCACAGAATGAATGCCACAAACCTTCTTTTGTGTTAATACACGCTCATTTTTGCCTTTTCTTCATTATAAGGGAATGTCGCGAAATGTCGCCTAAATAACGAATCTTTTAACTGCTGTTGGCAGACGCGGACTGCAATTAGTTCATAAACACGGAAATAAGAAAAGAATGATGGAGAAAACAAATTACGAGTTAGGAGCTGTAAGTATTGTTGATGATTTTTGTTTCGTTAAAAACAGCAGAACAGGTACTCAGGCGATGATTATGTCAGCGTAACCTATTATTATGTTGTATATAATGAAGTGTCTTCTCCTTTGTTATAATGTATTGTCATTGTCTGTTGCGGTTATCATTTTTCCCCTACTACCCACCAAAAGATTAATTTTTTTCTTTTTTTTTTTTAGACACTTTTGAATATTTCAATTCTCGGGGGTGTTTGTGCTACAGGAGATTATTATTATTACTATTATTATCTTTCGCATCTCTGGCTTTAGATTATTACGCTCAGAATTGTCAGGATTATGTGGTTTAATGTGGTTTAAATAAATCTATGCTTCTGTGCTTTAAAGTTTAAGACTTTAAACAAGTAATCTCTTCGAAGAACTAAAGGTATAATATTCTGGAAATGCCCTTTTTGTAAAGTAAAATCGTTTCAATCTTAACAAAGCTCAAAGCTATCCGTCCTTGATACACTGCAGGCGTCTTCGAACACGAACACGTGCTTCTTTTTTTTTTTTTTAAAGGCAGTTTTGTAATGATTTTTGGTTTCAGATGTATGATAATTCTAAGTCTTTCAGCAGTGGGGCCTTTTTTCCTAGCTGATATACGACAAAGAAGAACAGAACCTTTTTTGTGCAGGGAAAGGCCGAAACTACTCAAGGCTTTGTTTCATCCGCCTCCACTTCTTTCCCAGACAGCAACACTGAAAGCTGTAGCATGAAGGAAGGACAAAAAAGGAACTTGATACATTATTTTTGCGTCTTAGGGCGGGGGGCCATTTATAATCTTAAATTACAGATAAATAATGAATAGAGATAAATAGCAATGAGTCAGAAACAACTTTCCTGTCACATGTGAAAATACAGTATTCAAAGAAAGGAAAATAAACTGACACACATAAATAACTAAACTGACACACATAGATAAATAAACTAACACACGTAGATAGATTCAATTCATTCGGAACAAGGACAGCAGATGACAAATTGCACAACTGAATATATCTTGAAAGGAACAGAAAATGCACGCCCCCCGCACCCCCCCCCTCTCACCCCCCCCCCCCCAACTATTTATCGAACATGGAAGATCCCAACAAATAAGAAAATACCAGGAAAGAAGGTGAAAGGTTATCACAGCGTCAGTGCTACATTCAGCTTGTATCACTGCATGATTATGTGACAATTCGCAAATACTGTACAGAAATGAAAGTCATAAAGACAGAAAGATGCAGCATATATATCTTTAATGGCCAGAAAATAAGAGGAATTTTTTTTTTTAATGAAAAAATTGTCAAAGATATACTGCGCAGCATTGAAAAGTAATTTTAAAATTTAAAAAAAAAAGGCAGCTTAACAGTTTTCGGACGTGTCATCACAAGACAGTAGAGATACCTGAACAATCATCAGGTAAATCAAGGTAAGCAAAAAATGAGGAAGGCCGGGAGAAAAAAAAGGGAGGGGGGAGTCTGGACCAAGTGGCAAGGAAAAGCAAAGAAAGGCAAGTTTTTCAAATGCTAGGGAGGAAAAAAAAAAAACAATCCCGCAGAGTGTAGCTGTATAATCATATACGCCCGTGAAACACTGGCACGACACATAAGAAAAGAAAGAAATCTCAGAACTAAACAGCACGCACTTGAGAATTTCCACCGAACGGGACAGAAACAAGAACTATTGACACAAAGAAAAATAAAACTGAAAGCTTATCAAAGATTTTGTAATTGCTGCACGTACACAGATGGAGAAATTTTTGTGGAAGAAAAACGAAATTATACGCATGAAAACCCGGTAGTTTCAGACAGCGATCGACATCCATCGATCTACCTCCTGCCCCTCGTCACTGGTAGACTATGCAATTACGAGTATAGCCCAGACTACCTTATGGCGTCTTACATTTTAGCAACAAATTCTCTCCACTTAACACGATCTGCAGCCATCTTCTGAAATAATTTGAAAATGAAATAAAAGATGCAGAACTAAGTTACTGATATATATATATATATATATATATATATATATATATATATATATGGCTAACCTTATCCTGTGACCTATCTAGAGGCGACTCCAGATGGGAAAAAAAGATATCGTTAGGGAAACTCGCAAAGAAACAACAGAGCACCAGGGATGGCAACTCCGAGGAGCTCATTCGTCGGCCCCAAACATGTGACAAAGATTGGATTCTGGAATGTGAGAACGATGGCAGCACCAACAAAAACTACTCAGGTCATCAAAGAAATGGAGAGATACCATCTAGACGTACTGGGCATCAGCGAAATGCGATAGCCAGAAGCAGGTAAAAGATCGGCGGAAAATGGTAAGTTAATAATACATTCGGGCAGAAACGACGACAAGCATCGAGATGGGGTAGGTATTATTATGTCACATATAGCAGCAAAGAGCCTTGTAGATTGGGAACCAGTGAACAGTCGTATAAGCGCACGATACAACATAAGACAAGTAAGAATGACAATAATACAGAGTTATGCACCCACGAACGATGCAGATGATGAGGTGAAAGATGATTTCTATCACCAATTGCAACAAATCATCAACAAAGTCCCTAAACACGACATCCTAATTGCTATGGGGGAACTTCAACGCTAAGGTAGGGAAAGATAACACCGACGTTGAAAAAGTAATGGGGAAAGAAGGAATTGACATGGTTAACCAGAACAGAGAAAGATTAATTGAAATATGTCTAATAGAGGGAATGGTCATTGGAGACACAATATTTCCACATAAATAGATACATAAAACAACGTGGATATCTCCAGATGATAGAACTAGAAACCAGATAGATCATTTGTGTATTAGAAAGCAACGCAGAACATCTCTGATAGATGTAAGGGCTTATAGGAGTGCAGATGTTAACAGTGATCACAATCTGTGCATAGGGAAAATAAAACTAAAATTAAAAAGCCAACACAAGAAATCAGTACACAGAAAGATAAACAGTCACAGCCTGCACGAAGAGAATACTAACAGTAATTTTAATTAGGAACTTGCCAATCATTCAAAAACACCCAGTGAATAGAGGAGATAGGTATGGATGAATTATCAAATTCTTACAGCACTGCCATAATCACAGCAGCAAAAGCAAGCGCTGGACTGAAAAAACCAAGTAGAAAAGCATGGATATCAGAAAGCACATGCAAATACATACATGAAAGACGAGCAGTCAAATTAGTCATGCTGAATGTAAAAACAGATCTTCGAAAAGATCTGGCAAAAGCAACATACAAAGAAATAGACAAGAAAGTAAAAGGTTCAGCTAGAAGGGATAAAAAAGAATACGTAGACAAAATGGCGAAAGAGGCAGAGAAAGCAACAAAAACAGGAGACAGCAAAACTTTATATAACATCAAAAGAGACTAACAGCTACATATCAAAAGAAAGACCAATCCTTAGTAAAACTAGAACCCTATTAACATCAAGTAAAGACCAAAAGCAAAGATGGGCTGAACACTTCCAAGAAATACTTAATCGACCACACCCAAAAGATTTGTTAAACCCTGAAACCGACTTACCAGCCCCACAACTAAATGTCAACCTCTCTTTCTCTGAACCTTAAGTGCCCAGGGCACATGGGGCTTCCGCAAAGGTTTTCCACAAATGCCTGTCCTTCGCCTTTTCTGCTCTTGCCCAGGTGAGCCCTCTATTGCTCAACATCCTTTCTGTTGTTCTTCTCCATGTCTCTTTTAGTCTACCCTTACTTCTGTTCCCCTGTGGTGTCCATCTTAGTGCTATTTTTGGTAGTGAGTTGTCAGTCATTCGGAGCACATGTCCCAACCATCGCCAGCGTCTTTCCTCAATAATTGTTGTCAGTGGTTTCATCTGCATTTCTGCTAATAAGATGTCAACCTAGATGAAATTAAATTGCATGAAATTGAAACTGCAGTGAATTTAATGGCTAACAAAAAAGCTGCAGGTGAAGATGAAATAACACCTGAAATGCTAAAAGCTATCAATAGTGACACCATGAGACAACTACAGAGAATGTTTAATAAGATTTGGAAAGAAGAAAAGGTTCCTTCTAAAAGGAAAAAAGGAATCATTGTTAAAATACCAACAAACAAGCAAAAAGGCAGCCTTAGTGACTGTGACAATTGTAGACGAGTAACCTTAACATCAGTTGTGTCAAAAGTATTTTGCAAGGTCATTTTGAATAGACTTATGGATATAGTGGATACCGCAATGAGAGAAGAACAAGCAGGATTTCGAAAAGGGAGAAGAAGTCTCGAACAGATCTTTACTCTAAGAATAATACTTAAAGAACATATTGAAAAGCAGAAACCATTAATATTGAACTTCATAGACTTTAAAAAGGCATTTGATAGAACACACAGAGATTCATTATGGAGAATTTTAAGTCTATATGGAATACCATCTAAAATTGTCAACATCATTAAGGACTTACACAATTTATATGTTTGTGCAGTCAAGACAGAAGAATGGATGAGTGAATGGTTCCAGAATGAAACAGGTGTGAAACAGGGATGTATACTGTCTCCTTTACTTTTTGGAATTACAATAGACTTCATAATGAAAAAATGCTGCACAGGTAAGACAGGTATTGACTGGGTACATGGGAACCAACTAGAAGATTTTGATTTTGCTGATGACATAACTCTTATCAGTAACAATGTGAATTCTATGCAAGAAAAAACAAATAGCCTGTCTTCAGTGGCTAGCAAAATAGGACTTGAAATTAACAAGGACAAAACAAAAATAATGAAAATTCCTCTCAATCAAAATGGAAAAATACACGTAGAAGGGACAGATATTGAAGAAGTCAATCAATTTCCATACCTTGGCAGCTACATAGACCAGGATGGTGGCACTAGAAAGGAAGTTATAAATAGAATTGCAAAAGCAGCATCGATCTTCAAGAATCTTTAGAACACATGGCATTCAAAAGTTATAAGCACAAAATACAAGTTAAGACTATTCAATTTAAATGTAATATCCACCCTCATTTATGCGTGTGAAAGCTGGAAAACAACTAAAGAAATAGAAAATATATTGGACTCTCTTGAAAACAAATGCTTAAGGAAAATACTCGACATCAAGTGGAACGAATTCAAGAACAATGCAGAGATAAGACAGATGACTAAACAACAACCAGTCTCATGGGTGATCAGGAAAAGGAGATGAACATATGTTGGCCATGTGATGAGAAGAAACGATCAGAGAATCCCAAAACAAGCTATCAAGTGGAACACAACAGGCCAAAGAAAAAGAGGCAGACCACGTGAGACATTGTTAAGAGAGGCCAAATTAACAGGCATAAAATATCTTGATGAGGTTGAAAGACTCGCCGAAGACAGGAAAAATTGGCGAACTACTTTGCGAGTCCTATGTGACGTTTACCGGCACGGGAAGGATAATATATATATATATATATATATATATATATATATATATATATATATATATATATATAATTCAGCAAGGAACTAAACAGATCTCTGAGGGAATCTAGAGATCAATCAAAACCAAATACCCTCGAGGAAGAAGTTCCAGGCAGATCTCCAAATTTCAGATAAAGATTCAAATAATGAAAAGGAAGGAAGATTTCTAAAACGAGAACACAGGTAAAGAATCAAATCATAAAGGGGAAAGAAGATTTCTAAAACGAGAACACAGGTGAAGAATCAAATAATAAAGGGGAAGGAAGATTTCTAAAACGAGAACACAAGTAAAGAATCAAATAATAAAAAGGAAGGAAGATTTCTAAAACGAGAACACAAGTGTAGAATCAAATAGTGAAAGGGGAAGGACGATTTCTAAAACGAGAACACAGGTAAAGAATCAAATAATAAAGGGGAAGGAAGATTTCTAAAACGAGAACACAAGAATCAAATAATGAAAGGAGAATGAAGATTTCTAAAACGAGAACAGACTTTTTTGTCCTCGCCTAGTGTGGCCAGGGCTGTTGATCATGATGGGTATTTCTGGCTGTTCTACCGAAGGAAATAAAGACGAATGTTTAAGCCCTACTTCTTTTTCTTCTTTCTTCCTAGAACTTCGAGCTGGTGTTCTTTGCAGAGAATGCGGTGAAGATGTTGAGGCCATCATCGGTTAGGACTGGGAGCGGGTTACGGGTGGCTGTTTTCAGTTCCTGAGTGCAGCTAACAAGCAAGGAGGTGTGCAGTACTTCTTTAGTAGACTCCACCACCAGAGGGTCTACGGCGATCCCTGCCCCGTTAGCCAGTCTGGGCCTGTTATTGGCACTACGGAGTAGTGGGGCAGGGTCTTGGCCGGCTATGGTTTGTCAGCCCTGACGCTAGCACGTCAACTACGGGCCACTAACTACAAGATCGGAGAGCGTCTTCATTCTCCTTCTCTAGCACAGAAGTCACGGTGAGCTTGTCTATAACCACTCTTGCATTAGAGGGAAACAGTAAAAAATAGCAAATAATAGCCTCATATTTTGTTTTCTAAACTGTCTGCCCTGGGATATAGACCATGACTTGCTATAGAAGCCTAAGACATTGGAAGAAACCGTCTTTCTGGACTAAAAGTGCCAATGGAAGAATATAATACGAAATGGAGTTCTGAGGATCAAGAAGCCAGGTTCAACATGAACAGGCAAGCTAGCTTCGACAAATCATGCAATCTGTCGTTTATTATGTAAGGAATGGGTCGCGTGTCTGATTCACTGAACCGAGTATTCGTTGTTCTGCTTGACTGGCTAGCAACAATGAGTCTCATGAAAGCAGTTCTTTATTCTCTTACTGTGGGAAAATCGATACCAGAGCTAGGATATAAAACACAAAAATCCCTCAGAAAAATCTAGAACAAAAAAGAGAATTTTAAAGAAATTTTATCTTGATGATATCATTTAAAAAATCCATAATATTGAAGTTCATGTTTGTTCCCTTCTAATTGGTTCTATTGACCGAAAGAAATATACATGAACTTCAGAATTACGGCCGTGGTGCTGGATGATCTCCCTGCGTCTACTGGCTAAGAGCTTGTGGAAGCTGATGCCATAACGAAAAACTTGGCTGTCCTTTGTTGTCGTTCAGTGACACATTAACATGGTTAAGAATTCTATAAGCTGTACTTTCAAAGAAAACATAAACTATGTCATTAGCACCTCAGAGCAGTTCCCCATGTTTAACTCGGGTGGAACACCCTGAAAAGTAATGACTAAAGGGACAATGGTGAAGCTGTGACAGACATGCGAACCATCAGTGGATTTAAAAAAAAATTTTACTCACAAATAAGAAATGTTTGCAGCTGTTACAGCAGTTAGGTATTTGTCGTCAGTTTTAACTAATGTATATGTGGACGCATAACAAATCAACAGAAAAGAAAATAACTGCATTTGTAGAAAGGTACTTAGAATATTATGGATAGATAGAAAATCAAATAAAGAGATACTGACGGGATTAGGTGTCACAGATAACTGGCTCAGAAACACCAACAAAGTTTGAAAGATGAGATATTTCGGCCACATCAGGAGACCATGTTTTGGAGAGGTTGATCATATCCAAAACACGTCGAGGTTTTCCAGTGAGATTAAACTGATGCAACGAAAACCACGGTGTCACACAATACCGCTTCTGAGACCCACCAAGAATACTGGCTCAAGACCTGCGATACTCTGAACCTCTTGTGATCTTCTCGGGGATCTCGTGTGGTCCACGGTACCTATTGTGGACCACGGGAGTAAATTCAGTAGGATCACGGGGCGGTCTTGGTGGTAGAAGCGAACGAAGAAGAAGAAGACGTTGATAGCAGAAGTCACAGTGCTCAGCGAAAAGGGGCGACTGCGCCGCAGGTAGGCGCAACACATCACGGAAAGTCTGAATATGTCATTGCGAAATGTTGGTCAGCTTGCTCGAGATTGCGTTGCATTCAGGGAGGCAGTGAGAACAATAACGTTCTGGAAAGGACACGGCACATGTGTGGGCAAAATAGCCAGAGGTAAACCCAGAAAGGACACGGCACATGTGTGGGCAAAATAGCCAGAGGTAAACCCAGAAAGGACACGGCACATGTGTGGGCAAAATAGCCAGAGGTAAACCCAGAAAGGACACGGCACATGCGTGGGCAAAATAGCCAGAGGTAAACCCAGAAAACAATGAGGCAGAACGTGTAGAACATTCCACGGCAGCTGATTGTAGTAATCATTTGGTGGACAGTAGGGAGAAAATGATGACCGCAGCAGACAATGATAATACATTATAACAAAGGAGAAAACACTACATGATATATGACATAATAATACGTTATGGTGACATATTCATCGCCTCTTCTGTTCTTTACAAAACAAAAACAAAACAAAACAAAAAAAAAACTACAAAATAAAAACCTCTAGGAAGAACAATACTTACAGCTCCTACATCGTAATTCTTTTCTTCATCTTTCTTTTCTTATTTCCGTGTTTATGAACTAACTCCAGCCTGCGTCTGCCAACAGCAGTTAAAAGATTCTTTATTCAGTCGATATTTATAACTTTGTGTTATCAGTGTAAGAATTGGATCCTATCAGAAACTTGTCTTGTCTTGTTTTGTCTCGTCTTCTCTCCTTCCGTGTATACCTTTCAGTTTCGAGGGAACAAATAGACGTCTTTTCAGGGACAGGCGATTTCATTCATATAATGGGATATTTCATGTTTCTGTAATTTCCTCTCCCAGAAACACAGCTATATAGAAATCTAATGTCTGCGAGATGAGATTCCCCACAAAAGCTGCTTTTCAAGATCATGTAGGAAATAATGTAATCGAAAATAATAATAATAATAATACATACATACATACATACATACATACATACATACATACATACATACATACATACATACATACATACATACATACATACATACATACATACATACATAAGCATTCACTAAGACACTAAGAACAATGAAAAACGAAATATTACGTGGTTCGGTCACATTGCAGAACACAGCACAGAACATCGCAGGCTCTCAAAAAAAAAAAACAAAAACAAAAACAAAAACTATATATATATATATATATATATATATATATATATACACTTCAAGACTAACAGATCGCCTTAGGAGAAGATGGATAGATGATATTCAAGGGGTCTCACAGAAACATGGAATATCATTTCCTAATGCCACCCACCTTGCCCAAGACAGGAAACTGTGCTTCACCACAATACTGAACTACAGCAAGACGTGGAAGTATGTCAGAAGGAAGGTTAAGCACTACATAATTCAGTTTGTTTGATAATTAAACAAAAAAAAAAAAAGGTCCTGTACCTTCTATATTCCTCTTGCAACTTTATAGGTTCGGCTGTGACACGTGCAGGAATGACTTTTCAATGTTTAATCTGTCACGAGAGCCCAGATTGTTGGCATACCACCAGCTGTTCGCATCACCGACTTATGCTGCTGCTCCTTTTTTTCTGAAAATTCATCGATCCCTGAAGATGTTTGTCCGGAGAATGTTTGATGAGAGAAGAGCCATTATGTTTCTTTACATAGATGGGCAATGCTTTTTGCGTCATCTGTGATTACGTCCCCTCGTTAAACCTTACTCTGTTAGAAGGCGCAGTGGGTCATGTATATTTATAGGAGCTTTAAAAAAAATACTACTAGAATTTGAGCATCATTTGTTTAAACAGCAAACCTCCAGCACAGCCGTAAATCCCTTTGATGTGAGGGACTGGCCCGAGGTGGGTAGCGATGTTATTAAAAGAAAAGTGAAAAAAGACCCAAATGTCCTAGAGAATTCTTTGGAAAAGACAGTCGGCTGTGGGGGAGGAAGCAACTAGCCTTCTGGACGGTTTATGCCTGTTTCACCGCAGCCATCTTTGCTAAACTATTGTCTTTAATGATTTTTATTTTTCAGTTGAATGGACTTTACATTTGAAGGAGAAATATCATTCTTTTTAATTTGGTTGGTCGATGTAATGTCTCCATGTTATTGTGAGTTTGGACTGTTTCTAGACCGAGCCGTGACTACTTCTAAACAGAGTATACACGAGGACAGGAACGGTAACCATTCAGTTATTTTCTTGAATTTCCGGAGTATTAGCATAGATGTTTTTTTTCCAGAGTAAAGGCACCTACAACGAAGACCTCTCCATTCTGACAGCGGCGGTTTTTTTTCTTTCCCACCGGTCAATAATTTCATGTAACAACAAAATAAAAAGCATGAAGAAAACATTTTGAACTGTGCCTGCACATTCTGAGTACATGTTCTGTCGGAAGTCTAAACTGTTGCAGTTACTCTGTGTGTAGATTGGGCGAGACAAGAAAATCTTGTCAAAAACACACAAAAAAAACAAAGTACGAGAGAGACAATGTACTTTCATAGGACAAGCAGTGAGAAGACGGGACATTGGAAATGTACTAATAGGAAAAACAGAGAGAAGAAGAAGAGTTAGGGGAAGGCCGAGAGACATGATACTGAATAGTATGACGTGATGGTGTGAGGGGAGATCACCAACTGAACTGACGGCCAGCATGAAGGATCGGGTAATATGGAGAAACATAATAGTTAACGCCAGTCGGCACGGCACTTGATGATAATGATGATGATTCTGTGCGTTATATGTTGATAGTCTCTGAGTGCTTTATGCTTTTCTCCCAACGTGGAATAAACGCATGTTACCTGTCTGGGTCATTCGTGTTACCAGCACCTGAAATGCCTCTCTACAAACACTATCTCTACATTCCTAAGTGTTTTTTTTAAAAACTGTCTCCACAGATCATCATTCTCTGGCCCGCTTTTTTTAAAAAGGATTTTATTCCACTGCAACTTGAAAGAGCAGCTACAATAAAAGTGCCCTGTCTGTCTGTAAATGTGAGACTGATAGTTCTGATGAAATGCTTACATCAAAATCTGTATGCCCAAAATCCGTTTGAAATGAGATATAATTGCTAATATAGTACCAAAATGCAAAGGGCATAGGTTAAAACATGATATAATTGCTAATACAGTAGCAAAATGCAAAGGGCATAGGTTAAAACATGATATAATTGCTAATACAGTAGCAAAATGCAAAGGGCATAGGTTAAAACATGATATAATTGCTAATACAGTAGCAAAATGCAAAGGGCATGGGTTAAAACATGATATAATTGCTAATACAGTAGCAAAGTGCCCTTTGTGTGGCATGGTGTAAAAAGGGAACAGCTTTTGCTACTTTAATAAACCTAGGGCTGAAAGCGATATTCCTTTGCACCCAGTGGTAAAATACAGTACTGATACCTATATGGGCCCATAAAGGATACCAACAGTGGAGAATGGAGCGCTAGAAAGAACACTGAACTCAACAGCTTATGTAAATCCCAAACGAATTATAAATCTCTTGAAACTGAACAGACTACGCTGGCTGGGACATGTAGAAAGAATGGAAGAGAACAGACAAACGAAAATGATGTGTGTACAACAGATGAAGGTAACAAGAACAAGGGATACACCAAGACAGAGACAGAAAGACAACAAAATAGAGAATGTAAAGGAATTTGATGTCACCAACTGGAGAGAGAAGATCAGGAATAGAGAGGAACAGAGGCGAACTTTATCTTCAGCAATGAACCTTAATGGCTTGGAAAGCTGAAGAAGAAGATACTTGCACGTGTTTACGTATGTAAATGAGCAGCATTTAAATACTGTATTCAGGGCCGTCTTAACAGCTTTGCAGGCCCTGAACAAATTAATACACTGGGGGCCTCCTAAGACGGTACTAAAGCTAGCCATTGTTTGATTTATTGATATCTATAGTGAGAACAGGGCTATATGTTTTCTCGCCCTACTCAGATTAGGCAATAGTTAACCCACAGAGATACGAGCTACATTGAGAATATTTAAATCGTGGGGGGGGGGGGGGCACGTGCACGTAGCCAGTATGTCCCTGTGTTAAGACCGTACAGGTGTACTACCCGTAGGTCCTGCACGCCTTACAGGTTTTATATCCGTGAGCAGAAATCGATGACGTCAACCTTACCTGGCGTCCACAACTTTGACCCACTATGTGACAAAGAATGCCCTGCTCTCAGGATCTACAGTCGCAGTGGGAAGAAGTCTCACTAAAGTTTATCTTTCAGCAGAGAGAGAGAGAGAGAGAGACAGAGAGAGACAGAGACAGAGACAGAGGAAATGTGCGACTGACAAGATTAGTATAAGTGAGATATGTTAGTACCAGCAATACAGCGCAGTGGTACAGTCTTGAATAAGAGAAGAGTCAAAACAGAGAAATGTAAACCATGACTGAGTCTGTAACATTTTTCTTTAATAACCTGAACATCATCATCATCATCATCATCATCATTATCATCATCATCATCATCATCATCAGGTGCCGTGCCGACTGGCGTTAGCTATTATGCTTCTCCAGAGTACACGATCCTTCATGCAGGCCATCAGTTCAGTTGGTGATCTCCTCTCACACCATCCCGTCAGACTGTCCAGTATCATTTCTCTTGGTCTTCCTCTTGATCTTCTTCCTTCTATTTTTCCTGTTGTTATAATATTTTCAATGCCCCCTCTTCTCATTGCATGTCCTATGAAAGTACATTGTCTCTCTTTTATCTTTTTGACAAGGTTTTTTGTCTCTCCAGCTCTTCTCCTACATTCTTCATTAGTTATTTTTGCTGTCCAGGGGATTCGCAACATTCTTCTAATAAACCACATTTCTGCTGCTTCCAATGATTTTTGTGCAGACTTGCCTATTGTCCATGATTCACTTCCATATAACAAGATAGGTTCAATATAGCATTTTAGGACTCATTTTCTAACATTCATTGATAAAGATGTGTTAGCTAATATGTTTCTCATTCTCTGAAATGCAGTCTTTGCTTGGCCTATTCTGTTACTAATTTCTGTTGTGCATTTCCCATCTGAAGTTATTACTGCTCCAAGGTATTGGAATTTCTGCACCTGCTTTAGAATAGTTCCGTTTAATTTAATACTGCATGCTGGTGGATTCTGTTTCTTAGATATAACCATAGTCTCTGTCTTTTTGGTGTTCAAAGTAAGGCCTTTCTGTTCACTTTCTTTGGCGACTTTATCCAAGAGATTTTGCAGGTCTTGTTGGTACTCAGCTATCAGTACTGTGTCGTCAGCATACCGAAGGTTGTTAATATTGTATCCTCCAATTTTTATGCCTGGTTCTGTGATGATTATTCTTAGAATATTCTCGCTGTATAGAGAAAAAAGGTCTGGAGATAGTACACATCCTTGTCGCACCCCTTGTTTTATAGGTTGAACGTCTTTTGTAAATTCAAATATGGGTCATTCAATTAAGCATCAGGCGGAAAAAAAGGGGGGGGGGGTTGGGGAGGAAAGGGGAATTTAAAATTAAATTAAAAAATTTTAACCCCAAATTTTAATCAAGAAGTTAGGCTGGAACTTTACTTACAAGTATATCTGTTAGAACTTTTAGCTGTTTTTCTCCACAGAATGCTTCAGAACAGTTACATTTCCACTGAGATATTTCTTGGTATTTCTGAACACTGAGGGGATCAAAGATGAGAATATGGAACAATACGGGGCGATATGCAACACTTATTTTAAAATATTGGACATTAAGGCGTCTCGACTGAAATAATAATTATTCCAGGCACGAATTCTTAAAACAGGGATTGTCCCGTATAACACGGGACAGGTGGTCATTTTACCTTTGAAAAAGAAAATATGTACCTCAGTTGGACAGAAACTCGTGGCCGGTCAGTAGAGGAATGAGACAAAATGAATCTTCCGCATGACAAAAATATCTAATCTATCGGGTTTATTGTCTGCTGCCTGACAATCAAAATAACCATTGAATCATTACACTGTTCTCAGGTCAACTGGAAACGATCAATCGCCAGACAACAAGCTCCTGGGCTGACTTTTGGATCCAGTCAAGGTCAAAAGTTTCCAGGTTAATATGTGAGTAATTTCCGTGCCAAGTTCCGGCATTATCTGTCCGCCCACTCTTGTTTTGTCCAGATTACTGGCCGCGCGGAGGACTGTTATGTTAAAATTAGAAGCCAATACACTTCGGCTCATCCACACAATGGGCTTTGAAGTGTGCAAATAATATTACCTCATGAACGTTCCAACCTATAAATTTGGTCCTTTACTTAGTGACGGGAAGACACATTTTGACACCGTTAAATGGGCGCTTTAGTGGACAGACAAGAACAGCCTTCGCTCCAGCGGTTTGAGAACAATGATTTCCCAACACGGCAGCATATCCGGTGTGTCCGAAGTTTGTGGTTGTTTGCGAAGATTCTGCAGTTTAAATCCCCTCTTCTTTTTCTTTCTTCCCCCCTTCATGCCCACATTGTTTGTTTCCGGATCTTTGCTCAAATCTGGAGATTCATTTCTGTTTATCCACCGCTAAATTGTGCGGACACAAGAGTTTTCTCACTTCCTGTGCGCAGACGCGTTTTCTCACGCATCAAAAGCACGAGGAATCCAGCTTCAGTTCATGTACTCCCGTAAGAATTCAGCCACGTTCACTGCATTGGGAATTCAGTACAAAGTAATGCAGTTTCAAAGCCATGTTTGTACAGCCTTGATTCCAAACATTTCAGTACTGCAGAAAATAGCCCAATGTCAAATCAAACATCATGTGTTTTTTGTTTTGTCTTTCTGTTTTGAAACATGGCCTGCATAAATGTTAAACTTGATTACTATAGCGGCATACCACAGCTTGTCAAAAACATGTAGATATGTGATAACAGGCATTAGCAGGTATTATATTTTTCTATTACGTCTGTAAATCTTGTTTTCCCTGCTCACAGCACATTCCACCCGGAAAACATCCGTCTGTGTGTGGCAATTTTAACAAATAAATTATAATAAATTGCGCCAGTCTCCACGTCATTTAATTAATTTTTTTTTTGGGGGGGGGGGGAAGGAGCAATAAACAGCCGGAGAGGTTGATGAGATCGATGAGATAGTGAACAATTAAACTTTCACCTCCTCCTGTTGCTCTTGGACATAGACTAAAACACTCATAGGTTGAGAAGAGGTGGAGAAGTTTGAATATCTTGGATCATAACTAACTAATAATGGATATACGCTGAGGGAAATTAAAAGGAGGACATCTATCACGCTACAAAAAATAAAACAACCAAAGAAGCTGTGGAGAGGAAAAGACAGAACTATAAAAATAATTTTTTTTCTTTCTTTCCCATCGCAACATATGCCTGTGAGACCTGGACACTTAATAAAATAGCTGAGAAACACATAAATGCCTTTGAATGTAAATGCTACAGAAGAGTCCTTCAAATATCATGGACACAAAAAAGAACAAATATTTCTATATTATAAGAACTTAATATTGAAGAAGACTGCCTAATAAAGAAGATTAAACAGAGAAAACTTGAATATTTTGGACACATTAAACGTCATGATAATCTAGAGAAGACCGTCTTGGAGAGGTACATAATAGGAAAGAAAAAGAGAGGAAGACCAAGGCGAAGATAGGTGCAAGACATCGTTGATGATCTGCAAATGAATGCATCAGCGTCAGGGTATCTTGCTTACAACCGAGAGGCCTACAGGAGAGCTGTCAGGAGGGAAAGTTCCGAAAGGAACATGCAAACGCAAATGACTGGCTGAGGCTAAAACACTCATAGCTTGAGTACTTGAGTCAAGATCATTGATGGGACATAGGCTAAAACACTCATAGCTTGGTTCTAAGGACTGCAAACGCGCCACAAACAGCCTCTGGCAGTCAAGTCCAGCTCCTGGCCTTCCCGTGGCAGAACTGTTTAAACTGACAGGAGAAGGGGCGAGGGCGAATATCTGGCGCCTGAAAACCAGTTACTTAGGGTAGATGAGTGGCACGCTTGGTAGCTCATCTGCCGCTGTTGGCGAGATCTTCAGCTGCCGTGCGTGGAGCGGTGCTCCTCCCGGCCAATGAAGAAATTTGCAAATGAGGTTGCCGCGCAGCATCACTGCGGAAAAGGTGGTAGAAACGATAAAGCGAAGCAAACAGTCAAATCACGGCACCTCTGGTTTGGAGGTTGGCCACGTCCTGAGTGCAGTCATATCGGGTGAAATGCATGAACCGGCTTGTCCCAGAGTACACTGCTGGCGAAACTCTTCAAATGCCGCGCGTGGAGTGAAGCTCCTCCCGGTTAAGGAAGTAAATGCGGAAAAGAAATAAAGGTTGCTGTGAGGAGCCGATGGGAAAAGGTGGTGGAAAGTGAAGTTTAACCGGTATGTCCAGTAGTATCGCTACGAGAGCTATACCACGGCACCTCTGCTCTAGAGGCCGCCCACGTCCGAAATACACCTACACTGGTGAAATATGCCTAAACCGGCACACACCAGGGGTGGAACTTGATGGCTAGACATGTCATGCCACCTCCGCTCTAGAGGTCGGTAACGCCTGATAAACACCCATACTGGTGAATTTTGCCTAAACCGGCTCATACCAGGGGCGAATCTTAAAGGCTATGCATGTCACAGTACCTCTGCCCTAGAGGTCGGTCCCGTCCCAAACACGCCCATACTGGGATAATGCCTAAACCGGCTCAACCCAGGGGTAGAAGTCACTAGTGGCGAGGATTCGTCCTCCTGGACAAAAGCTCCATCCTGGTCACAACTAGGAAGGGTAGCGGCCACGACCGAAAAATGCTGAAGTCGGAGACACTGGACCAGGGAAGTCTAGATAGGCAATCACCTCTCACCCGGCAGGGATGTTTGCGTATCCTAATCACGCTGAGGTTTTCCGGTGAGAAAGTCCAACCCAGACTGGATGGGCAGCCACCTCTCACCCGGCGGTGATACACGGGTATCTCAAAACACGTCGAGGTTTTCCGGTGAGAAAGTCCAACTCTGGCCTGGGTGGGCTACCGCCTCTCATCCAGCGGGGATGCACTGATATCCTAAACACGTCGAGGTCTTCCGGTGAGAAAGTCCAACCCTAGACTAAACTGGTGCAATGAAAACCACGGTGTCACGCAATCCCGCTTCCGAGACCCACCAAGAATACAGGCTAAAGCACTGTGATACTCTGAACCCTTTGTGGTCCTCTCGTGGATCTCGTGTGGTCTATTTTGGACCACACAGGGGACCACGGGTCCTAACGAGGACCACAGGCGTGAATTCAGTAGGTTCACAGTGCAGTTTTTGGTGGTAGAAGTGAACGAAGAAGAAGAAGAAGACTCATAGCTTGAGTGCTTGGGTCCAGATCATTGATGGGACATAGGCTAAAACACTCATAGTTTGAGTACTTGGGTCAAGATCATTGATGCTTTTCACTGTAAGCAAAAACAAACGAAAGAAAAACCTAGAAATTCAAATAGTTTCAAGGATTACAATTCATATTTTTAAGAAAGCCTAAACTTGAAAAGAAAAAGATTACAGTCTTGGGACTAACACAGTAATCAACTCGAGTTCAGTGTTGTGTTACAGTCTGTGAGTAACAGAGTTACCAACCCGTTCGTAGTAACTACATATAACATGTCCGTGAAGTTGGAGCAACTATGAGTCGGATGCACAGTCAATACAGATGTATGTACCTTTTATGAAAGAGTTGGAAGTTGAAAAGCAGAGAAAAAAAAAGAGGCTGTGGCGTCGAAGGTTTGATGTATGCGCTCTCTAGCATCCTGATTTCTGAGTGCATGTCAAATAAGAATGGGTCCTGCTGATGCTCCAGTCCGATCTTTGTGTTTTCCTCCCCAGTTGTCAGTGCGATCTCATTTAGAAAACAAAACTTAAGTCCTTGGGAACTGCACATGGATGTCAGGACCACGGCTTATCTCGAACAAACCAGGTGGAGCCTCGAGAAAAACAGGTTTCAATTTGCGTGTCATTTGATTTCAGTAATTAGCGTGTTGTCCGTCTACTCATGTGTTGTCAGAATAAGACCCAACTGGTCAAAATAAGATATTTATGTATTTATTTTGTTTTCTGTTTCGTTTCAATCTAAAGACTATTATACTTTTCCATGGAGCTTTCATCAGTCATCATCATCTCGTGCCGTCTCCCCATGGAAGACTAGCAATGAATTTCCACTCTGCTCTGTTTCTTGGCTTTGTGGTTCCTGTCCATCTCTTGATGTTGTCCACCCATTTATGTCGTTGTCGTCCTCTTGTTCTATTCTCCTCGATCGTGACATCAAAAAGGGTCATCAGTATAGTATTTTGCCTCCGGACACGCCCAAAGTATCTTAACTGTTTTGTTTTTATGATTTTAAATATTTTTTTCTTCTCTTCTAGATAGTTTACCACTTCCTTCGTTTTCTTTTCTGTCCACGCATATTCTTCTATATATCCACGCATATTCTTCTATATATCCACATTTCAAATGCCTTGATTTTCTTTTTTATTGTCTATTATTCAAGGTCAAATCTTCTCCAGCATCAAACAGTAAGGCTGTTTTAAAATCAGATTTCGTGGTTTAGTGCATGCACATCCAAATTCCACAAATTAATGCTAATCACGGCAGACGCCCAGCGGAAAAAGCTGAATAGAGAGTTTAGATTGAGAACGGACAACTGGGGACTGATGTGAAAATGATAGACCGGTTTGAATTACCGGTCTCCAGCGAGATGAAAGGAGACCTCAATCAGCTGGTCATTGGACTCTCCACTGGAAATCGGCCAAGGTGGCCCAGCTGTCAGTCTCGATCGCTCAGCAAAAGCGGATTTCATGAGCCGATTGAAACAGGTCTGGCAACTCAAAGATACAAGTGTCTTTCAGTCCAGCGACTGCCTTGACGCTGTCGGGGAGGTTTTGTTGGTCAATGTGTGCGTCGGGTCAGAGAGAGGAATACTTGGTCAACAGGTCATGGATCCTTCCGCCACCGCTTTCACTCGCGGGAATTAGGAATCCAAACTGATCAAAGGTCAGGGGGCATGCTTTCAAAGCAGGTTTCTAAACATTGTATTGCTAAAATGTGGTGAGAAGAATTGACATTTCAATAGAATAGATTAGAATAGCCTCATCCCTCCCCCCTTCCCCCTCCTCCCAACACGTTGGAAGGCGTTAATTTACTTTTATTTATGTTGTCATGCATTAAATTACTTTAACATACCAGACAAAGAGGACAGTATCAAAGATTCATTTCCTCCACAGTTTTGTTCTATCGTTGTTTATTTGAGACGCGTGTACTTTATTATTGTTATTATTATTTCTTCTTCTTCTTCTTCTTAGATTCTCTTGTACTATACAAAAACAAATTAACGGTGCACAGCACTACGATTTTACATAAAAGATGGCGGTCCACATCTTATAAAAATTGGTCCATGGATGTAAAAAAAAAAGTTAGCGGCCACGGCTGTGGAATCTGGCTTCTGGGCCAGTACATGCGTCCCGGTATTTCATAGTTGGTTCATTTCTTGTATTTTAAGGGATATTTTTTTATTGTATGCTGGTTGTTGCACTTGGTTTGACATAAGACAAGGGGTCCGTCAGGGGTGCATATTGTCACCCTACTTATTTAACCTGTATACTGAAAATATAATGAGGAATGTTAGAGAAGATGTAGACAAAGAATATTACGATGCCATAACAATTGGAGGTTATGAAATACCAGAGATTAGATATGCTGATGACACAGTGTTACTGTCCACAACACAAAAAAGGAATGGAAAAACTAATTATGTCAGTTCGTAAGAACAGCGAAGAGCAGAACCTCTATCTTAATGCGAAGAAAACTAAATTGATGACAACTGACAAAACAAACAAGGCAACTGAAATATATATAAATGAGGAAAAATTGGAAGAAGTGGAGAGTTTTGAATATCTGGGATCACTGCTAACTAATAATGGAGATGGAATGAGGGAAATTAAGAGGAGGACATCTATCGCTCTTCAGAAAGTAAAACAAATAAAGAATCTGTGGAGAGGAGCAGACAGAACCACAAAAATAAGATTTTTAAGGGCATGCATCTTTCCCATCGCAACATATGCCTGCGAGACCTGGACACTTAACAAAACAGCTGAGAAACACATAAATGCCTTTGAATGTAAATGCTACAGAAGAGTTCTCCAAATATCGTGGACACAAAAAAGAACAAATATATTTGTACTACAAGAGCGTAATATTGAAGAAGGCTGGCTAGTAAAGAGGATTAAAGAGAGAAAACTTATATATTTTGACACATTAAACGTCATGATAATTTAGAGAAGACCGTATTTGAAGGATACATCATGGGAAAAAGAAAAAGAGGAAGACCCAAACGAAGATGGCTGCAAGAAATCGTTGACGATCTGCAAATGGACGCAGCAGCAGCAGGCCATCTTGCCCACAACCGAGAGGCCTACAGGAGTGCTGCTTGGGAGGCAAAGTTCCGCAAGGGACATGCAAATGAATGAATGAGCAGGTGAAAAATACAGGTAAGTAGCCCTGCCTTGCAACAGAGCAACCTTAAGAATCAGCGATCCATAGCAGACATGCTAGCTTCAGGGCTGGGTCACCATAGCTGACCAAGACTCTGTCCTAACTCTCCGTTGGTACCCCCCCAGTAACAGGTCAAGCCTGGCTAACAAGGCTGAGATGGCCATAGTCCCCACGGCGGTGGAGCCTGCTAAAGAAGTATTGCATTCTCTGCTTTGTTAGTGTCAGTCAAAGTCTGAAAAAGTAGCTTCCGGTACCCTCTCCCAAGCCAACAGGAAGCTGTGCCTCATTATCCTCACCGCATCAGCTACAAATGACATCAGCTAGGAGTTCCAGGAAGAAGAAGAAGAAGAAGTGTTTTGCGGACAAGGTACTAATCTCCATATTTTCATTGATCTCCACTAGAGAGTGATGTCTCAACACACTGCACCTGATGGTCTTTCTTTCAAGGACGTCTATACTCCTAGTGTAGGATTTGGACCACCCCCTACTTAAGCATGAAAACCAAATGCATTATCCACTTCTCTACCCAGGCACAAATTTGTTGTTGTTGTTGGTGTTAATAACTGCAGAAAGGATGAAAGTTGAGGCTAATGTTTTGTTTTGTCTTTTTTTTTCCTCTTGCGCTTTTCAGTGTTGATACGACAGAAAAGACTTCCTGATAAGGCTTGGCGGTTTACTTCGTATAACGGGATGTTATATCCTACATCCACCTCCCCCCTGGGTGGCCGCTCCCTGTGTTCTTAGCTGGAATGTTTTCTCGTGGTGTGCCGTCTGGCGCAGCTTCGAGGCTAAAATAAAGTAGAAATCTGAGACATGAAAGGGAGCGTAGAGGGCGCCATAACGGGACAAAATACTTAGCAGAAGAGTTAGAAATAGCATTGGAATGACAAGACCTAGGTTATTCCACACAGTCCAGTTCCGCTTAGCCCCTCCCCTTCCCTTTTTTTAAGGTTTCGTGCACTCTCATATACTGTACATGAAAATCTGTCACATGAATGTCCTGTGTTTATACACTGACAGTGCAAGTACTCTGCTGTCCCTGGCTTTCCTGGACCTGAACAGGTTTAATAACCATAGCAGGCAATCAATTACCCTGGTTGTCCAGGATGTATTTTTTTTTCTTTTTAAACCTGGTTAAGTTTAAAGAAGTCACTATGTAAAGCCTGTTAAGCTGTGTCACGTCAATCAACCGTAACATAAGATTACGTGACACGGCTACATACATGTTTGCGCATGCGCGCAACCAATAACTCACACCACATTCTGTCCCTTCCCCTGCACTCTCAGACACTTTCAAATTCCATCCCCCGCACGTGACAGCTGCCGCGTCTCACACGACCCACAAAACGTCAATCAAGCCAGCTTCAAGTTGAAGGGGCGCCACTCTCGAGCCTGGTCGTGTAAAGACGACCCTCACGTGACCGAAATGAGGACACTTTAGTGGAGGTTTAAGAGGAAATTGGTCTCCTTTCTTTGCAAGGAAACGAGGAAGGGAGACGAGTAAGGTTTGGGAAAAAAACGTCTTTTGGGGCTGGGAGGAAGTGAAACTGTTTGGTCGTTTTTCAAAACGTGGAGAATAACAGTCCATCTAGTGACAAGCAACAAGTCGTTTTCTTATATAACCATGTGTTCTTTAATGTACATGGATTTGATCTTCTACATCACCCGTCTCTCTCTCCCTCCCCCTCTCCCTCTTGCTCTCTCTCTCTCGCTCACTCTCTTTCTCTCTCACACACACTTTCTCTCACGTTCTTTCACTCTCTCTTCCTCTCTCTCTCTCTCTCGTTCTCTTTCTTTTTTCTCTCTCTTTCTCCCACTCTCTCTTTCGCTCCCTCTCACCCTCGCTTTCTTTGTCTCTCTTCTCTCTCTCCTTCTTTCTCTCTCTCTTTCTCTCCCTCTCTCTCTATTTCACACTCACACATATACAAACACACCAGAGTAACAGATTGATAATGCCCAGTGACCAAGATTTTTTTTTTTAATGGCGTTTTTCTTTTTTTTTAAGTTATTTCTATAAAACTCCAGTTCACACAAACTAGAAGTGAAATAGTTCTACTTTCATCTATAATAAATGTCTGGAGAAAAAGGCGTTCAGACTATAACACGTGCTCTATCTACCTCATCCTAGCAACTTTCGGTGCACACGTAGCAGGATAACTTTAGACGGCAAAGACAAACAGCCATTCAGTCTATGACGCTACGGCTTTGTCAGTCGCCTGAAGATACATAAAGGTTTGACTGACGCCGATGTGTAACGCGTTCTGATTCTACTGTATAGTGTGTGCCACCAAACACCAGCCCGCCGAGACGCCATTGTTGGTCTTCTCTTGTTTATTAAGATCGTACTTGGTATTCTCCAGGAACACGTTACTAAACATAGATGTAAATATCTTATCCTTAAATCTGGCGTAATAACTTTCTAAAAAAAACTATAAAGAACAAACTCATTTACACGTGTGCGATTGCTGTAGTCACAAATTCTCACATTCAAGGACCTAGGACCTACTGTCTTTAGTTGACCTGGCTTCTGGAAGTGAAGATAATAGATTATGCTCCCGCAGACCGCCGCTTCCACTCCTCCCAGCATCTCACACGTGTTAGGGAATTCGTGCATTATGAATTCTTCCAAAACTGAGATCTAAACATCTACGAACTTGCCCAAAGCGTAGTGACCATAACCCTCACGCGCTGTAGAATTAAGAAGATCTTTACATCCGTGTTGTATGGTCATCAAAGGATTACGGCTCCTCATCAGTTATAACATAGCAACCACTTTTGCTCGTCCTCCTTCAAATACCCCCACCACCCCACCCCACCCCCACCCCCCAACCACCACAATCAACAACAATCAGGCCTTTAAGAAGTTTCCGTGTCAGAAAATGTCCACTTTCAGAAGAATGTCAAATTTTTCAGACTAGTAATCCTGCCGTGATTGCCCGTGTCCAGCTGTGTTCATGCTCGCGATCTTGTTCACTCAAAAGAATGAAAGACTATTTTCACAGAAGAACATAATAATGTGAAAAAAGAACCAAGACAAAAAGACGTAAAGAGCCAGGGGGAAGACAAAGTCGTGTCCTTATTATTCTCCTAGTTTTATAAGCCCACTGACAGCAATTATCGAGGAAAGACGCTGGTGATGGTTGGGACATGTGCTCCGAATGACTGACAACTCACTATCAAAAACAGCACTAAGATAGAAACCACAGGGGAACAGAAGTAAGGGTAGACCAAAAGAGACATGGAGAAGAACAACAGAAAGGATGTTGAGCAATAGAGGGCTCACCTGGGTAAGAGCAGAAAAAAGGCAAAGGACAGGCATTTTTGGAAAACCCTTGCGGAAGCCCCGTGTGCCCTGGGCACTTAAGGTTCAGAGAGAGAGAGAGAGAGAGAGAGAGTTTTATAAGCGATGTTTTTCTTGCTCAGTGTGTTTCAGTGCTGAAAACAAGTCAAAGCCATGACTCCAGACAAACAAATTAAATGAAGATCTTCCTGGACAATCAGCCTTTAAAAACACGTGAAGCATTCAAACGTCCTAGGGAGTACAATATACATTCAAACGTCCTAGGGAGTACAATATACATTCAAACATCCTAGGGAGTACAATATACATTCAAACATCCTAGGGAGTACAATATACATTCAAACATCCTAGGGAATACAATATACATTCAAACATCCTAGGGAGTATAATATACATTCAAACATCCTAGGGAGTACAATATACATTCAAACATCCTAGGGAGTATAATATACATTCAAACATCCTAGGGAATACAATATACATTCAAACATCCTAGGGAGTATAATATACATTCAAACATCCTAGGGAGTACAATATACATTCAAACATCCTAGGGAGTACAATATACATTCAAACATCCTAGGGAATACAATATACATTCAAACATCCTAGGGAGTATAATATACATTCAAACATCCTAGGGAATACAATATACATTCAAACATCCTAGGGAGTACAATATACATTCAAACATCCTAGGGAGTACAATATACATTCAAACATCCTAGGGAATACAATATACATCCAAACATCCTAGGGAGTATAATATCATCCTTCGGGGAAAATCATTTCAGAAATTGAGAACAAACACAGTAAAACAAATCAGGTCATTGGACAAATGACACTCTTACTGAAAAACAAGTGCGTTGTAACTGATATAAAGAAAAAAAAAAGGCACTGTACAACACCGTTTGCCTTCCAACCCTGCGGTGTCAGTGCCAAACATGAACGCTAGCAACTAAAAAGTATAGAAAAATCATCAGGACAGAAATGATATGTTCGAGGAGAATATTGAAAATAACAAGAAGAGACCAAATAAGAGGCGACACCATCAGGGGAAAGGCTGGAGTAGCACCAGTAGTTTACCACACCCACAAGCAACAAGTCAAATGGTTTGACCATGTCATGAGACTATCGCTAGACAGTGTACCATAGGAAGCGTTAATGCTAAAGAATGGTAGGAAACAGAGGAAGAGATCGCCCGCGGAGGAGATATCAGACGCCTTAAATATCTCTTTACACGAAGCAAACCGTGGAGAGCTATCAAGAAGTCTAATTTTCCCCTCAACACTGACAAGTATATGAGAAAGAAGACAAGACAAGGCAATATTTTTACTCTATAACTGACGTAGCTCTCGTTGTTCATGGAATGTAGCCTATGAAAATCTTTTACTGGAAACAGGAAAAGCTTTTGGTTAAATTATGCTGTAGACAGATTTTCATGACTGGACTTTTTTAGTTTCTGGGTGCCAACGCGGTGACCGGTACATGAAAAGAGCATTGCTGTTTGCTCTTACACCGCTGAAGTTGTCTCTTTCGTTATATTGTCTTTACTATTTGTCCTAGACCGTCTTTACCATTTGTTCTAGACAGTCTTTACCATTTGTCCTAGGCAGTCTTTACTATTTGTCCTAGGCAGTCTTTATTATTTGTCCTAGACAGTCTTTACTATTTGTCCTAGACAGTCTTTACTATTTGTCATAGACAGTCTTTACTATTTGTCCTAGACAGTCTTTACCATTGCCTAGACAGTCTTTACTATTTGTCCTAGACAGTCTTTATAATTTGTCCAAGACAGCCTTTACCATTGCCTAGACAGTCTTTACTATTTGTCCTAGACAGTCTTTATAATTTGTCCAAGACAGCCTTTACCATTTGTCCTAGACAGTCTTTACTATTTGTCATAGACAGTCTTTACCATTTGTCCTAGACAAACTATCTACGCATGAGAAGATAGACCAGTATATTTTTCTTTTTTTTTTTCATATTGAAAAAGATACATGGCTGTGTGCTTTGAACACTCGTTCTTCATTTGAGATACACCGGTTCGAATCGCTTACGGAACAAAGTCTTGGTTTTTCTTTCTGTCAGGGGCAAAAAACTAATAACTCAGACTACATACACTGTGGCAACTTAAGTAGATAAGCGGCCTTTTATCCCTCCCCCTCAAAGTATCCCTCAGCGAAGGTTGCTGAGAGACCATTATAAAGGCTGTAACTGAAGGTAAATATGGCCAAAGGTTCCAGTGGTTAATATGTGTTATTATGTATTTTTTACATGTCAAAATCACTGTATCTTCTTAATTTAATTTTCTTTATACTTAATTTTACAATTTCCGCACGCAGTTGTCAATTTTTGATCATTCAGAAAAAGCGGAACTCCATTTCAATGAACTTCTACGGCCTACCTTTAATTCATATCTCAAGAAATTGTATACAACCGACCAAGGACCAAAAAATAAAAAAAAAATGCTGGCTCTAGAAAGGTTAAGCATTCAAGATCCAGTATTTTATCCACTTTAAACCGAAAAAAAAAAAAAAATCTGTCATGCCCAAAGCTTTTCTGAATGTCAGAAGCATCCTTGCCAGGACCTCACAGAGCCGCCACATGTAGGACAGAAAGAGAGCTCTTCACCAGTGCTTCATACAGGTCATGACAAGAGGAGAATTCCTAAGTGCGGTCAGAAGATGTCAAGTTTGTTACGAGGCTCTTTAAATTGATGCTCCACAACAAGACCTATGTCAAGTACTCAAAGTAGTAACAATGGAAAAGATTGGTTTTGTGAGAGATAGCAATTTTGTTGTTGTTGAGTCGGCTGATTTCTTTAATTTCTTTGTATATTATTTCTTACGCGTTATTTCACGTATGCTTCCGTTTGTGGGCAATACAGTTATTTCACTCTCTTGAACGAACGTTTTTTTTTCTTAAGTTGCTTGCAGGTGTTTGAATCCCTGTTCTAACCAGTTGAGAGAGAAGTAGAAGAAAAAAAAAAGAACCAGGGTTTCTTTCTTTCTTTCTTTCTTTCTTTCTTTCTTTCTTTCTTTCTACTTTTACTCAGCCGCCTCTTGACATTTAAGATTTTCTACCTCATTTTATTTGATTTTCTTTCCTTTCGCGCGTGTGTCCGATCATATTTCTTCAGTGGCCTGCCAACATGGGATTTTATTGTTATATCTGTTGACTTTCTTTCCTTGTACAAACTTCTCATTATATGATTTTCTTATTCTATCTGTTGACTTTCTTTCCTTGTACAAACTTCTCATTATATGATTTTCTTATTCTATCTGTTAACTTTCTTTCCTTGTACAAACCTCTCATCATATTAATTTCTTCTTCTATCTGTTGACTTTCTTTCCTTGTACAAACCTCTCATCATATGATTTTCTTCTTCTATCTGTTAACTTTCTTTCCTTGTACAAACTTCTCATTATATGATTTTCTTATTCTATCTGTTAACTTTCTTTCCTTGTACAAACTTCTCATTATATGATTTTCTTCTTCTATCTGTTGACTTTCTTTCCTTGTACAAACTTCTCATTATATGATTTTCTTCTTCTATCGGTTAACTTTCTTTCCTTGTACAAACTTCTCATCATATGATTTTCTTCTTCTATCTGTTGACTTTCTTTCCTTGTACAAACTTTTCTTTATATGATTTTCTTCTTCTATCTGTTGTCTTTCTTTCCTTGTACAAACTTCTCATTATATGATTTTCTTCTTCTATCTGTTAACTTTCTTTCCTTGTACAAACTTCTCATCATATTAATTTCTTCTTCTATCTGGTGACTTTCTTTCCTTGTACAAACCTGTCATCATATGATTTTCTTCTTCAATCTGTTGACTTTCTTTCCTTGTACAAAGTTTCTTTCCTTGTACAAAGTTTCTTTCCTTGTACAAACCTCTCATCATGCACGCGCTGCCGTGGTTTGAACCGAACTCCAGAGCAGACTTAAGTACTCGTCTCCTTGCCAGTCTGGAGTACGTTGGTTTCTAACCTTGGGCCGAAGCTCACGTGACTGAGCCTGTATGCAGGAGCACTGTGAGAAGCAATGTTAAGGTTTTTGTTAGATCTATTCATCCACTGCATGTTTTTTGTTGAAAGAAAAAAAAATATGGAAAGAAACTACTGTAGCAATTTCATACTTATTCTGACTTACTGTCAGTGGTTAGGCGCTCGGTATACTAATCCGGTGGTATCTGGTTCGAGTCCTAGTAGTGGTATTTTTTTTCTGGTACACAAAGAAGAGGGGGCATTGAAAATATTATAACAACAGGAAAAATAGAAGGAAGAAGATCAAGAAGAAGACCAAGAGAAATGATACTGGACAGTCTGACGGGATGGTGTGAGAGGAGATCACCAACTGAACTGATGGCCTGCATGAAGGATCGTGTACTCTGGAGAAGCATAATAGCCAACGCCAGTCGGCACGGCACCTGATGATGATGATGATGACACAAAGGCGCTGGGATTCTCCCATCCTCTAACAATGGGTAGCAGAGAAATCTGGGAAGGTAAATGCGGTCAGGCGGGATACTGACCACATCACTTTCATGCGCCGAAAGTCGTTGAAATAGGGCCCCAATACCGTATCTCCAATATGCCTTAATGGCAGGGAAACTAGAATTTTACATGGAATACGTACAGATTGTAACCGCTTTCCGACGTCTTTATTTATGATTATTCTTTTTTTTTCGATCATCTGTTCTATGACATATTAGGACTTCTTTTTGTAAATTAACAATTTTTTTTTTACTATACATATTTTAAAGTATGTGTACAAATTATAAAATCACTGGTTTATCTTTATGTTTTAAAACACCCGTTTATTGAGGTAAGTACCGTATGCTCACCCGCTATGAAATTAGATTTACGTCAGTTTCACTTTCGGATGAGGTCGTCGGAACGAAACCTTGTCTGAAACCGAGGAATATCCGCATACATTATAGTGGTTTCTCCCTGTCTTCTATTTTCTAGTGTGCCAGATTCCAAGTAATGTTGGCTGCACTATATCTCCAACTTACCTTGTCAGTTGCTTTCACTCTGACATGTAATTTTCTTGTAACAGCAAAAACACGAATTTAGCCAAGAGGATATTTAATTCTTTTTTTTTTTTCAGAAACATGGCTTTATGTCTCGTATAACTCTGTCAAGATTATGGGAAGTTCTAGAAAGTCTGGTTATATGAGAGAGTGAGAGACTAATCCAGGATCTAAACAAAACAAAGATAGCCCGACAGAGAATCAGAGGTACATTGTTTACGTTTCCTTAACAACCTCCAGCGCGTAATCTGGTAGATAAAACCAGGGAGAAATAAAAATTGCCACAAGTCTCACGGTTGACGCGCGGATGGGGTAAAAAGATATTACCACGTAGCACTAGAAGATGTTCAGTTACTGGCTGTACAAAGCATGTGAAAGAAGCGCGTGACAGGACACGAGGATTCGCTTGTGCTTGAGCGGGCTGCGGTTCGATTTAGTTTATCTCTCCCTTCATTCAGCTACCGAGCGAAATGAATCGTTTTGGTGGGCTCTGAGTGACTGTAGCGCGGTACCACAGGTCTAGCGTGGTTCACAACGGGTCGCAGTCCCAGCAGGACGTGCCTGTGTGGAGGGTTGTTTTTCTAGCATTGTTCAGGGCTAGGGTTCATGAATTTGATGAAAGTTGACTCGAGTTGAACGTATCAAATAGATGACTTGTTTAGCTTTTGTAGGTGCCCGAGACAGTCTGTGTGTCCTTTCGGGAGTTTGTGACTATGTGGGATAGGTTTTTCGGTTCTAGTTATTGAATGCGTTATTGTTCAGTTAACAATTTGCGTGAAACTCTTTTTTCAAGCAAGGAGTTTCATAAATACCTGGCACGATAATTGTGTGGAAATATTCTTAAGATTTCATTTCCATTGAACAATTAAAAAAAAAAAAAAGAACTTATCGCCGTGGGTTTCCTGCAGTCATGGGTTAGCTACCAGCCTGGACTAAGATGGTACATATCTTTGGTCTTTGCCCTGTTCAGCCGGTGATATAGCCTCGAAACTTGCACATGGATTGTTAGATTTTCAGATATACAGGTAAGGAAAACTGTGATGGTTAATCATCGCCACAAATGTTTTAAATTACATCAGCAACAAATTATCGCCATAGATTACTCCACCTAACTATATGAAACAGAACTAATCGCTGTACATTAAGCCATAAAATTATGTGAAACGACATTTACAACTACAGATTAATCAATAAAATTATATGAAACGACGCTTATTACTACGTATAAATTAATAAAGTTATGTGTAAGGACTGACAACAGATTAATTAATAAAATTATATAACATGACTGTTATCTCTAATATACTAATGAATAAAATTAAATGAAATGACACTTATTACCATATCTTAATCAATACAATTACGAGTATATGAAATTATCACTAATATATTAATAAAATTGTATGACCCGACATTTATCACTACAGATTAATTAATAAAATTATAGCATGCGACATTTGTCACTACAGGTTAATCAATAAAATTATATGGAACGACACTTATCGCTACATCAGTAGAATGAAGTGAATGACACTTATCGCTACATCAGTAGAATTATATGAATGACATTTATCGTTATATATTAGTCAGTGAGATTGTATAAAACGGCACCATTTTTATTACTCAAAAATCTGCTAAAGAATATTGTAAGAGAAAGCTAATTCTGTGGGAAAGATGGCTGGCAATACATATTTATTCAAAGTAAGCGGTAAACAATTCTAGTAATTACATTTCTCCTTCAGTTTTAAACCTGCTTTCTCCAGTGTGTAGTATACTACAGTGTAGTCACAGTGACTTTACTTTTATAATAAAGTTGATGCGGTTTTCATTTCCACAAAAACTATAGCAGCTTCAGCATTAGTCACATATGACAAAACGAAAACGAGGATAAGGCAATAAGAAATATGAGCAAAGCATAAAAGTCACAATAATAAACAGCGGCTTGGTATACGGTTTGTTAATGTTCAAACAATGGTAGTAAAAGTTGATGATTTGTGAGAGTTTAACTGCTTGTGGTGTTTATTCTTTCGTTCGACCAGCGCTACAGATTTATTTTTGTAGTTTGAAGCTCACACCAGATGAGACAGGATGAACAAAATTCACGGTCTAAAAATTTTATATGAGACGAAGAAGGCAGTAGGTGACCTTGAAATTCGTTGATGGGGAGTGTAGTTTTAAAAGTACAGAAGAGTTCATAACTGGGAGAGGACGAGCAGTGTTCAAAGTTTAGAAGTTTAAAATAAGAGGGTATGAGAAATAATCACAATCTAAGAAGTTAAGGGAGGACGAGATATATTAAAAGTATGAGAGAGAGAGAGAGAGAGAGAGAGTATTGCAGTAAGATGGGACGCGCAATATTCAGTATCTAAGAGCTTTGGTCATAGGAAAGAATCAAATGTTCAGATCTTTGAAATTTACTTTTAATAAAATATACAATATACACGGTCAAAGAGTTTTAAACTGAAGAACTCGGAAGCAGAGCAGGATAAACAGACAGGGCCCTTGATTGTAGACAATGGTCAGAGTATTTAATCCTTTGATTAAAAAGAGGAAAACAAATTAAAAGTATAAAACATAACTATTACTAACTGCCATACGAAGTTACCACTTCATGTTCTGGCTTCACATAATAGTTATATTATATAAAAAAAAATAATTCCTAAATCGCGTTATTGGTATTTTAAAATATCAAAGTTGGTTAGGTTATTTTTATTCCGTAGAAGAGGTTTAATGTTTGAAGTTTATTTCCAAATCACCAAACGAAGCCATAATGTAAAGTTAATGTTTCTCTAACTCTCTGTAGAATATACAAATGAAATAGGTAAATTGTCTTGTCTTATCTCCTTCCTCATATACTTTTCAGTGTTTAGGGGACAATCAGAAAATCTTTATAGGACTTGCCGATTTGCCTCATATAATGGGATATATAAGGTTTCTATTATATATATATATATATAATAATTTATATTATATATATATAATATATATATAATTATATATATAATAATATATATACATACACTTATAAGATCTTTTATCAGTACTTGAAAGAATTTTGAATATAACAGCACAATATTCAATTATATATAGAAAGAGGATGATTGACAGGAAATAACAAATAACTGTCTGAATGTAGCACAATAATATTGAGTTGTTATTATTTGTTTTTTTTCTTTTTTAAACTTATTAAACATTATTATCTTCTACTGCCACTTCTGTCTCTTCCCTTTTCTCTTTTTGCATTTTTTCATAAACTGAATGGTACATCTCCGTTCGCCTCCATGCCACTTAAATTTAACATCGAGTTTTTACGTCAAAGTTCACAAATATTTCCAATATGAAAACAATTCCGCAGAATTCAAAACACTACAAGGGACCATACACATTTTGCACAAGGAAAGATAATTCTTGTTAAAAAAAATCATTGAAGTCAACATTTTAACCCTGTAATTTGTCATGATGGGTTTACATAAGTGAAAGATCAATGTTCGCAAGACGTAGCTATAGAGTTTGCGCAGAGAAGACGTTACTGTATAACTGTTACTTAAGCTATTTCATTTTCAAATATTCAGAAAAAATGAAAACAAAAGATATTTTTGAAACTGGAAAAAACACTATGCTAATTTATAATACGTTAATAAATAGGTAAAACTGAGTTTTATATGTCTATTTATATTCTTTGTCCCGATAATTTCGTTAAAATATAAAATGAAATGTTCGAAATACAGTAACGGCAGCAGTTATAATGAAAGACATGAAAGTTACAATAAACAAGAATAGTTCAATAGGGAAAGAAGAAGTTACAATAAACAAGAGTAGTTCAATAGGGAAAGAAGAAGTTACAGTAAACAAGAGTAGTTCAATAGGGAAAGAAGAAGTTACAATAAACAAGAGTAGTTCAATAGGGAAAGAAGAAGTTACAATAAACAAGAGTAGTTCAATAGGGAAAGAAGAAGTTACAATAAACAAGAGTAGTTCAATAGGGAAAGAAGAAATTACAATAAACAAGAGTAGTTCAATGGAACGGAGACGGTTTTTTTTTTCAGCTTACATTACTTTTAGCACACTTCTTCCTGATCACAGCAAACACTCCATCAGGTTAGAGAGATCTCTGTCGGAAAGTAGTTCGGGGCCAGTTTGGTGTGGTAGTGGAGTGAAAGGGGCCGAAGACGGAGTACCCACGTTGCATGAGATAGTGGTCACCACCCATAGCTGCCTGTTTGAGGGTTAGCGAATGACAGATTGTCCACGACACGACCAGGTATGTGACATCAGACAGGTAGTCAAGGCCTGTGACAGGTAGTCCAGGCCTGTGACAGTAGACAGAGAGTCCTGGCCTGTGACATCAGACAGGTAGTCCAGGCCTGTGACATTAGACAGGTAGTCCAGGCCTGTGACAGTAGACAGAGAGTCCTGGCCTGTGACATCAGACAGGTAGCCCAGGCCTGTGACATTAGACAGGTAGTCCAGGCCTGTGACATTAGACAGGTAGTCCAGGCCTGTGACATTAGACAGGTAGTCCAGGCCTGTGACAGTAGACAGAGAGTCCAGGCCTGTGACATCAGACAGGCAGTCAAGGCCTGTGACATTAGACAGGTAGTCCAGGTCTGTGACATTAGACAGGTAGTCCAGGCCTGTGACATTAGACAGGCAGTCAAGGCCTGTGACATTAGACAGGCAGTCCAGGCCTGTGACATTAGACAGGTAGTCAAGGTCTGTGACATTAGACAGGCAGTCAAGGTCTGTGACATTAGACAGGTAGTCCAGGCCTGTGACATCAGACAGGCAGTCAAGGCCTGTGACATTAGACAGGTAGTCCAGGTCTGTGACATTAGACAGGTAGTCCAGGCCTGTGACATTAGACAGGTAGTCCAGGCCTGTGACAGTAGACAGAGAGTCCAGGCCTGTGACATCAGACAGGTAGTCAAGGCCTGTGACATTAGACAGGTAGTCCAGGTCTGTGACATTAGACAGGTAGTCCAGGCCTGTGACATTAGACAGGTAGTCTAGGCCTGTGACATTAGACAGGTAGTCTAGGCCTGTTACATCAGACAGGGATACCGGCAAGAATAGGTCAATAGCAATAGATATATATTTAATTCTGTTTTGCTTTTAACACAGTAAAGAGCTAATGTGATAGGGGCTGTAATTATAGCATCAGTCTTATCGTGTGGCAAATCGGATAAAAAAGCTGGACATGGCTGTCTTAGCTATGTAATCACTTGTCAGAGCCTATATAGACCCCAGGACAGCTCCAGATGGATTCAGGTACTCATTTTCTACAAGTGAGTGATCCTAGTTCCTTTGGCCAGATTCGAACTCCCAACCTTTTCCATAAGAGACAAGTTTATTGGCCAGCGTCTGATGCTAAGTCCAAACCATTACAGCTGCTTTTTTTCACTGCAGCTATGACGATAGCAGTCGAACCCTTTTCTCTAGCATCTGGAAATGGTATACAACTCTTCACCACCATCAATAATAGTGATATTTATTTGTGATAATAGCCGTAGTTTTATGATATTTGTTTGCAATAGTAACAGTAGTTTTATATAGCTGGGAATGCTGACACTGTAATACTTAATAGTCCGGGCTGAATACCATTTTTCCGTTTTTCTTCGGTTCTAATAGATTAGAGCTAATTTTCCTGCAGTACAAGAGTATGAATGGTGGCAAAAAGTGGTGATGAAAGTTTCCAGAGAACAGATAGAGAAAAGTTTGATCTAAAAATAAAGTTAGAAAGATGGAAGTATCTTTTTTGTAGATAAACATGAACATATCGTCTGCCTTCCTCATCTTTAAAAAAAATGCGTAGAATCGTCATCGCATTATTTTATGTTGAAATCCTCGATCAATTGCCCGCTCTTAAACACAATTCAGGCGACGTTTTTATCTTGTTTGCTGTGTTGAAAACCAAACCATCAATTGCGAAACATTGACATCCAGAAATGAAGCGAAGATAACTCGTCTGGTGACCAATCATTTTTCGCATGACTCATCCCAATTTATCATTATTAATTCCCTTGTCTGAGTATCTTATGTACCTTCATTCTGGCTGTCAGTTCATTGCCATTGGCAACATGTACTTACCAGGGAGCTGTATAGCCTCGAGCGTGTTCTCCCGCCTTGCCAGTTGCGATCTGCATGGCTGCTGCTTTCATTCAGAAATTGGGTCAAACGCAGTGGATGAAAAATGCTTGAAGTTTTCTTTCATTTTGTCCCCTATTTGAAGGCGAACTAATTCAAGCATGAAGCTAGGGGAAACGTAGAACATTTATACAGTAGTTCTAGAATGGGGCAACTTATTGAGCGTTAAAAAACGGCGCCATGTCTGAACTGTGTGTCCTGTTTACGAACTGGCCAAAAATAAGACCATGGCCTTAGCTGATAGTCTTCTGTGGAAACTGTCAAGAGCTACAAAAAATGCCTTGTTTTTCTGTAAATGCTGACTGAAGATGTGCCAGTTTCTAACGTTGTTTTCTTCAGAATTGTCCACAAAGCTGAATGTGCGATCCTGTTTTAAAGGAAACCGTGACATTTATGGATTGTCGTGAGGAACATCAAGAAAACGAAACAGTTATGGTTTACTGGTTAAAGAATTCTCTCTCTCTCTGTCTCTCTGTCTGTCTGTCTGTCTGTTTCTCTGTCTCTCTCTCTGTCTCTCTGTCTGTCTGTCTCTCTGTCTCTGTCTGTCTGTCTCTGTCTCTCTGTCTGTCTGTCTCTCTGTCTGTCTGTCTGTCTCTGTCTGTCTGTCTGTCTCTCTCTGTCTCTGTCTGTCTCTCTCTCTATCTGTGTGTCTGTCAGTCTCTGTCTGTCTCTCTCTCTATCTGTGTGTCTGTCTGATTCTGTCTCTCTCTCTATCTGTCTGTCCTTGTCTCTGTCTGTCTCTCTCTCTCTCTGTCCGTCTGTCTCTCTCCGCGCCCCACTGTTAGTTGAGAGGATCACGATATGACAAAAAAGTGAGGTGAGGAGGGTGGAGGTACCTCGAACCTGCGTCTCAGTGAAGTGTCCCGTACAAGAGAAAAAACATAAGACCCACGCATCACTTTTCAGTAAATTCTTCCTCCGTTCTCAAAATGGCTAAAAGCTTTGAAAAAACAAACAAACAAACTTCCACGATCAAACCCTCCCTCACACACACAAGGGAGAGTAAAAAAAAAACAAAACCAACGCAACTCAAAGCTTGCAACCACTGAAAAATAAACGAAATAATTTAAATGTAAGTTGCCTGTTGATGTACTTTTCAGTGGTTATGTGACTTGATTTGCTGCTACATTTTGACTTGTTCATATCTAATATTGCGTGTAAAATTTATATGCATAACATCAGATTATGTTATCTATATGGACAACATCAGATTACATTATCTATAAGGACAGCATCATATTATATTATCTATAAGGACAATATCAGATTATATTATCTACGTGGACAACATAAGATTATATTATCTATATGGACAACATCAGATTATATTATCTATATGGACAACATCAGATTATATTATCTATATGGGCAACATCAGATTATATTATCTATATGGACAACTCACTACCAAAAATAGCACTAAGATGGACACCACAGGGGAACAGAAATAAGGGTAGACCAAAAGAGACATGGAGAAGGCCAACAGAAAGGACGTTGAGCAATAGAGGGCTCACCTGGGCAAGAGCAGAAAAAAAGGCGAAGGACAGGCATTTGTGGAAAACCCTTGCGGAAGCCCCATGTGCCCTGGGCACTTAAGGTTCAGAGAGAGATATGGACAACATCAGATAATATTATCTATATGAACAGCATCAGATTATATTATTTATATGGACAACAGATTATATTGGAACGTGAACTTCCTGTCCTGATTTTGGCTCTCTTAACCTGGAGAGTTTGCCATGTGAACAGGCTGTTCTGTTTATAAGTTTCTCTAAACATGCTCTTCCATGTCTGTTCTGTTCATAAGTTTCTCTAAACATGCTCTTCCATGTCTGTTCTGTTCATAAGTTTCTCTAAACATGCTCTTCCATGTCTGTTCTGTTTATAAGTTTCTCTAAACATGCTCTTCCATGTCTGTTTATAAGTTTCTCTAAACATGCTCTTCCATGTCTGTTCTGTTTATAAGTTTCTCTAAACATGCTCTTCCATGTCTGTTCTGTTCATAAGTTTCTCTAAACATGCTCTTCCATGTCTGTTCTGTTTATAAGTTTCTCTAAACATGCTCTTCCATGTCTGCTCTGTCATATTAAAGCATGGGAGGGATGCCTCATTTCCTTGAATTTCCCATGGAAATACAGATTCTTGTCCTGGGTCTGATAACAACAGAGACCGACCTGGTCCACGTTAGTATAGAGGAGTTTGAGGTGAATCAGACACGATAAGCTAGGAGTAGCCGTGAGAATCCAGGTCCATGTACACACCGAAAGGTCAGAGGATCACCAGAAACCCGTCACATTCCACTGGAGGAAGGAAAAAAAAAGGTATGCCGCAACCCATGGATTCGCATCACTTATTAAACCTGCCCTCAAGATGGCTGTACTATATTTTATATCTCAAGCAAACACACGAGAATGGATAATACGAGGCGGGTCACACACGAGTGAAGGGGCGGTTTGGCTACGCAACGTTAAGCTTAAAATAGTGAGAGAATTCAAGTGTAAGTCTGTTCTCATGGGATGAAAGGTGCCGGATGAACGGATACTTAGCCATTTTGTACAACAACCGGCAGGGGACATAATTACTTCTGCTTTATCGGTTTCTATATAATCTGTGTTCTCGCAGCCAAAGGCCCTGGTTTAATCGTATCTAGTAGCTGAAGTTAAGCAGCAGTTTTATCATTGCTCTACGTTTGATGTTCCGAATTCACATCATTATCCTGTTAAGACTGCTGTCACGGAATCTCCATTCCCATATGCTTCACGTATTAGAGAGGGTAGTCTCTCGCCTGTCCTTCTCTGAATCTTCTTCACATATTTGTAAAGTTACCATCAATGTTCTAACAGCCATATGAGTTCTTGCCCTTTAGGGTGGTTTTAAGTACAAGTTGACCACTGGTACCTATAAAACGTACGAGGACCAGAATAATTTAGCTTCAATATGTAGGTGGTCCAAAATATTGTTACTACATTAAGAGGACCAAAATACATTAGCTATAGTAAGTAGGGGGCCCAAAATACCTTTACTGTATTAAGAGGACCAAAATACTTATAGCTATAGTAAGTTAAGGCCTAAAATACTTTTACTATATTAAGAGGATCAAAATGCTTTATCTATAGTAAGTAGGAGGACCAAAATACGCTTATAATATTAAGAGAACAAAAATACTTTAACTATAATAAGTAGGAGGATCAAAATACTTAAGCCTAATTGAGAGATATGAAACTTATATCTTTTATCTTGTATCCTTCCCGTGGCGTTAAACGTCACATAGGGCTCACAAAGTAGCTCGCCAATTTTTCCTGTCTTCGGCGAGTCTTTCAACCTCATCAAAGGATTTTATGCCTGTTAATTTGGCCTCTCTTAACAATGTCCTATTCAGAGCTTCACGCAGTCTGCCTCTTTTTCTTTGGACTGTTGTATTCCACTTGATAGCTTGTTTTGGGATTCTCTGATCATTTCTTCTCATCAAGTGACCAACATATGTCCATCTCCTTTTCCTGATCACCCATGAGACTGGCTGTTGTTCAGTCATCTGTCTTATCTCTGCATTGTTCTTGAATTCGTTCCACTTGATGACGAGTATTTTCCTTAGGCATTTGTTTTCAAAAGAGTCTAATTTCTTGTCTATTTCTTTAGTATGTTTCCAGCTTTCGCATGCATAAATGAGGGTGGATATTACATTTGAATTGAATAGTCTTAAACTTGGTTTTTGTGCTTATAACTTTTGAATTCCATATGATCAGATATGAAACAAGTGTCATAAATATGAGACTGAACAAATGACAGTGGATTAGACAGTTGGGGCCACCGAGATAAACAATACTGGGGAGGGGGGGGGGGAAACCTGACAGACGATGATGCAGACTCTGGAAACAAATAGAGGCGAGATTTCCTTAGCGCCTGCGGAAGACTAGATGTGGGAGAAGAGAAGAAAGGAAAACAGAGCTTGTATCTTGCGTGTTGCCAGGATGAAAAGTTTTCTTGTTTTGTCCGGTGTGTCCGTACCCGGCGAGAAGCTGATGATGATGATGATGATTAGTTGCTACAGTAGGGGCAATCGCTGCACAGTTGTCAGAAAAGAGTGAACTACTATCAGTTTTCTTTTCTTTTTCTTGTCTCTTCTTTTTCTTTTCTTTTCTGTTATTTTCTCTTTCTTTTCATTTTTTTCTTTTCTCTTTCCTTTCTTTTTTCTTTTCTCTTCTTTTTTCCTTTCATTTTTATTTTTTTCTCTCTTTTTCTTTTCTTTTATCTGTCTTTTTTTGCTATTTTCTTTTCTCTCTTCGTTTCTATTTTTTTAATCTTTCTTTTTTCCTTTCTTTTTCTTTTCTTTCACTTTTCTTTTCTATTTCTTTTTCCTTTCCTTTCTCTTTTCTCTTCTCTTTCTTTTTCTGTTATTCTCTCTTTTCTTTTCTATTTTCATTTATCTTTCTTTTCCCTTTCTTTCTCTTTTCTTTTCTTCTCTTTTTACATTTTCCTTTCTTTTCTCTTTCTTTTTCTGTTCTGTTCTTTTTTCTTTTCCCCATTATTTTCTCTTTCTTTTTCTTTTTTTTTCTTTTCTGTTCTCTTTTTTTGTTCTTTTCTATTCTCTTTCTTTTTCTGTTATTTTCTCTTTTCTTTTTTCTTTCGTTTGTTATTTTCTCTTTTCTTTTTTCTTTTCTTTTTTCTTATTTTCTCTTTTCTTTCTCTTTTTTTCCTTTTCTCGTTTCTTTTCTCTTTTTGTTTTTTTATTTTCTCTTTCTTTTTCTTTTCTTTTCTTTCCTTTTCTCTTTCCTTTTCTCTTTTTGTTCTTTTATTTTCTCTTTCTTTTTCTTTTCTTTCCTTTTCTCTTTTCGTTTCTATCCTTTTCTTTTTATCGGTACAATAACGTTTAAGCAGTATATAATAACAGACATGAAATCTGTGTTAATTATGAATGTACGGTTTGTTTTGAAAGAAGTGTTAATAAATTATTGAAAATATTAGTTGTTGTTTACCTTACAGACTCAATCAGTCAGTCATTTGCATGTCCCTTGCAGAACTTTGCCTCCCTAACAGCTCTCCTGTAGGCCTCTCGGCTGTAAGCAAGATGCCCCGTTGCTGATGCATCCAATTCGCAGGTCATCAACGATGTCTTGCAGCCGTCTTCGCTTTGGTCTCTTTGTTTTTCCCATTCTGTACCCTTCCAAGACGGTCTTCTCTAAATTCTCATGACGTTTAAAATGTCCAAAATATTTAGACTGCTCCAGCATTTTTTTTTTTTGTGCACTTCTTTGACCGCTGGGACCTCGGGGATGAATTTTATAAGGTGCTGCAAAATTGTTTTGCCTCCGTTTACCCTATTAATTACCCATTCCAGTTTTATCCAAGAGATTCCCCTCCCCATCTCATCTCCCCCCCCCGTTCCCCAATGAAAACAGTAACCATCCGGGACCCGAATTCCCCCCCCCCCCCCTTTTCCCTTTTTTTTCATACACATACACCACCACCACCACCACCACCACCATCACCACCACCACCACCGGATAAAACTTGTTGGCTGCAGTTTGGACACATCACGATACTTTACAGATGATCTTAGAAAGTGATTACGTTCCGATGAGCCCAACGTAAGTTGAAAATGTCATAAGTCGAATATAAATATGATATGATAAATACATGAGTAAACAAATAGCTACTGTCACAGAACTAAATTTATAAACACAGAAGTGCTGTAATTCAATAAATGCTAGTAATTAAAAACTAAATGAATGCATGCACGTTTGTTCAAACAAAAGAATACAGTACAGAATAAGCAGCGGCATCGCAACATCGTTAAGTGGAAATGTCGTAAACCGAGGAGAGACTGTATACCTTTCTGCGCTCATAATTCCTTCTTCGGGTGCCTCCTTCCCCCCTTCTCCCATACATATAAAAATAACGCTGCTTTATTTTTCTTTAAGACTTTCTATGGTTTTGTTAAGTCCATACATAGAGGCACTAAAATTTTCCAGTTGTTAGACCGTTATTAGCCATGAAAATAATGTTGCTATTTTTTTTAACATTCATTTTATAGGAATTTTTCTGAGTACAGTTTTAATTTTACACCGAAGGACTTAAAAAAAAAAAGTAAAATACATGTTTCCGTTGCTAGATAGTTTGTTTCGTTTACAGGGAGTCCTCCGGGTTACGAACGCCCGGATTAAGTAAAACTCGTAGTTACAAACCAAGTCTAATGTATTAAAAAGCCGAGTTTCATACTCTGGTTCGTAATAACAAACGGGGACTACTTTGCTAAGCGCAGCACGACATATATTAATTAATACACATAAAAGTACACTATAAACTCTATATTAAGACAAACGTGCGGAGTAATTGACGTGTGAAACATCCAGCTTACGGACAAATTCAATTTATGAACAGATTTAGGAACGGAACAGGTTCGTAGCCAGGGGAAAAGGTGTATCTGTAGCAATTTTTTTTTTTTAAATATAAAGATTGGACAATGTTTTTTTTTTCTCTCCCAAAACTGATCGTCCTTTTAATCTGAACGAAATTCGAAGTGTTTTTTACTAGGAGGTCACTACTTTGTGCACCACGTGCGAGACTAACTTTGGTTGATATCACTGTTATTATTTATAAGGAATTTGTTAGTGGTAGTTCCAATATTCTGTACTTATCTTTGCTTATTTTACGTATAAAGTTCACCACAGCTAAGCCAGTTTTGCTATTCATTATAGTTTAATTACGTATTTTGCTTCTACGTTTCATGTTCACCGTTACTAAAGCGTAACCTCCTTCATTCCGGCAAGATCGCCAATCTAACATTATCATTCAAGAACCGAAGGTGTTGAACAAATTTTCTATTCAAGCTATATCCATAGTCCCCTGATTTTTTTTTCTAACAGTAGTGCAGATTCTTGTTTGGTTCTGATTTCCTTATTGTCTGTGTCATTATACGTTTTGTATGTCGTAAAGTATTGTGGTTCTTGAAGAAGAAGAAGAAGAAGAAGAAGAAGAAGAAGAAGAAGAAGAGGAGGAGGAGGAAGAGAAGAAGAAGAAGAGCTCACCTAAGGATTTTACGAAGAAAGAAAACATCGTTGAAAATGAAAGAAGTAAAGGATAAATTGGAAAGAATAATTATACAAACTGCTGTGGAAGAAGAAGAAGAAAAAAAATGTTAAGATGGACAAAGAGAAGCTAACGAATAACCAAGAACGATGGCCTGGTTTAAAGTCAAGAACAGAAGTAACGAGAAAACATGAAGGATCAAGATCTGTTAAGAAAATCATCACAATCTACACCCAGTAGGTGATTCTTTCTTTTTTTGCTTGGCTGACTCCAAATCTCACCTAATGTCCAAAAGAATGATGATTGTTCCTTTTCCTTCGTAGCTGGAAGTAGAGATTTATCGAGTGCATGGAGCTCTACCTCAGCCGTGTAAACATCAATGTAATTTTCACCAGGAAAAAAAAAAAAAACTACAGCGCTTCCATGAATGTCATGGTTTGTTTTGTTTTTTTCCCCTTTCTGACTGAATGTCAAATACTTGGATATTTACCGCATAGGATATTACTATCTTTCTATGCAGAGAGCTTTGTTTTTCATTTCCTTATCTGGTTGATGTCTTTTCGGTATGTTGTTTTCAGTATAACATCGCACGAGAATACATTTATTTGTGTGTTCTTTTTTCCTTTGTGTGCGTTCAGCTGGCGTTTTTTTCTTCCTTTCTTTGCTAATCATCATCTTGTGCAGAGGATTTTAGCACTTTCTCTTATTTATATAGTTCACATAGGCAGCCTATGTCTTGTCTGTTTTATTTTGTGTACAACTCTTCTTCTTCTTCAAGCACAAACAACTAACCAGCACAAACGTATCAAAATACTGCCTCTTAAGAACAGATTCCTCTTCAACAAAGCCAAGTTAGTACATCAAATTCTTTCACGGTATGTCCTGCCTTATCTATGGAACCTGTTTAAATTTAGCCCAAAGTGCAGCCAACGCTTGAATAACATATGTCTTCTAAAACCTAGACTTGACCTTTACAAGAAAAGCTTTAGCTATTCTGCTGCTCATCTTTGGAACACACTCCCATTCTGTATAAAATATAAATTATATTCCTTCCTACAACTACAAACTTTCGCAATATCTATTTGATGTCGACTTCATGCCTCCATGAATTATAAAACTTAAAAATTATTTTAGACTGCTCTTACAGACACCGAATACAGTTAATTGTTTATTCTGAATAGCCCCGAAATTTGTGTTTAGTAGATAGTCATTTATATATGTATGTAGTTACTTCTGTACTGAGTGAATGGATAAGAGCGAAACGTAAATGTTATATTTTATTTTATGTCTCTCAGCGTCAATGTTAATTATGTTTGTTACACGAACAGCATATATGTAACATGTCTGGAATAGAGTGAAAGATGTATGATAAAAGGCAGACTGTCAGACGGGCATGCGTGCCCAATTCTTAACCCTTTTGAAATAAAGATCAATCAATCAATCAATCATTCAATCAATCTTTTTCTCATCATCATCATCTGAAACAGTTTTACTATTCATTTAATATTAATGTAAATGCAGTAGGACTTCCTGGTTAAATTTCTTTGTTTTGCTCCTTGTTTTCCTATCTGCTGCAGATCAGAGTGAAGATCTTGATGCAACAACTGTCTGAAAGTTTTCCTCTGGTTAACTGAGTGGTTAGGCGCATGGTTTACTAATCCGGCGGTACCGGGTTCTGTCCCAGCAGTGGGTCAGTCAATCAGTCATTTGCTTAGCCCTTGCGGAACTTTGCCTCCCTAACAACTCTCTTATAGGCCTCTCGGTTGTAAGCAAGATACCCTGCTGCTGATGCGTCCATTCGCAGATCATCAACGATGTCTTGCAGCCATCTTCGCCTTGGTCTCTCTTTCTTTTTCCAATTACGTACCCTGTCTTACCTAAATTCTCATGACGTCTAATATGTCCAGAATATTTAAGTATCTGTTTAATTTTCCTTTCTTGCTAACCTTCTTCAATAATAAGTTCTTGTAGTATGGATATATTTGTTCTTTTTGTGTCCATGAATTTGAACTCTTCTGTAGCATTTACATTCAAAGGCATTTATGTGTTTGTCAGCTGTTTTGTTAAGTGCCCAGGTCTCACAGGCATATGCTATGATAGGAAAGATGCATACCCTTAAAAATCTTATTTTTTTGTAGTTCTGTCTGTTCCTCTCCACAGATTCTTTAGTTGTTTTACTTTACGAAGAGCGATAGATGTCCTCCTTTTAATTTCCATCATTGTATCTCCATTATTAGTTAGCTGTGATCCAAGATATTCAAAACTTTCCACCTCTTCCAGTTTTTTCCTCATTGATGCATATATCAGCTGCCTTGTTTGTTTTGGGTTGACCCAGCCTCTAAAACTGGGCGCCAGAGAAACCTGGGAAGGTAAATGCGGTCACATGTAATACTGACCACATCATACTTTCATGTGCCGAAGATCGAGGACAATACGTGCCTAAAACCGTATTCTCCGGTATGTCTTAATGGAATGGAAACGGGAATTTGAAGAAGACTGCTCATCAGGCAAAGTCTTCTGATCATCTTTACTCACGCTACGTGCTCCATCTTTATTTATGTTTTTTTTTCCGTGGTAGAGTTTTAAAAAATGCTAGTAGTCGGGTGTCGTGTTTGGTTTCAAAGAACAAACTTAATTTCTGTTCTCAAGTCTTTTCTGTGCCTGCATTATTTCACAATTATTGACTGAGATTATTACTTGCTATTTACTCATTCATTTTGGACATTTTCTCGAGTTTTCTGACAGGTAAAGGTAACCATATTTTGCCGTACGGGGTAAAGCATCAGCGCCCATTTTTTTTTCTTTGACCTATCGGCACTGGAGAAGCTAATGTTGTTAGCATCATGCCTGGTGGCCTCTCCTTCCCCAGGTCCAGAAGGAACCAGGTACTGGGGTGACTGGGGACGACTCTGGCCAGATTCGAACCACCCACCTTGATCATGAGAGACTTGTACGCTAACCAGTTCCTCCACTCCGGCTACTGTTCTCTGAAATGTTAATTCATATTCTCGCACACGTTTTAGCTGATGAAATTCCTCTGAACACGAAGATAAGTGCTCAGTACTTATTAGTCCATCATCAACATCAAAAGTGATTGTTTACCGTAGATTTCATTTAGCTTCAGAATTGTTGTCTTTGATCGAACAAGCCGACGTGAATATGTCTTTTTTTCACCATAATACTTTCATGTGTGAAAAAAAAAATCAAGTTTCCTTTTTGTTTTCTCATTTTATTCATATAATTATAATCGTTCACAAAGGCACCTTTAATCCACTCAGTGTTTAGACATCGTTTGCTCAAATTAAATTATTTATGCTTTTTCACACACTTCGGATAAAAAGGGAGTGAAAATGTGTAAACTCGCAGACTGAAGAACTCTATTAGCAGTGATGACAGCTCTAGCCAGACCCCCCATCTAGATTTCACATAACTGTCTCGAGAGATAAATATTTCCGCTAAAGAGCTTAGCCTGAACGAATGTAACAGTGAGGGCTTGCCATTTCTATGAGCTAGGTTCTTTGTGAATGATTATAGCCCTTGGTAAAGTGGTGCTGATCTAACGTTAGATCTACTGGTCAAACAATTTTTTGTGACTTTTAATATGTCTGTAATGTTTTTTGTTTTTTTTTTGGTTTTGTTTTAGTGCTGTATTCTTCTTCTTCTTTGGAAGTTGATGTTCTTTGCAGCCGATGCAGTGAGGATGTTGAGACACAACATCTCCATTGGTCTGGGATTACAGCAGCTATTTTATCAGGCCCAGGGTGGAGCTAAGAAAAAAGCAAGGGATGCGCAAAGTTTCTTTAGCAGACTCCACCACCTGGAGACTATAACGATTCCTGCCCCGTCGAGCAGGTTGTCTGTTAATTAGGGCACGAACCAGAGGTGGGGCAGGGTCTTGGTCAGCTGTGGTTTGCCAGCCAAGACCCAACATGTCAGCTGTGATTTACCAGCCGAGACCCAACATCTCAGTTGTGGTTTGCCAGCCAAGACCCAGCATCTCAGCTGTGGTTTGCCAGCCAAGACCCAACATATCAGCTGTGGTTTGCCAGCCGAGACCCAACATCTCAGCTGTGGTTTGCCAGCCAAGACCCAACATGTCAGCTGTGGTTTGCTAGCCAAGACCTAACTTCTCAGCTGTAGTTTGCCAGCCAAGACCCAACATGTCAGCTGTGGATATTTTGGTCTTTTGTTATGAACATTATCAGTTAAGTTAGTTTGTAATTTCCACAGTCTGTTTGTACACGCAGTGTAAGACTGCGGGCCTGTAAACTTAAACCTTGTTTTTCTTGACCCACGGAAGTTCCTTATATCTTGATCTGCAGGCGGTGATACCGTTACTTCCGCTGCACGCACTCCGAAAGCCGCTTAAATGTGACAGTAAGAAAGTAATGTTTAAAGCTGAACATTCACTGCACCAGTAACATCCTAATAGTAACATCCGAACAGTGTAACATCCTAACAGTAACGAATCCTCTCTACTTCGCGCGATGCTGGTAAACTTACCCAACTGTGTTGCGTGCTGTCCATTTCAAGAATTTCGCAAACTTGTTCTTGTTTACTGTCTGCACCTCTTCTTCTTCAGATGTCCACCGATCTGAGCTTGTAGCAAAAAATGTTGACATGTCTTTTCCGGTGATTTTTACCTTTGTCCAGTGATTGCACTAGGATTCCCCCAAACCAGTAAAATGTTATCCGTCTTTCACTTTGCGTGGTGTACTTTCACATACGACTCAATGTAGTTGCTTGCAAGTCCCAGCTGAAAGCTAGATCACGAGCTACACAACATTGGAGTCATCTCCCTTAAAAACACTGAAGGAAATCCTGATGTCAAAGGTCGAACACGTGTGGGCGTGCCCCGAGTGTAATGAGGCCGCTCACCAGGGCCAGCAACAGAGCTAGGCAACTGTTTTGTTTTTTTTTGACAGTTGTAGTTACATTTACTTTCTGAAATACCAAGTTTTTTTTCTTTTTTGTTCTCAGTACATCTGGTACTTCATACTTTCTTTACTGTTAATTTTTTTTTTTAAACACATCAGCGAAAATTAAAAGTTCGCGGGAAATCTTTTTTTTTTTTTTGGTTTTGTGTTTTTGTCTAACCTTATTGACAGCGAGATTTAATCTTTTACAAAATGCTCACATGCAGAACCAAAGTCAAAACTGGCTGATTCTACTCCTTGCATAGTAGGTATCATCATTCTGCTGACCTGATTATCATTCAACCGGTTTCTCTGGTTGCTTTCTACTATATTTTTTATGATATAAACCGGTTACGGTAACTGAGGACTTCCAAAAGTTTCGGTGTTTCTCTTTTTTTTTTCTTGTTAGTAGGGGTAATTGCCGGTTACCGCGACCACTGCCTCCTGGGCCAGTGAGAGCGGGCCCAGTGAGAGCGGGTCCAGTGAGAGCGGGTGTCCAGTCGGTACTTCTCTCTGGGGCCCGGATGGCTTCCTCTATATTAAATAGGAGTAGGGGGATAGGTGGGAGGACCCCCACAGCCTTGGGGGGGGGTGAGGTGGGATGGAGTGGGCGTGGGCTTCTAGTGGATGGAGGAGTGACTAATAACTACGATTTGAGAGTGGAGGGGAGATGAGTTGGGAGAGAACGTTGCACCTCCTTAATAACATTCTTTTGGGAGTGTCTACCTACGCTATCTTGTCCGCTATGCCCACATAAGTTTATATTACATGTAATCTGTGGAAGGTTTATATTACATGTAATCTATAGAATGTATATATTACATGTAATCTGTAGACAAGACAGTATATAAACTTTTTTTGTGTCATTCAAGTTGTGTGAATAGATAATTTGGTCACTCCCTGCTCTCCAGCACTCTGTGGGGCCAGGCCAGAGCTTTGGTGCAGTTGTGTAAATAAAGGTTGATTCTAATTCCAGCCAATCCGTCTCCACGTCTACAACACTATTCAAAGGCTTAGAGTAAAGCGCCTACGACACTGTTGTACAGAATGCGACTGGCCAGAGACAGCTTTACATTAAATGCGGCCTTCTGTAGCAAATGGGCTTTAAAGCCCTATTCTGAATCATATTAATCCCCCTTGGCCTATGCTTTGTTCGTGTGTGATATTTGACCGGCCGTTTAAAAGATCCCTTATGGCGGAACAGCTTCTTAAAATCCACTTCTCTTTGAGCGCCTTTCTGTCCTTCGCTCGTATTCCCTCGAATAGAGGGACAGAAGATGCATCGTCTATTTTGTTTTAATTATTATTTTACACTTAAAAAATAACGATAACATAATAGTAGTGGAAACACCCCAGTCACACTTAACAACATGCATCATCAAACTCTCTATGTCTGTCAGGTATAAGCTCGGGGGACATATTCCCTAATCTTCTCTCTAATGAATAATTAAAACCGGGCGCCATCGACCAAAATATTTGTTCTCAGTTCTCCTGCCTGAAGGTCGACCACACGATACAAGGCAAATCCAAATATAAATTACGGCGACACCAGCAGCTGCAACAAGAGCTCTGTGGGGGGACTTTTCTTTTCTTCCTCGTCATCGAGTTCCCCCAGCTCAAAGGCTAAGACCGCGTCAGGAGAATTTATAATCCTCTCTGCTAAAATTTCCAGGCTTGGCCCGTGTCAGACAACCTTGGATCAATGTGTCTGTTTTCTGCTGGGACTTAGGAGCACGGCTTAAGAATCCGATAAAGCATTTTTTTTTTGTATTTGTAACAGCAGTAGAGCCATGCTATCCTATCTGACCTGCCTCAGGGCAACTGTACGTGCTTGACATAGATGCAGCCACCTCTCATTTACGCGTAGCTTGCCAGCTTTGTCAACACTGATGCGGTTTTTGCCGAACTTTATGTCCATATTCCATTTTAAATATAACAAACAAAATGATTCTCATGCATTTTTTGACGTTCTTATGGCGACCTGACCGCCTGGCTTTAATCTAATTGCAACAAGAAAACTGCATATTGCTGAACAAAGGTCTCTATCGTGGCTTACCCTTGCGTGGAGAGCAGCCTTGTCCTAACTTACAATTTCCCCATAAAGCACAACCGTTTGTTTATTCTGTTTTAATTTGTAACTGATTTCGACACAATATTTTTTTTTGCTCGTACGGAAAATCTGAGGACTTTGTTACAGTACAAGCGTGTGTTTTTGTTTTTTTTTAATATACAATTCTTCAGTAAACTTTCGTTGATTTCACATTAGTCGTATTAGTCTTTTCAGTTTTATTTTTTTTAAACATTTTTTTCGAAAATTCTCTGAATAGCTTTTCAGTTGTTGCTGTTGTTGTTGTTGTTGTTGTTGTTCTTCTTCTTCTTCTTCTGCTTCTTCTTCTTCTTATTCTTCTTCTTCTTTCATCTTTCTAAACTGGGTCGCCTCCATGAATCCTGCTGTCAGCAAGAGGTCTTCGTAGGAGCCCGAGAGTTTCTCCTCCATGCTTCTCTCTCGGGGCCATACATGAGCCCTGAGGTTTGTGAGGTCTCTACTGTGTGTTCAGGAACATGGGGGCCGTCTGGGCGCATACACTGGGCCACTGGCGCAGCTTTTGTCTTGTTTAGATGAAGAGGTGTTGTTCTATCATACAGTTATCATTGTAATGGTGGAATATTAATTATATTCCATTGCTTCCGTTTACACGCAAGTTAATTTAAACACCCTGGAAAGTGTCAGAACATTTGAAGCGCTCACATTGACAGTATTCAGTTATTAAGTTCAGTCAGGTAATGTTAACGAACTACTTTCTGCACGTAAAGTTTATCTTCACACTCATCATCACATGCTGGTAAATGTGATACAGTTCCTTCTTGTTGGGATTTTATTGCCCTGTCCTTGTAAGTTTTCAATGAGTTACGGCTTTGGTTGTTCGAAATATTAATTGCTCCATTTGTTCATTATTCCATTTCTCTCCATACCTTTCTCATATGCAACGTTATTTGGCTATACTTATTTTAATCTTTTAATCATAGAGTAGGAGAGTAGCGCAGGTCATATTTAGCACTCTTCTTCTTGTGTGTGTCTATCTGTCTCTTTTATTTGTTCCATTTAGCTCGTATAAAGATGAGTACCCGAGGCACATATATTGGATATTCTGCCTCTGCAGGGCGAGGTTCACCAGAGTATATAATATACAGCACTGTCACTGCTTTATGAGATAAAACATATTCCCGTAAATTCACCTGTCGGTATGGAACTAATCCGACTTTAAAATGCGTTAACACTGTCAGAGGATGAGAAACAGCAAATCAAGGGGCGTAATTATTGCAATTATGTATGAAAAGATTTTTTTACTTGTCCTCGCGCCTTTTCACAGTTTCAAGGATTACGTCCCTTGATTTTCTGTTACTTTCGTGCCTGGCCCTCTTAAATAGAAAGGTACCAATATAATTATTGTGCAAAGAAGACCTTCATTGATAAACAAAGGTGACCCGTGCCGGATTATTTAATTTAAACTTTTAGTTTACTTACAACATTACTTCAGTTACCCCTATTATTATAAAGTAATATGATATTATTATCTTAATTTATCATCCTTGGGCGCCCGAGTAGCGAAGCCGTTAGTGAACTCGTCTGTAATGGAGATGTCGGTTATTTGAATCTGACCAGGGTCTTCGCAAGTCCCCCAGCTGTAGAAATGGCTACCTGGATTTTTATGGAACTATGGAAGGAAAGGCTGTCAGGTGTGAGGCTGACCATATCATCCTCAAGAGACACGACAGATCAAGAAAATATGGACAAAAACACCGTATCCCCTAGGCCCTGTATGTCGTCTATGTGGCATGATAAGATTACCTGTAGATTGTTAAAAATTAAGTTTAAAGAACAGCTTTTCATCATTAAAACAGACGAAGTTGATTGGAAGCCACGAGGAAGAGAGAGAGAGAGGGAGGGAGGAAGATGGAGGGAAAGAGAGAGGGAAGGAGAAATGAAGAGAGGGAGGGAGGGAGGAAGAAAGAGAAGGAGAGAGGGAGGGAGGAAGATGGAGGGAAAGAGAGAGGGAAGGAGAAATGAAGAGAAGGAGAGAGGGAGGGAGGAAGAAAGAGGAGAGAGGGAGGGAGGAAGAAAGAGGAGAGAGGGAGGGAGGAAGAAAGAGAAGGAGTGAGGGAGGGAGGAAGAAAGAGGAGAGAGGGAGGGAGGAAGAAAGAGTAGAGAGGGAGGGAGGAAGAAAAAGAAGGAGAGAGGGAGGGAGGAAGAAAGAGGAGAGAGGGAGGGAGGAAGAAAGAGGAGAGAGAGGGTAAGGAAGAGAGAGAAAGAGAGAGGAAGGAAACGGAAAACAGGTGATCGAGTAGTTAGAACGACAGTGATACAAATGGAAGGAAAACACTCAAGAATGGACGCGAGTTGCCCGAGTGTCGAACACTGCTAAGATAGAACATGTTGGCCATCATCCATCACCGCCGAGTCTTAGCGTACAGGCAACACACGACGACGTCGGCTGCAAGTCATGTATGTTACAGGAACATATTTTCCCTCTGACGCGTTTGATGTATATGTGCAGTCGTGCTTTCAGGTGTGGGTGGAGCACGCTGGTGAGTGGAGAGATAAGGTTGCTATGGAGACGCGGCTATCCAGATACTGGATTAATGTGGATATCGGATAACCACGGAGCAGAATCGTGCCATCTGTCTTTGTCACTGTGACAGCTTTGATCTATCTATCTATCTATCTATCTATCTATCTATCTATCTATCTATCTATCTATCTATCTATCTATCTATCTATCTATCTATCTATCTATCTATCTATCTATCTATCTATCTATCTATCTATCTGTCTGTCTGTCTGTCTATCCATCCATCCATCCATCCATCCATCCATCCATCTATCTATCTAATCTATCTATCTATCTATCTATCTATCTATCTATCTATCTATCTATCTATCTATCTATCTATCTATCTATCTATCTATCTATCTATCTATCTGTCTGTCTGTCTGTCTATCCATCCATCCATCCATCCATCCATCCATCTATCTATCTAATCTATCTATCTATCTATCTATATCTATCTATCTATCTATCTATCTATCTATCTATCTATCTATCTATCTGTCTAGTTCTTGTGGTGTTTTTTCCATTTGTTATACATGTATAAGCATACGGACTATCCGGAATATATACCCGGATTATATATATATATATTAAATAATATAAATATATATATATATCCATACAGTGTAAATATATGACTGAGTCATATATATATATATATATATATATATATATATATATATTCGGGATAGTCCGTACGCTTTTAGCTAGCTAGGTGAAGTAAAAGCAGCTTGTTTCTGATATCAATGACGACTTCTAAATTGATGGAGCAGTTAACGGGAGTGACAAACTGGAGCTGTCTCTTGTGATTCTTGTGGTAGTAACGTGTTGGTGCGTGCCTTCAACTGTGCTGACCTGGAAGCCTTTTACAGGCTAGAATTCTCTGATAATATAATTTCTTTGATCTGTTTTAGGTCTTCGAGAAGTCGCTGCATTCTCACTGCCGATCCAGCTCTGTTCAGTCTTGTCTGTCCCAGAGCATTATCATCGATCTCTACAAAACAACAGAATTTCAGTATGAACAAGAAAAAAAAAAGGCCATCTTATTTTTTTTGAGAAACAAAGTGAGATCAAGCAAAGGGACAACATCGAGGCAGACAGAATCAGCAGGAGATTAACTCAGTTTTGTTGGATTAAATTGGATTCTATTCCCAGGGCTCGAGAGATTAGCTTTTTCTCCAAGCCTCTGATGTCTGAGGCTAGTCTCCGAAGACTGCCGGATCTAAATGGTAGCTTCTTTGCTGACTGAGATGGCCGAGGCGTTGTGAATGCAGGATGTTATCGGGGTGTCTTCTTTTCAAACCCTGGAGCCCTATTAGAAATTAACGGGTTGGCTCAAGCCCCGAGATGACTGAGACAATGTAAAACCTAGCGAGAAGTATTGAGTCATAGATAACTGAGGCAGTGTAAAAACCTAGCGAGAAATTATGGAGTCATATATAACCGAGGCAGTGTAAAATCTAGAAAGAAGTATGTAGTCATATATAACTGAGGCAGTGTAAAACCTAGCGAGAAATTATGTAGTCATAGATAACTGAGGCATTGTAAAACCTAGCAAGAAGTATGTAGTCATAGATAAATGAGGCAGTGTAAAACCTAGCGAGAAGTATGGAGTCATATATAATTGAGACAGTGTAAAATCTAGAGAGAAGTATGGAGTCATAGATAACTTAGACAATGCAAAACCTGGAGAGAATTATGGAATCATGGTCGATAAACCTGTACAGTCTTAAGGAAAAATTATAGTTCAGTATATAAAATATAGAACTCTTGCAAGCGAATACCACGCAAATAAAACACTAGACCCACAATCAAAATAAAATTGTACCAGAGCTGTGTACCATCCATGCTTCTCTATGAACCAAAATGTTGGAGAATATAATCCTAAAGATTTTCAAGATATTCTGGCCACAGGCAAAAATTACAGGAGACTTATTTGCCCACTCCGAGCAAGGAGACATGCACATAATCCAGAAATAAGATTGGTCACTTGCTCCGCTAATGGACACCTGAAAGAAAGAAAGATTCACCATATACATCCTGGCGAAGAACTGCGGAAGCAGGTATAAACAGCACGGAGAACTGCAGGGGTGTCATCTTTGTTGACTGCAGACATGGATAATCGCAGGGGTGTCATCCTTGCTGGCTGCAGACCTGGAGAACTGCAGGGGTGTCATCTTTGTTGACTGCAGACATGGATAACTGCAGGGGTGTCATCTTTGCTGACTGCAGACATGGAGAACTGCAGGGGTGTCATCCTTGCTGACTGCAGACCTGGAGAACTGCAGGGGTGTCATCCTTGCTGACTGCAGACCTGGATAACTGCAGGGGTATCATCTTTGCTGGCTGCAGACCTGGATAACTGCAGGGATGTCATCTTTGCTGGCTGCAGACCTGAAGAACTGCAAGGGTGTCATCCTTGCTGACTGGAGACCTGGATAACTGCAGGGGTGTCATCCTTGCTGACTGCAGACCTGGAGAGCTGCAGGGGTGTCATCCTTGCTGACTGCAGACCTGGAGAACTGCAGGGGTGTCATCATCCTTGCTGACTGCAGACCTGGAGAGCTGCAGGGGTGTCATCCTTGCTGACTGCAGACCTGGAGAGCTGCAGGGGTGTCATCATCCTTGCTGACTGCAGACCTGGAGAGCTGCAGGGGTGTCATCCTTGCTGACTGCAGACCTGGAGAAGCTGGGAAAATTTGTTCTTGCTGTGCAAGACGTCACAGGGAGTTACTGGGCGGTGACTGCTTCTCCGAGCACTGCTAAAGGAGTTTGATATCCAGTGGATGGAGGATTAAGACGCCTGTCCGATGAGACAATCAGCGACCCATAGCTGAAATGCTAACGTCAGGGTTAGCGAACCATAGATAGCCAAGACCCTGTTCCAATATCTTTGTGGTACCCCTAGTAACAGGCCTAGCAAACCTACCCCCCCCCCGACTTTTTAGCCGTACTCCGGGACTGAATAAATAGCTGTCATAACCCGCTCCCACGCCGATATGATGCTATGCCTCAACACGCCACAGCATCGGCTGCAAAGAACAACAGCTCTCAGTTACAGGGAGATCGCACAAACAAACAAATAAGTGGATAGATGTACCTGTAAAATCTATTAACTTAGAAATTACAGTAATCATGAAATATGAGTATCAGGTGTCTATCGTCACCAAGATTACTTAAAAATATGATTGTAGTTTTACTTACGTATATTACAAGAAGAGAAAGAATGAAGTTTCTGTTCTTATAAAGACCATCAGTTATGTTTACTATACACTGATGTCTATTACACAGTTTACATCCGTGAAACGATTAATAAACATTTGGCAGACTTTTTTTTTTTTTGAGCATTCGAATCAGAAGAGATTATGACTAAGTACAGCTAATTTAGAGGTCGGAAAAAAAACTCAATAATTTCTATACTACCAACCTCTAGAAAACAGAGAGGTAATACGGGCAATACTTCACAATAACGTATACAATTTAGTGTCATTAAATTTACAAGAGGAATTTGGGTGCACATCTAGACCTAGTTTCAAGAATTTGTAAGGCATATTTGTTGCCAAAAATGATCAGAATGGAGCTTTATTTGATGTGGGGAGTTCTTGGATGTTTAGCTCACTATTTTCTGCCTGCCCGGTCGAAATTAGTAAGATTTAGAATTGATTCAGAATAACGTTAATATCCAAAACACGTCGAGGTTTTCCGGTGAGAAAGTCCAACTCTAGATTAAACTGGTGCAACGAAAACCACGGTGTCATGCAATCCCGCTTCTGCGACCCACTGAGAATACAGGCCCAAGCCCCGCGATACTCTGAACCTCATGTGGTACTCTCGGGGATCTCTTGTGGTCCTCACGGGGACCACGGGGGGGGGGGGGGGCACAGGACCAATCAAAGGCCACAGGAGTAAATTCAGTAGGATCACGGAGCGATCTTGGTGGTAGAAGCGAACGAAGAAGAAGAAGAAGACAACGTTAGATGAAACAAAGTATAAAGGATTCAGTGAAATGATATATAGATTATCTTTCTGAATTTTAATTGTATACTGAAAGTCCTCGATTTACGCAAGTGGATCATTTCTCAGCTCTATGCGTAAGTCAGTTTTTTTTTTTTCGAAGTAACTGGGAGCCTTGTCATTTGGCAATATTTTGTGTTTCTCTTTCTCTTTTCCTTTATATTTATGATACACCGAGGACTGTCTCACTATTTACGTCAGTGAAATGATCAGGTTCTATAAAATTCTGCACATTTTTGCACACATTTGACTTTTTTTTTCTGTTTAAGTCTGAATGTACTTATGTTGAAGCCATGTAGTTCGGATTCAGTCTTTACGCCATATTCATTTCGTTTGTTTTTTTTTTCCTCATCATCCGTTTTTTTTTCAAAAGGATAGATAGCTGTAATAGTGTTGTGCGAACAGCAGACAATGAGTTCTTTCTGGTGCCTCTACAGTATGATTTATGCCTATATTTGCTGTAATGCGCACACATAAATGAAGATAAACAACGGATTTTGTGTGTAAAAACAGCGATAAGCTAAAAACTACACAAGACAGGGAAGTACTATGTTTATATCCGTGGATCTTGCTCTCGAATGACGATTGCCTCCCATATTTGTCACCCCAGGTTAGATCACTTGCTGGGCGATGTTTGTATGACCCGAGGCAGAATCTCGTCGATCTTTGTTTTCCTGTTCGCGTGACAGATTAATTTTGTTTTAAGGCTATTTCAGAGTTCCTGTCCAGGGAAAGGTGGTCATCTCTCCTCTTGTTGTAGGACTTGCGTTGCTATAGGGGTCACTCCAGTATCGGCTTATTCGCAGGCTTCTGTCGTCCAACAAATTCTTTCCAAGATTTTGTTTTGTAACATTTAAAAATGATTTTCTAATTGATCTTTCTTAGTAAGGCGAGATGGTTAGCTGAGCGGTTAGACGGCCGGTTTACTAATCAGGTGGTACCGAGTTTCAGTCCCAGCAGTGGGATTTTTTCTGGTACACACAACAACAAAAAAATGGCTCTAAAAATGAGTACCAGAGAAATCTGGGAAGGTAAATGTGGCCAGGCGTGATAATGACCATATCCCACTTTCATGTGCCGAAGGTCATGGAAAATACGGGCCTAACACCGTATTCCCAGTATGCCTTAATGGCACTGAAACAGGAAGTTTACATTTTACCTTCTTAGTTACTGAATTTATCCTTCATATTTCAGCTGATCTTGGGTATTTCCGAGAAAGAAAGCAGTAAGGGCAGGATATACACGAGATTTATACCAGGGAATTGATCACTTTTGTCATGGAGGTTCAGAATTGTGCATGATTTTCATGATTTGAAACAGGAATTCAGGGCAAGGAATTCACGTGATGACAATCAGTCAGTCATTTACATGTCCTTTGTGGAACTTTGCCTCCCTAACAGCTCTCCTCTAGGCTTCTCGGTTGTAAGCAAGATGCCCTGATACTGATGCATTCGTTTGCAGATTATCAACGATGTCTTGCTGCCATCTTCGCCTTGGTCTTCTTCTCTTTCTTTTTCCTATTATGTATCCTTCCAATACTGTCTTCTCTAAATTCTCATGATGTTTAATGTGTCCAAAATATTTCAGTTTTCTTTGTTTAATCCTCTTTACTAGACAGTCTTCTTCAATATTAAGTTTTTGTTATGTATTTATTCTTTTTTTTGTGTCCATGATATTTGAAAAGCTCTTCTGTAGCATTTACATTCAATGGCTTTTATGTGTTTCTCAGCTGTTTTGTAAAGTGTCCAGGTCTCACAGGCATATGATGCGATGGGAAAGATGCATGCCCTTAAAAAACTTATTTTTGTAGTTCTGTCTGCTCCTCTCCACAGATTCTCTAGTTGTTTTTACTTCTTTAAAAGCGATAGATGTCCTCCCTTTAATCTCCCTTATTGTATCTCCATTATTAGACAGTAATATTAAAAACTCTCCACCTCTTCCAATTTTTCCCTATTGATATATATTTCAGCTGTGATGACTGCATCTTCTGATATTTTCATTCTTCTTTCTTTCTCCTCTCCTTTGATTATTATGCCATGAACATTAATTTATCTCCCTTTCTCTCTCACCCTCCTGTTGTTTGTCAGGGTATCATCTTCTTTTCTCTGTTTCACACTCCTTTGCTTTTTATCAGGTCATCATTTTTATTCTTCTCTGTTTCTTTCAGATCTACGTTCTATTTATCTTGGCATCATCTTCAGTTCTCTGTTTCTTTCACGTCTACCTTCTATTTATCTTGACATCATCTTCAGTTCTCTGTTTCTTTCTCATCCGCCCATTGTTTACGCTCTTGAATGATCAGTTTCTATGAATGAATAATATGCAACATACACTCAGTTAAGACTCTTGAAAAGAAGATGATGTCTCGTCCTGCCAGATCTACTTCCTCGTTAAGCATTTCAGTATTAAGGCAAACCGACTTGTTGATAAGGTTTGCTTCATATAAGGGAAACGTTTGCTTCACGCAATGGAAAGGTTTGCTTCATGTAAGAGAAAGGTTTGTTTCGTGTAAATGATAGGTTTTCTTCATGTAAGGGAAAGGTTTGCTTCATGTCTTCTTCTTCGTTCGCTTCTACCACCAAGATCGCCCCGTGATCCTACTGAATTTATTCCTGTGGTCCTTGATTGGTCCTATGGACCACAAGAGATTTCTGAGAGGACCACATGAGGTTCAGAGTATCGCAGGGCTTGGGCCTGTATTCTCGGTGGGTCGCAGAAGCGGGATTGCGTGACACTATGGTTTTCGTTGCACCAGTTTGATCTAGAGTTGGACTTTCTCACCGGAAATTTGCTTCATGCAAGAGAAAGGTTTGCTTCGTGTAAGAGAAAAGTTTGCTTCATGTAAGAGAAAGGTTTGCTTCATGTAAGGGGACATTAAAGGTGTCTGTTATTCCTCCCTCCACTTCCTTTCACTTACAGATATCCGTCTCATCCATCCATGTCTTTGGTCGGTGTTCAGCTAAGCAACCGCGGCCCAATACGCCCTGTGGCGTCTTTTGCAGGGCAGCAACAAATTCTCTTCAATTCTTACGGCCTGCGGCCAGCCTTTGTATCATTTACAGATATATCACTATATAATTCAACAGCGATTATGCAACTTCACATAAATAAGAGAAAATAATTATCCAAGAACTTTCATTTCTCTTTGCAATGAATGTGTACAGCGAAATACCGATTAGCTCACGTGTGTTAAGTTTTTCATTCATATTATATTAATTTTCCATAGAAAAATCATGTAATGGGCGTTCCTACCCATTCAGTTGTTTTTGCTGCATTACATTTTTATTTTTTGCTTGCTCTTTCATTAATCATTTGAGGAAATTGCTCTCGTTAAATAAGACGTTCCCTAAATTATTAATTGCACGTAAAGAAGGGGGGGGGGATAACTTATATGAAAGCTATCAATACATTTTGTTTATTCACATTTAAATTAAATGTCATGTCTCAGCGTTTGTCAGATTGATATACGTAAAAAGAAAAACCGTAAAACGAAATAAATTAGTTTGTTTTTGTTTTTTTTTTAATGAAGATAATTTCTAATTCTTTTCTTTTCTTTTTTTAACATTGTTTTCTCTTATGAAAATAGATAAGAAAAGTGATGGCTGGATCAAAACATGGCCGTGACAGGGATTCATTTTTTGTGAATCGGTCTTTGGAGCATTAATCTTTGGCTGCTCTGAGAAAGCACATCAGTAACAATAAAATATGGTTTATTTTATTTTATAAATTAAGACACTTTCTAGGCTCTTGTGCTTAGCAAGTTCACAGTCTCTTTTATAAAGAAACTTGCCGAACAGTTGTGCCGTAGTTCACTTGTTATAGACAAACTTGCCTAACAGTTGTGTCGTAGTTCACTGGTTACGGAGAAACTTGCCTAAAAGTTGTGTCATAGTTCACTTGTTATAGACACACTTGCCTAACAGTTGTGATGTAATTCACTTGCTATAGATAAACTAGCCTAACAAATGTGTTGTAGTTCACTTGTTATAGAGAGATTTGCGTAACAGTTGTAACGTAATTCATTTGTTATAGAGAAACTTGCCTAACAGTTGTGCTGTAGTTCGCTTGTTATAGAGAAGACTTTGTTGTAGGCGGCATAGAGCGCGTTCTTTTTTTTTATCTGAGACAGTTCTCTTTCTCCATTTTATAAATCACTTTTACGATACAGCCTTCCTTTAGCTCTGAAGTGCGCAGTATTCAAGTCTAGTAAATGGAATGTTTCCAATTAGTAAAAACGTTTTTACAAACAACGTTTTTTTTTTGTTGTTGTTGCTCAGTGGCTTGTATATCTTCCAGCACATAGCTCAGGGGTGTCCAGCTGGTGGCTCCGCGAGGCTTTTGTTGGGGGGCCCTCAAGATTATTAGGAATTGTTTTTTAAATAAAACAAAGACATGTAGAAAACATGTTAAAACATTCTTAAAAAGACACGAAAAGCTAAGTTAAAAACAGTAACAGACCTTCACTTCGGAACTGTCACTTTTTGTTATTTATATGTAAGCTGACAAAAATTGATTGATTTAGGTGTGGCGTGCCACTCGATTTCCTCAAGTAGTGACACACACTGAAGTCACCGAAACTGGACATCCCATATACAGCTGCATCATTAGGTCAGAAAGGCAGCAGTACCCAGCAGTCAATACACAGCTAAGGAGTATTCAGACCTGTGATAAACAGATGCCGTTAATTAAACTTGCTCGTTGAATGCATGTATAGTATTAATGGACCTATGCGCCAGAAGACTTATTTATAGTTTCATAGTCAGCTAAGCTCAGAGTTGAAATAACAAGCAAGCCGACAGAGATATGAATAGTTGTCGTTACCAAAACAAGAGGAGACGAGCAGGAGAAGAGTTACAACGCCGTCTATATCAAAGGCAGGACTTCAGAAAATTGGCTGGGGTTTGGCTCTTTTTTGAAGAGAAGATTTACTGTTCTTTTCTACAAGAAATTTGTTTGAGTCGTTTCCCAGCTTTCACATTTATTAGCCGGAGTGCTTGTAGTACAAGCTCGGCGTAGTTAGCTAAGGGAAGCCACTACTGATGATAAATGGTTAAACTTGAAGGGAGAAAATAAATAAATCTAGCACTTTAGATCGCGTTCTATTGGGCACATGGGACAAGAATTACGCAACTCTTCTATTTCTATTCTTGACAAGAAATAACTTTAGATTCAAACAGAAGCTGTGACATTGGATATAATGTAGATATTAAAAGAAATATGAACTTAGATACACACATTAATCAGATTCCCGCTAATGTTCTGAGAACTCATGAGAGTTTGGAGAAGACAGTCTTGGAAGGGTGTGTACTGGGAATAAGAAAGAGGGGAAGACCAAGGCGAATATGGCAGCAAGACATTATTGGTGATTTGCGAATGGATGCATCCGCTGCAGGAAATCTTGCTAACAACCGGGAGGCCTTCTAGAGAGCTGTTAGGGAGGCAGAGTTCCACAAAGGGACATGGTAGTGAATGAATGAATGATGAATGAATGAATGAATGAATAAATGAATGAATGAATGAATGTTTGGAGGATATATTTGTTAAAATAGTATTCGAAATATCGTGGACACAAAAAAGAACAAATATATCTATACTACAAGAGCTTAATATTGAAGAAGGCTGGCTAGTAAAGAGGATTAAAGAGAGAAAACTTAAATATTTTGGCCACATTAAACGTCATGATAATTTAGAGAAGACCGTATTGGAAGGATACATAATGGGAAAAAGAAAAAGAGGAAGACCGAAACGAAGATGGCTGCAAGAAGACCGTATTGGAAGGATACATAATGGGAAAAAGAAAAAGAGGAAGACCGAAACGAAGATGGCTGCAAGACATCGTTGATGATCTGGAAATGGATGCAGCAGCAGCAGGCCATCTTGCTCACAACCGAGAGGCCTACAGGAGTGCTGTTTGGGAGGCAAAGTTCCGCAAGGGACATGCAAAGGAATGAATGAGTATTCGAAATATGATTAATGGATTAACAATGACTATTTTATACACATGAGGTCACTCATCTACCTGTTTACTCATTCATATATTCATTCATTATACTTCGTGCCGTTTATTTCGTTCCGTATAGTTTTGGCGATCGTGCTTTTCCATCTTGCCCAACCTTTGCTGTATTCGATCTTTGCTGTATTCGATCAAAACAAATTCTTCTCTTATCCCAAATCATTCAGTCTGCTAAGATGTTTTTCTTGGTCATTCTGTCCTTTTTTTCCCTTGCATTTTTCAAGTTCTTTAACTTCTGTCTTCTCGAGACATTTTCAAGAAACTTCGACTGTCTTTTTCTGATAATTTTAACTACTCGTAGTTTGATTCTTCTGAAACTTCTCTGGGAAAACTTAAAAAAAATTTTTTTTTTTGCTAACTATGGTATTTGTTAGACTTTTAAAAACATTTTTTTTTTTAAATTAGAAGGCAGTATTTTACACTAACTGGCATTAAACATACACCGGGTAATCATAGTCCTCCTCTGATTTAAAACTTTTATTACACACACAAAAATTATACTAGATACAGACATGTTTGTTGTTTGTTTTCAAAATTTACTCCGTTTAAAAAAAAAAGGTTCTTGTTTCAACTGTATTTACTCACTTCAGCATGTGCCCCCAGCGTTTGTTTCTTGGAGAAAGTGTGAGCTAAATCATCGATATCATCGCCTTCTAAGTTTCAATATCAGGAAGTGATGAACTGAACACACTGCCCTTAATATCCTCCCCCACCCCATACAAAAGTAAAGATAAGTAGTATCCAGCGAACGTAGTGGTCATGGTATTGGAGCGTCCCACCAAATCTGTCAATCTGGAGAAAGTCTGCGTTGGAGAACTGACAAACAACTAACCGCCCAGTGTGGCGGTGCTCCCATCTTGTTAGAAAACTGCCCATGGCTGAAAGCCTTCTCTTTGAGTTGCGCCGTAAAGCTCGGACATGTCCATCTAAATGCTTACTGAAATGGTGGGCTCTGGCTCTGTGAAAGATAACGGTTTTATGACCGTGTTGTCCAGTAAGTGGCACTGAACAGTTACTACACACCGACTGCAGCGCTATTTTGGAAGGGAAAAAAAAAGAAATTGATCTACGTAATACCAGAAGGTTCATACTTTCTTGTAGTATAGTTTTTAAGATATAATTTTTCTTAATCAGGGAAGGGACTTAATTTGCATTAGTTAATTAAATAATGGTTATAACCAGTGTTGTTGTTGTTCGTCCATCGTCTTCGATGATGACCACAGCTTCATCTTGGTCTAAATAGGGTGAGGTGTGAGATGTGTCCGTGCGTGACCAACTAGCCCTATACGAGCTTAAAAAGTTTTGCCACACACAGAACATACATGTCCAGATTCAGTTGTGGGTGCTTGTGCTGCCTTGGCTTTTCGCACTGAGCGTTTGTGCTGGGCACTTTCAATTCTTGAGCGCTCTGCTCTCTGGGCACCCAGAGTGGTTATGGTGGGCGGACTTGTGCTTTGAACTCCCAAGAGTTTGTGTCTAACCCGAAGGCCTTGAATGAGGGTTAGAGCGTATTCTTGTATCGCTTTTTTGCCCTCCAGCTTTCTGTTTTCCGTTCAGAAGTTCCCCATATCGGAGTTGTTTGGGCAGTCGAGTGTTACTCATTCTGACCACATGCCCCATCCAACGGATTTGCGCCTTTGCGATTTGTATCTTATAACCCGTATGACACAGCTGTCGCTCTCTTTCTGTCTCCTGTTGGCAAGCAACGTCATTGTTCAGTGTTTTCAACTTATGATTTTTTTTCTACACATACACTATGTTTATAAGAACGTAGCACTATCGTAAGTAGAGGACAGTTTGTGAATGAAACGCATAACAGAAATAGGCTATTTCTCACTATTAGAAAATTATTACTGTTTCATTGTTTACATGAAACGTATCACGGTAGATCATGAGGGCGTTTCTTAACGAGGATTTTATGTAGTACTCTCGCCAGTGATATATTTCTTATCCAACGCCGTAGTTTATTAGGCTGTATCTGTCTGTCTTAGGTTTACTTTCATTTTGTCTATTTACCTTTTGAACTCGTCCATTTAGTTCTTACAAATGTATGACATTATTTTGTTCTTAACGTATCAAATTGGTTTTAAAAAGATAGTAAAAGAAATAGTTTTCACGAGATTTTAGTTATATATTGCCGCTGTATTACCTAAGTACATCTTACATGCTTCCCATGCTGCTAAACGTCACATAGCATGGCAGTTCGCCAAGATTTCCTGTCTTCGACGAGTTCTTCAATCTCATCAATGGATCTTATGCCCACTGAACTGGCCTCTCTTAACAATGTCCTCTTTAGAGTTTCACGTGGTCGACTTCTTTTTGTTCGGCCTGTTGTGTTCCACCTGATAGCTTGTTTGGGGATCCTCTGATCGTTCCTTCTAACCACATTACCTGGCTAGCGGAGTTTATATCCGAAAATTTTCATAAGACCAAAGTTTAGATTACGTAATAAAAACTTCCTCCCTGCAGGCTGCAGTCTTGTGTTCAAGAACAGGGGCAGGGTGAAGAGGTAGAGCAAGATCTTCAGCAAACTTTTAGTCTTCATCTAGCCTTTTTTTTTTTCTTGTTTCATATCATCCAGGATTCTTCTAAGTCACACAGTCTTCTTCCACGTCATCATCCAGTCTTATTCAACCTCATCCAGTTTTCTTCTCCTACCTCATTCAATCTCCTTCCACCTCATTCAATCTCCTTCATCCTCATTCAATCTCCTTCCATCTCATTCAATCTCCTTCTTCGTCACCCAGTCTTCTTCCATCGCATCTGGTATTCTTCTACGTGATCATTTCCTCTTCCACCCGTCCAGTCTGTTTCATTTCGTCTAGTTTTCTTTTTCCTCCTCATCTTAACTTCTTCCACCTCATATGGTTTTATTCAATGCCATCTGATCTTCTTAAATGCCATCCGGTCTTCTTCAATGTCATCCGGTCTTCTTCAGTGCCATCCGGTCTTCTTCAATGCCATCCGGTATTGTTCAGTGCCATTTAGTCTTTCATTTCATCTAGTCTTCTTCCATTTCATCTAGTCTTCTTCCATTTCATCTGACCTTCTTCTACGTCATCTTGTCTTCATCCACGTAGCACAGCAAACAGAAGTTATAAAATACAAGAATGATAACTTACATTCGGTGTAATGAAACATTCAGCTGTGCCAACATTTCAAAATCTCCAGGTGAGAGGACAGCTGCTCGTCTTATCTGTTAGTTTACCTTGACTAGTTAATGCGAGGTTGTTGCATGCATCTCGCGGGGGGAGGGGGGGGGGGGGGGGGGAGAGAAGAGGCGTGTGTTTGAACTACAAAAGTACTGGGAGTGTTGGAATGCGAGAGATACTCAAATTTTGTGAAAATATCTTCAAGTCACATCCAGAATCTTGAGTGTAGACTCGCGAGCCGATCTGACATCCAATTTTTCATGCATTTACTTACAAGAAACAGATTCGTTCAGTCCTTCATCGTGGCCGGAGTACCATACACACGCACAAGAACCTGTCTTATGTCTTGAAATAGCTAGCTACCTGGTTTTCTTACAAATGTCAGGTAAAAGGAGTAGGGATCAAAATAGTATGATTATATATGGAGCCTCTTAAGAAGCATAACGCTGTTGCAAGGCGAGAGGACATTGATTTATAATTGTTATGCCCACATCCTAGAAAATTTCGCCCCCACCCACAAACCGTTTTCTAACCCCACCCCCCCCCCTCCCCACCAAAAATACTAAAACTATTAACACAGTGTTATCACAATCAATGCTATGATGAATCAATATTACAGTTACGTAGAAGAACATGTTACAATTAGGTAGAGGAACATGTTACAATGAGGTAGGGAAACATGTTAGATAGAGGAACATATTACAATTAGGTAGAGGAACATGTTGCAATTAGGTAGAGGAACATGTTACAGTTAGAGGAACAAACAAACACGCCTCTGTAAAAGGAGTCTGAACATAACAACAGGTAATATACAAAATAACATTTTATTGAATACGACGGCATTTCAATTGATGCCTCGCACGTTTTTCTATAATAGTTTCTTTGTAGTAACTGCCCAAAGTTGTTCCATTCATTTAGAACCATAATAACAAAACATATGAGAAGATGCCTATAGAATGTATAGAATACGAGCTCGTTTCTGTATTTATAATGTTAGAATATTTATATTTATTAAACGGGTTCTCTCCCTCGCTCTCTCTCTCTCTCTCTCTCTCTCTCTCTCTCTTAAGTGGGCGACTCTATATATAACTGTTTTTACAGTATTTGTGTGTACTTTAGAAATCACTCAAATATTTTCTGATACACTAAAAGACGTGCCACAGCCACTGGTTTGTGAGGGCTCACATAAGGCTATGCGGCAAGAGGTTAACTAAACCATATTCCCATGAACACACACACTCAGCTTACAAGACATATATCCTTCAGCGAAAGACGAGCACGCAAAAAACTTTAAGCTGGCGCCTATTGGCGGGTCGCTTGACACACGTCACGCTCTCATGACACTCGATCATGCGCATGAATTTTTCATGCTGCCACGTCTTGCAGTGTCAAAATCAGCAGAAGACGTCAAAAACCAACAGCAGAGGATTGAAGGTAAGACACTGATTGCGACAAAAGATCTGCTGTTTGTCTCGAGTAGCTGAAGAAATAGAAACGAGGAAGAATTTGTGAAGCCAGGGGGGTGAAAATTCAGCTCTGAAAAATATTTGCTTTTCTCTTAAGTGTGAAACTGGGTTGGAATTTGATGGAGATGTTTGTGATGTAAAGAATATCCAATATGATCTCCACTTCGTGCTTGAAAATGTGCTTCTAGAGATGGAGAAGTAAAGGGATACAGAAGTGCACCCGCGGTTGCCTAGGGGATGTTTTGCAATTTGTCGTCCAAACTCATTGCAAGAGAAGGCCATAGGAACTGAAGCAGTCCAGCTGCATTAGAGGGCAGATAAGCGCTGTATTAATGTGTCGTCGCGTCAAATAGGCCACTGGTGGCAACTGACAGCTTTTCAACGTTCCATGGTCCTGGACAGCCTCTGTGGTTCCCGTAAAAGATTACCCTCGATGTTTGAAGTGGCTCTTGAAGTCTCGCACCCCCATCTCCATCGGGGTAGTCTTTATTTTTACGTGGCAGGTCCGGAATGCATTCACTACAGCTGAACAAAAATAGCCATTGTTTAGAAACCGTCTTTCCAGTTTGTATTTTCCTTCATTCAAGATATTTTTTTAAAACTTTCTGCTTTTTCAATGTTTCTATAAAGCTCTCACAAGGTTATATTATTTTCCCTTTTTTTTCCAATTAAACGTTAGATCAGCGGCTCCCAAACTTTTGTTCGGGCTACCGCTCCTTTGCATCCCACGCCACATCTCTAGCGACGCCAAAAATATTTTCATACAATTTCAAACACCTTTTTTAGGGGGAGTGTGGGATAGTGCAATTCGGTGGTACGCTGTTCTTTCGTGACTAGACGCCTGGTCGTCCTGCAGGAGCCCGTGGTTCGAATCCCAGGTAATTCTCTTGTGATTTTTCTTTCTCTCATGTCTCACTAAAGTTCTTTGTTCTAAAGTTCTGATACCGCCTGACTCGCCCTTTTCTTTCAACACGTGTTTCCCTCGCCCCCTTTTCCTTCTTGTCTTCCCCACTCACCCAAAGCCCCCCCCCCCCAGGCTCTGGGAGCCACTGCTCTAGAGGATAGTAAACCCAGCCAGGATGCAGCTGACCAGTTGGTCTTCCTACTGGAGTTTGGTTTCTGTCAGTAATTTTCTTGCAACCGGTCCTCCTCCTCCTCCTCCTCCTCCTCCTCCACGTGCTTTACAAAGATCTCCATACTTTTTGTACTGTTCATTCTTTTCACCGTAAAAAACCTAGAGGTTTTAACTCTTCGTTCACTGCATTTTAAAAGTTACAACATTTGGAAAACTTAACTACTTAGGAGTGACTGGGTGGCGTAAAACAGACAGACCTGATGTTATCTCTCCGTGGCTGCGAGACCCATGCAGCGATATATGAATTCCAATCGTAACAAATTTGTTTCCTCCACAAGGTTACGTCCGCCTGAAAATTACCTGAAAACTATGTCTCCAATCTATGTTTACAATTTATAATTCATCGGAAGCTTGATTATTCAATTATGTTTCAGAAACAGAACTTATCATCCATTCCTAGATTTTTTTTTTATAAACTGATGAAATCTGGAGCTCTCTCGTTGTCCCTCCCTTTCTCGTGCCTCCCTCTGTCTCTGTCTCTCTGTCTCTGTCTGTCTGTCTGTCTGTCTCTCTCTCTCTCTCTCTCGCTTCTGCTCCCCTTTTAAGTACCAAAGAACTTCTTCACTCCAACCAAAAGAGCGTAAAACAAAAGTCCTCAAACGAGCATGATTGTTTCTCCCTTTCTGCACAAGGAATTTCCGGAAAACTTTCAGGATATATAATTTTCTTCAGCATCATGCTGTAATAAATAAACGATCCAGTTGGAGCCTGCTGATGAAGCTGGACCCTGCAGGAAGCCTTTAATCTTTTACTAGGCCCGGGGTCTTATAAAAAAAAAAAAAAGCCTCGAAAACTCCGTAAATAGCTCCGTCTCACGAGTCTTATTGGATATTCAACTCAGTGGTCCTCGAACTTCAGACCTCAGCCGCCAGGACTTGGCAAAAGAGCTAATCGTTGGCAACCAAGGAAATGAATAAAATTGTTATGAATCATCGAACAATAAACATTTCTAATTTCCGGGTATATTGCTCAAAACATACCGACGAGACATAATAGAAATCAGAATCTTTAAAAAAAAACTATCAATGATCTTCAGTCACCTCCCTTTCAGTCGCCTCCCTTTCAATCACTTCTCTTTCAGTCAGCTCCCTTTCAATCACCTCCCTAAATGTACAGCCAAGTGGGAAAAAAAAGAGTTATCTTGGTTATCAAAGAAATGATTTTTTTTTTTTTTCACGAGCTGGACAGAGGTTAAGGTTTTCAAATTCGGCAAAACAGACTTACACATATCACGTGTGTAACATACTTACATACATCACGTGTATAACAGGCTTACATATCATATGTATAATGGACTGAAAAATGGACACAGCTGATGAGTGCATCTGTAGCAGTGGGACTGGAAATATGACACTCCATCATATCCTTCCAGGACGGCCCTGCATGTATAGCCATCATCAGCTGCAGTCCAGACAAAGCTGTATGGCTGGTGTGGGCAGCCCTTTCATTTAGCGGTCTAAAAAAGTTTTTTTACATCTTCAGGCTGGCCGCACACTTAAAACAATTTCAAGTTCACGAAAGTCGTAGCAAAACGCGCATAATTAAATTAATGCATTTTATTATCATGTCATGCTACTATAATTCTACAATATAAACATTAATATTTTCAACATTTCCAGCAAATTGTACGGTATTTGTGTTTGTTCGTTTGTTTGTTAAAGAAGCTACTTAGATTATCTGTGGGACATAAATGTTGCCGATTGCCAGACGTGGCCCATGGGCCAAGGGTTGCCCATATGCAGGGTGTATAGCAGTGTCAAAAACCCTACTAAGACTGACTGCTGCGTTTTTTTTTCAAAGATATTCAAAGTGATGTCTGAGAATTTTCGAAGAAAATGAAGAAGAAGAAGAAGAATCGTTTCCCCTGTTTAGAAAAGAAAAAACAAATGTTATGTGAGCATTGCTATTTCTGTGCATGTATAATTATATCCAAGATACATACATCACAAACCCACCGTACAAATATAAACAGCATGTCACGGCTTCTCATCCGTCAGCGATAGGTGGGCCTGAGAATTCATACCGCCAGCCATGGCGAGAACAGGACAGTAACTAATTTTGTACGAGTGTTTGCTCAAGACAGCCCAAGAATAAAACACTTGTGAGCTGTATTGCTTTCCATGTGTAATGAAGGGCCGAACTCGGCGACCCGAGCTGTGTGACTAACGATTTGTACAAATATTACCTTGTGTGTGTGGGGGCCTACAGCCGTGGCGAATTCTGGGTGCTAGACAAGTGGAATAATGAGAGGAGCTGCAGTGGGTGTGGAGGGGATGGTATAGGGAAGAGAGGTTGTCGGGAGGTAGCTGAGTGGTTAGGGCGTTCATCATGTGAAGTGTGGGTCACGGACTTTGTCCCACCCGGCAGCTGGAATATCTTTCAAAATATACTGGTTCACTTCTTCTTCTTCCCTGGAACTGCGAGGCGACGGTTTGAGAGCGGGGTAGGGCGGCTATTTTTTTTTCTCAGCCGCTTGAGGGGAGCTAAAAAAGCAGGGGATGCACAGTACTCCTTTAACAGACTCCACCACCATTGAGGGGGGGGGGCTTTGGCGATTCCTGCCTCGTTAGCCACGCTAGACTATCTCTCCAATGGAAATGTGGAACAGGGTCTTGGTCAGGTTTGCTTTGCCAGCCCGACACTAGCATATCAGCTATGCCTGGGTGCCGAATCGGACAATGTCTTTCTCCCCCCCCCCCCCACAAACAATTTTACTTTAAAAATAAACATACACTAATGAGTAAACATACACTTTTTAATGCGTAATACATCTCAACACCAACCCAACTCCGTGTACAAGAAATGACAGAAGTATACGACTATTCTTCAGCGTGAAGAAGCTCAATATTTATTAGTACCTCCCGGGATGAATATAGCACGTGACTACTAGAGAATAAATCTCATAATCCACAGGGCACTGATCCCAGGGTTGCAGACACTAACTGCAGGTTCAAAACATTAGTCCGTGGCAGAAGTCTGCGGCCTATTTTGTGTTCTTTGATGTCTATGTCTTGTGTGGTTTAAATTTTGATATCTATGTCTTGTGTGGTTTAAACTTTGATATTTATGTCTTGTGTGGTTTAAATGGTATTCATGTTTTGTGTGCTTTAAACTTTGATATTTATGTCTTGTGTGGTTTAAACTTTGATATTTATGTCTTGTGTGGTTGAAACTTTGATATTTATGTTTTGTATGATTGAAACTTTGATATTTATGTCTTGTGTGGTTTAAACTTTGATATCTGTTTTGTGTGGTTGAAACTTTGATATCTGTGTTTTACGTGGTTTAAACTTGATACCTACATCTTGCGTGGTTTAAATTTCGACACCCATGCCTTGTGTGGTTTAAAGATTGACATCTACCTTCTCTATTCAACTCACTTCCCCCAACCACCACCGCCACCAGAACTCTTTTCCTCGGTGACACCGGCTTTATACAGATCTTAACTAACTTAGAAGAGTAAACTCTGGGACTCGGCGTAACGGTTAAACTCGCCCCTCGTCTCGTCCCCGACTTCTGAACTAGCGCATCCATCTGATCCCCATGTGTGCATGAATGTTTGTCTTCTCCTCCACAGCCTCCACCGAAAACCAACAGCCGACTTCCTTTGGAGAATCTCTGCACAAACCAAGCAGAAGTAGAATGGATTTCTCTTATCTCCCCTGGGCCCAATGTCAAGGGCGGTGGTCTCTGTGGGCGGAAGTCAGTAAACGATTTGAATTCTAGACGAATCGATGCTTCATTAATCAGCTTTAACAGTTGATACGGGACTCCTTTAGGTTTAAGATACCTTCTGTGGGGAATAGAATATTCTAAGACCAGGTGATACTCATACTATGTTTTGTTACAGGTCTTTGCGTTTCAACCGAAGAATTACAGTTATAAATTTTTGTCTGAACGAGTCTGAATATAACTGAATACAGACGGTACAAATATATTTTTTAGTGTCGAAACCACGATTTTTTTTTCATCTTATTTGCTGTCCTTCCTTCACGGTATGTTTCTATTCATCTTTATGATACACGTTAATTGTATCCTTTGACACTGATCAACCACGCGAGCTATATCTTGGGACATTTCTCTCGGACCCGCAGTTTTTTTCAGTCCGTCGTTTCTGTGGCTCCTTCTGAGCCATGGCTTTGGCGCTGTCGTTTTGGCTCTGGCGGTGTTCAGGTGCGCTTTATTTTGTCCAGGCTTCATAAATTTCCGTGTCCTATATAATGTTAAGATCATTTCTGCTTCCACTTCTTTTTTTTATTTCATCCAAATGTTTACGAGAGCAAGCCATCGAGCGCTTGTTGGCTTTTGTCTACGCTACACCTCCGCTCTATTTGCTAGCCCTGCTGTTCTCACCATATATTGTTTAAACACAGCTTGCCTTTGATGTGTTAGTAGTATTTCTAAGCGTCCATCGAATACTTCCTCACAACAAACCTTTTTCTATAAGGAAAAAAAAAAGCAAGAGTAATAAATATGCTGTACTTGATAGTCTCTCCCACTGGATTCATTTGATCTTTTGCAAACATTTCGTTTGGAATTAATAAAATTAGTAGCGCTACATACAATTTATAGCTCGTTTCTATAAGTCGTAAATTTTAAAATCAATATTCTTCGCTTCGAGAGCAAGAGGTGTGTATAGTTGATGCGAGAAAAGAGTTTTGGGAAAAGAAGAAAAGAGAAACTCCTGGCTGTTTCGGGATAGTTTAAAAAAGAAAACAAACTTGTAAATTCTTTTGAAAGCCGAATTAAGCGGTCTTATTGGAAGTGATGTTTATTTTGTGAATATGATGTTTATTTTGTGAACGTGATGTTTATTTTGTGAACGTGATGTTTATTTTGTGAATGAAAATTTCCGCGCCTCTGACTGTGCTGAAAATTCCTTTGCAAAGTTGATTGAAGTGTTCTGGTTTTTTTTTGGTTGTTGTGTGTACAGATACTTGTTTTGTAGTCGAAAACACTAAAGTAGTCTTACGTTTTTGTGCCGATATTACAATTTTAAAACGCTTCAGATGAGAACCCTCGAGTTGTAAACGTGTCCTACATCAATAATAGATGATGGTTTTCTTGTAGGACGAGATAGACGAGAGAGGTTTCTGATTGTGAGACAGGTTTTCAGTCCTTGTTTTTAAGTGGATTTTGTAAGTCCGAGTCTGTATTATACGTTCATCTTGTTAAAATATAGAGAAACACGGTCAAGACTAGAATCATTCTTTTGATTTAACTCTTTAATCTATCTATCTATCTATCTATCTATCTATCTATCTATCTATCTATCTATCTATCTATCTATCTATCTATCTATCTATCTATCTATCTATCTATCTATCTATCTGTCTATCTGTCTGTCTGTCTGTCTGTCTCAACTAGCCTGCCTGCTCTTACCTATCTACCTATCTTACCTATCTTACATGCCTGACTGTCCGTCCGTCCGTCTGTCTATCTATCTGTGTGTGTCTGTTTAACAATGTTTCTCTATTTGTATCTATATCTGTCTGTCTGTGTGAGTCTGTCTCAATTTAACAAGCTGAACGGAGCTTTTTTGAATATTTCTTTTCTTCTCATCCATCCATCCATCCACCATCCACCCATCCATCCATCCATCCATCCATCCATCCATCCATCCATCCATCCATCCATCCATGTTCGTGGTAAGATGATCACCGCCCAGTACTCCTTATGGCGTCTTGCAAGGCAGCAATAACTTCTCTCCACTTCTCACGACGCGCAGCCAGCTTTTGCATGATGCCCTAGCTCCTTTCTATATTATTATCCATTTCTGCTTCTACAGTTCTTCACCAGGCTATACTTAGTCGGCCTCTCTTCTGCTGTCCATCAGGTTTCCATCAGTGTCTTAGCCATGTATACGAGATCCCCAAGAGGGCGGCGGTCAATCTATTTCCAGCGTCTTGTTGATATAACTACGTGCATATGTTCTTGTTCGTGCATGTGTTCTGTGTTCTTGTTCCTGCATGTGCGGCCCTTGCTTCTTTTCACGACAGTGAAGTATTTTAACTCATTTTTTTTAGTCTTATTCTCAGTGTTGTTGGTGCCTTTGTGGACTCTTGTCATGAGCATTTGTTTAAGACAGTGGTTCCCAGTCGTCTTAATTTCATTGGCCACTTATATATATATATATATATATATATATATATATATATATATATATATATATATATTGTAAACCATCGCATTATATATACTACCACAATATCTTAAACAAAACATTTAATATCAAATCTATAACATAGCCGTAGGTTACTTGATATTGTGCCACGAACCACAGCTTGAGAACCACTGGTTTATCACAGTTTATATAACGCGGTTTGCTCCTGCATCTATCACGTTGAAACACGTCCTGGCGATATATGAACAAAGGGAAAGAATGTGGCAGTGTTAAAGCGATGACTGTCATGGTAGCAGATTTCCATGCAAGTACATGACCCAAGCTCTTTGTAGATGGTGTCAGTGTGAAAGAATGTTCGCTTTTAGATCTGCAATAAGGAGCATAATAAAAGGGAAATGAGTTACAGTAGTTTGTTCTCATTTTCCGGAGAGCAATGAAAAAATCAGAATTCCTGGCACGTTGTAGGAACTATCCGAGCCCACTCATTCAGGCTGTAATTAAGGGCGGTCTGTTTACACGGGCGCTGTAGAGATATGAAGTATGTTACGGGTCGGGTCAACTGTGATTTCGCTGTTCTGTGTGATCTAATGGTCCAGGTTCCAGAGCTGGAAACTTGATAATAGCATATCTATCTATCTATCTATCTATCTATCTATCTATCTATCTATCTATCTATCTATCTATCTATCTATCTATCTATCTATCTATCTATCTATCTATCTATCTATCTATCTATCTATCTATCTATCTATCTGTCTGTCTGACGAGTCCTAATTTTCGGTCTTTTCATTCGTCCCTAAAGCTGTATACCTCACACACTCTCTTTCTCTGGCTCTCAGCTTCAATGTTAGTTATGTTTGTTATATGAACAGCATATTTGTAGAATGTCTGGAATAGAGTGAAAGATGTATGATAAAGGGCAGAATGTCAGACGGGCCTGCGTGCCCAATTCTTAAACCTTTTGAAATAAAGATCAATCAGTCAATCAATCAATCTCTCTCTCCTTCTTTCCTCTCTCCTTCTCCCTCTCTCCTCCCTCCGTCCCTCTCCTTCCTTCTCTCTCTCCTCCCTCTCTCTACTCTCTTCTTCTCTCTCCTCCTCCTCCTCTCTCTCTCCTTCTTTCCTCTCTCCTTCTCCCTCTCTCCTCCCTCCGTCCCTCTCCTTCCTTATCTCTCCCTCCCTCTCTCTACTCTCTTCTTCTCTCTCCTCCTCCTCTCTCTCTCTCTCTCTCTCTCGTTCGCCCTCGCGTCTCCTCAGTCCAAGCCACACTGGATGTTTATTGTCGACCCTGCCTGTATTTTTGCCGCTTGGTCGACTACACGCCACCTCGTCGCTCTCAGAGAAACATAGCGCACGTAAAGACCAGAGTGCCATGAAATAACTACATAATAACTTGAATCACTGAGAATGTATTGTATCTGGTACGTTCCTCCCAGTAACCCGCATGAGATTGGCTTATTGTCGCCATATTACAGCACTGAATGAATAGAAGAAAGGGAAAAAAAACCCCACAGAAACATGTTTAAGAGAGGGAAAACGGAGTTGCAAGTTATGGGTGGAAAAATCGTTGCTAGTGCTAGACGTAAAAGATTTTGCACTGCAGCGTTGAATAACAATATAGGGACGAGATAGAGCAGGTCTTGGGGTGCGACCCCGCAAATGGGGAATTGCCTGATAACGCAGAGTTGACAGTTATTGCAGATAAATGCAATCTCGTACCTCGTTACCGGGCAGACCTGGTTCTTGGCGCCGTCTCCGTTTATAAACACAACGGTAAGAGAATTAGACGCAATTATGTGCGTGCTCGCTCTAGATTGACTAGACATATCTGGAGAATGTCCAGTATCATTTCTCTTGTTCTTTCTCTTGATCTTCTTCCTTCTATTTTTCCTGTTGTTATAATATTTTCAATGCCCCCTCTTCTCATTGCATGTCATATGAAAGTGCATTGTCTCTCTCTCTTATTTTTTGGACAAGATTTTTTTGTCTCTCCAACTCTTTTCATACATTCTTCATTAGTTATTTTTGCCGTCCAGGAGATTCTCATACATTCTAAATTTCTTTGCTAGACGTAATAATTGAAATCAATTTAGCTCCCCCCCCCCCCCACTATATTCAGCTTAATTGATTTGAAGGGACTGGAGCAAGCGTTTCAAACAAAGGTACACAAACCCCTTGGAGATATATGAATCAAAGGGCGGTGGTGGGGGAGGGGGTATGGAACCCCATCTCTGAACAGTTTTTTTTTTTTTAAAGGCGTTGCTAGATTATAATTTTATTTCAGCCGTTCTGTTCCTGGCCTTTCCATAAACAAAAACCAAGATAAACCTAAGCTAGTGATATTTTTTAAAGTCAAATTGGTAGTTAAAATCTCAGGTGGTGGCGGTGATTTGCACATTCTGATAAAGGGCCTTAGAGACATATTGGGCAACTCATTAAAAGAACTGGAGTCGTAAAGAAAGATAAAAAAAAAACCCTCGTTAACTAGAGAAGCTGAAAGCGAAATAAGGGTGGAGGGGGGGGGGGGTCTAGAAAATATTGGAAGCAAAGAGTATTTTGTTCGTATTAAGAACTTAGTAACTTGCTGAAAAAAAACCCACAGTGAATGGAAAAGTATAGGGCAAGAGAGAAGGAAAAAAAAAGGGTAAAACAAGGATGAAGGTGGACGAAGAGCATCAAGACGTACCAGAAGCACACAGAGCAAGAATATCGACAAAACAAGACACAATACCAGCTGGCACATGATGATGATGATATGTGGAAAGGATTATGCTTTAAATAAACTGGAAACTAAACCTTCGTAATGAATTAAATTTAGTTCATAACCCTTTCTCGGAGATGAACCTGTTTTTTCGGTATCCGGGAAGCATTTAACTACAAGATCCTAGTGCAAAGTGAAGAGTAATAAATACGATTACATATTACCAGACTCCATAAAAATCAGACAACATACAAGATCTTATCAAGTTCAGATTATCATACAAAACGCAGTAACTGAACTGCTCCCATTTGTGTGTGTGTGCGTGTGTGTGTGTGTGTGTGTGTGTGAGAGAGAGAGAGAGATCGTTCATTAAGCCGTCAGCCCAATATTTTTCTTTTATTATTTGCCACTGAGGGCATCTAAAGTTCGTTGTGACTATAGCACCAATATATAGCGGCCGTTCAGTGTAATTACACAGCTTAGCTGGCCGAATAAAAAAAAAACGTCGATATGGGTCAGTCTTTGATGTTATTTTATATCCTTAGAGTCGAGTGCACGATCACAGGCATCATGTCGCACAGGAAGCAGATTTAAGATGGATTGCTTGGTGACACGAAGTGGAAATCATACGAAGACCTAGCACCCAAAGGGGAACCCCGCTGAGCTTTTCTTCCGTTAGCCAGGTTTAGGACGTTAATAGGAGAACCAACAGGGAGGTAGGATGGGGTCTTGATCAGTCCTGATTCGCTGGCCATGATAACTGAGTCACATTAGCATATTCACCTTCTCTGCTTCTGTTATAGGCCAAAGGTAAAGGTAAAAGGTAAGGGTCTTTATTATGCAATGGAGAGTATCTATCTATCTATCTATCTATCTATCTATCTATCTATCTATCTATCTATCTATCTATCTATCTATCTATCTATCTATCTATCTGTCCGTCCGTCCGTCCGTCCGTCCGTCTGTCTGTCTGTCTGTCTGTCTGTCTGTCTGTCTGTCTGATCTACTAACGTTGGCGACCATGATTTTCTCAATTCTCTGTTCTGAGTGCTGTGTATCAGATGTGCTGGTTCTCTCTGTTCGCGCCATCTTGCTTGTCCGTCCAGCATTTCCTGTCTCTCTTTCTCTGTCTACCTCTGTCACTTTTACCCTGTATCTTTCCCGTTGTCACAGTTGCATTCTAGCTTGCCTCGTGGTAGAACGCGCCCTATGGATCTGGTCTGTCTTTTTCTGACTTTTGTTATTGCTTGCCTCAACTCTCCATGGAGGGGATATAGCGTTAGTTTTCCTTTACCATTCACCACAGCTAGAGAGTGGCGTGGTCAGCATCATGTCTGACCTCTAGCGTCTGAAGAAGCCAGGTACGTATTCTTACAGCTGGATGATAGGGGTGCTTCCGGGGCGGTCTCGAACCCCATCGACATTTGCCGCGAGAGACTGGCGCACTACCCATTTCACAATTCAGGCGCCCGCTACTCCCGAGTGAGGGATTATAAAGCAAAGAACAACAAGCTTAAATATCTAATCTCTCTTCTCGTGTGTTATCCTTCAGTTTGTAAAAGAAAACACCGCTCACCTGCTGCAGAGTGAGCGATGCTGTGCCCTGTGCTGTCACTCCTTCCGAAATTGCCTTGTTCGCCTCTTTAAACGAAGGAATTTGAAATTGTGGGCTAAGAAAATAAAAGCTTTCACTAGCTTTCTTAAGAAGTTGATTGTGAAGTGTGCGACGATATGAAAGATTATACCAGCAAGCTTGTTAAGTCAGGCAGGTCAAACTATAATGAAATGTTAAGACTTGGATTTGAAATGGTTAGCGAGAAGGAAGGTATGAGAGAGAGAGAGAGAGAGAGAGAGAGAGAGGAGAAATGGAACAAGAGATAAGGTATGAGACAGAGAAAGAGTGAGAGAGAGAAATGGAACAAGAGATAAGGTATGAGACAGAGAGGGAGAGAGAAAAGGAGGGCGAGAAAAATAGAACAAGAGGTAAAGTATTAAGCAGCGAGAGAGAGGCGGGAAAAGAGAGAAATAGAACAAGAGATGAGGTATTAAACAGACAGCGAGAGAGTGGCGGTAGAAGAGAGAAATAGAACAAGAGATGAGGTATGAGAGAGACGGGAGAAGAGAGAGAAACAAGAACAAGAGAGAGAGAAGAGGGAGATAAATAGAATAAGATTTTAGGTATCAGACAGACTGGGGGGGGAGTAAGAGAGAAATAAGAGACTTAGAGCAAGAGATGAGATATCAGACAGGCAGGAAAGATAGAGGAGAGAGGGAGAAGAAGAGAAACAGAGCAAGAGTAAGGTGTGGAAGAGAGGCGAGAAGAATAGGTAAGGTATGAGACAGACTAGGAGAAAGAGAGAGAGAGAGGAGAGGGGGAGAGGAGAGAAATAAAACAAGAGGTAAGGTAGAGACAGACTAGGAGAAAGAGAGAGAGAGAGAGAGAGAACAGAACTGAAATCATTAGAGACAGATAGGAAATAATAATTCCACATACAGGGAGGGAATGAAGGAAATCTCAGATGGTAGACTTGGGAAACTATACTTTCAGGGCACAGGAAAACAAGGATAATTATATGACCTGTAGATCTGAAATAACAAATTTCTTAAAACCGTATCACTATCTGTTGTATAAAACAGCTAGTCATTGTTTTAACGTATATTTGAAGTGATGCTGTTCTGGTGGTGGTAGCTTCCCTTGAACAGCCCCGACCTGACGAGAAGGGGCCTTGTATCTCAGGGGCCTGAGCTATTGAAGGGGGGAGGGGGGGAAGGGCATTTTTTAAAAAAAAAGTCTTCTCTTAATAAAGACAGAATTCAAGAAGTAACTGACCTCAAAGTCCGACCTGGCTTACAACGGCTCTGCAACTGCGTAGTAAGAACACATGTACCAGATTGTCTTGCAATCGACGAACATGAGCGCTTTGCACCAATTTTTTCTTTTCTTTCTCGAAGTGAGTTCGTCCACTGAGAGCGACCAAAAAAAACATCCTTCCCGAGTTTCCAAGAGAGAAAGGCGCTGCCATTGTACCCCGACCCTTAGAGAACTCAATGGAAGCATTTTACGCTCATAAGGCAAGGTTTATTCTTGTCATACCAAGGGCATTGAACTGCCCCCCGAACTGGCAATCGCTTCCTCTCCACGTCTTTATATCTCACGGCATGCAAAATTCAATTAACCTTTAAAACAGACGTCCATTTATTGCTGGATGTAATGGCAGTTTGGCGCCACATATCTTACAGGGCACTGTATTTCTGGTCGACGCCAAAGTGAGCACTATTTTTTTGTATGCTGTGTTGTATTGGAAACATTCTGTCCTGACAGGAGTGAGGGAGACAATGATTTAAACACGAAAGCAAAATCTATATTCTGCATTTACAAAACTATAGCTTTGGGCAAGGTCGTCATTTTTAAGGTCCTTTAAAGTTCTTCTAGACCTTTTCGTGCTCAAAAGTGTGATGATTGCGTTGTATTCAATTCTGCGCCTTGCAACCCAGTGCATCCAACTTCGGCTCGCGATAGTTTTAGTGCTGGCATCGGTCTTCCTACTGCGATCCCTAGTCACCTGGTCTGACCACTGTCGGTTTTTTCCTTGGCACTATTAGTAGAATAGGGTCTTGGCCAGCTGTGGTTCGCCAACCCTGAAGCAAGCAGTCAGCTATGAGTTGCTGACAGCTGTCTCATTAAGCCTGAGCAGGGCATCTTCATTCTCTCCTTTAAAGCTCTCTCTGTCACTCTAAACTTTAGGTGCCCAGGCCACGTGGGGTTTCCATAAGCGCCTGTCCTTTGCCTTTTTTCCCGCTTTTGCCCAGTTGAGCTCTCTATTGCTCAACATCTTCACTGTTGTTCTTCTCTATGTCTCCTTTGTTCTACCCTTACTTCTGTTCCCCTGTGGTGCCCATTTTAGTGCTATTTTAGGTAGAGAGTTGTCAGTCATTCGGAGCAAATGTCCCAACCATCGCCAGCACCTTTCCTCAGTAATTGCTGTCAGTGGATTCATCTGCATTTCTGCAACAAGATGTCTGATACCCTCCTTTAAAGCTGAGGATTTTTTTTAAAGTATTTTTTTTTTTAAAATCAGAATATCTTATAAGAGATTTCACTAGCAGAATATGGTATTAACTCTTTCACGCCTGACTTAACTTCCACGGTCTGCCATAATAAATTTTGATCAGAAATTTTGATAGAAGTAAACTGGAAGGAAGCTGTTCTATAATTTAAAAATATGGACTGGCTTAGAAATGTGCTACTTTTCATTTTATTTAGACTTGGCTTAAATATCGGCCCGAGTATTGATTCACATACGTGTACATTTCTACCAACACTGCCAGTGTTATCTTGGAGTGCAAGAGTTAACACATATAACTGCATATATTAATAAACACGTGGTCGCTAATGTGAATCAGCACAGAAGGAGAGAAACCCACAAATAACGAAATATGTACAGCTACGTGTATAACCTGATAACAGATAAGTAAGCAAGCAACCAACAGAAACCGACCAGGTAATCTTGTTTTCAATATAAATAAATAAAAGAATATGTTAAAGGCTATTTCCGTTCCTTGTTTATTTTGCTCATTTCTGTTTGGCCGTTATTTGTTGGAATGATGAACAATTACAGCTCTCAGATAATTTCATTTCGTCTCTGAAGCAAGTAGATGTTAGCTTTTGTGGAAATTTATGAGCATATTTTAACAGCTCATCTTACATCCATTAAGTGCATTTTGTGCTTCGCCTGGCCAATTTGTATGGAGACAGATTTTTTGCCAATTTGGCACAGCCTCTCTTTCTCAGCTCTGTCAGTCATTTTCAAAGGAAAGACAAGGTCCATTGGTCTGGGGGTCAAGCAGGTTACAGGGAAATGCCATAGGATGGGTGGGAAAGAAATCTGCTACTAGGCACTGATTATCAACTTGACCGCGCTGTAAATGAAGAGTGCCATTATTATGAAAATATGAATCACGGTAAAGCAAATGTATCCCTCAAGTTCCCTGTAATGTAACATTTCTTGTAAGTGAGAACCCATATCTCAGAGCCAGGTGAATATGTCTCAGACCGAGACTGACAGGCATGTTTGGTCCAGAGTTTTTAATTAGCTCCAACATAAGGAAGACAGATTTTAAAAAAAACATGCACTTCTAACTAGAACCAGTCTTCCTATTAGAAAGCGCCACGTTTATGTGGTTATATAAATATACGAAATTGTGGAGTATGGTTTCGGTAAGGTTAAAAAAAAAAGTGCATGATTTGTCAGATTCAGGGGTTTTTTGCACTTTTATTTATTTATTTTTTTCAAGTGAAGAATATTTCATTTTTCAACTTTCAGCCGCCAACTTTCATAAAAAAGATGACTCTGGCGAGGTGAACATTTACTTACATGCCACGGGTGGAGAAGAAAAAGGTGGAAAATGGAAACTTTGAAAACGTTTTAAAAAAAATAAGGCCAGACATAAGGAAGTGGGAAAAATGCACAAATAAATATTTAAGTTCTTGAGGAACTAATAAACATCAGAAGAGAAGATGTTGGTTACAGGATCTCTGTGTTAGAAACTTCATACGCACTTTACTACTCGTATAAACATATATAAAACTTATAAAATTATTACTTGTATAAAAATAATTTAATGTAATATTATTACTCGTATACAAATAATTCTCCACGGAATATTATTACTTGTATAAAAATAACTTCATATAATATTATTTCTCATATGAAAATAATTCCATGTAATATTGTTAGTCGAATAAAAATAACTGCACATAATAATAATAATAATGTATAAAAATAATTGCATATAATATTAGTCATATAACAATTTTTATATAATATTTGTCTATAAAATAACTGCACATATTTATATTAGCAGTTGTAAAAAAATAATTGCATTTGTTAATATTAATCGCATAAAAATAATTGCATATAAAATAAGTTATTAATCTATAAAAATAATTTTATAATAATCTAATTAGCGGTGTAAAAATAATTGTATACACACAACAGCGCACTGATAAAAGATGAAAGCAACTGTTATTTTGTTACTATTAAAGAAACTTGACTGTACAATTATTTATTTTTTTTAAAATAAAGGTTAGACTTGACTAACAGGCTGTGCTGTCTCTGGTGGTGGAATTTGCCAGAAACTTTTGTTTGTTTGTTTGTTTTAAAATTCTAAGTCCATTCTGGGTCCTAAAAGCAGCCAAAGTAACCCACTCACCGGTCGAAACCAGGCTTGTGCATCATCACCTTGGCAACGTTGGGTTCTAAGAAAGTCTCACTCGCGGCTCCATGGAAACAGAGCGGTTACATTAAAGGATAATGAGCATTTGAGTAAAAATAAATCTCGTAGCAGACGAAACGCTCATAAATAAATTCTTTTGATTCTTAATTATTTTCTCTTTCACATGTTCCCTCCCCCCTCATCATTTTCAAAGTGAAAGTTTCGTTCTCTGCGGGCCTGGGTCTGATTTAGAATTCGAGGAAAAGTCTTGAATGTGGGAGTTAAACTCCGCAGTTTAAAAGCTGCAAAAGGGTTAAACAACGTATTTTAAAAACTGTAAAAGAGTTAAACAGCGCATTTTAAAAAAGCTGTAAAAGAGCTAAACAACGCGTTTTATAAGCTGTAAAAGAGTTAAACAACGCAGTTTAAAAGCTGTAAAAGAGTTAAACAACGCAGTTTAAAAGCTGTAACATAAACAAACCACGGCTTTCAGTTGAAAGCAAAATTAACTGATCAGTTTCCACTTTGCGTTCGCTTGCTGACACTTTTTGAGTTTTTACTTTCCGACTTTATTCTCTTTTCCACCTGCTTGCTCTCTTCATTTTCCTTTCCGTTTACCTCCCCCCCCCCCAACCCCTTCTCTAATTCCATGTACTTGCCTACCTCTTTTTTTCCGATTCCATGTACTTGGCTACATCTTTTTTTTTTCCCCACTTACTTGCCTATCTCCATTTCCATTCTTTCTACTTTCCTACCTCTTTTACATTTCCATTTGTTTCTCCTGCTCCTCATTGTACTTTTTCCCATTACATTTACTTGTTTGTCTGTTTCTCCTGATCATGTACTTGCCTGCTTCATTTTCATCTACTGCCCTAACTCTTTATCCTTTATATGTACTTAACTACCTCCTCCTTTTATCTATTTGTCTACCTTTCTCTCTCTCTCTCTCTCTCTCTCTCGCTCTCTCTGAACCTTAAGTGCCCAGGGCACATGGGGTTTCCGCAAGGGTTTTCCACAAATGCTGCCCTTTGCCTTTTTTTCTGCTCTTGCCCAGGTGAGCCCTCTATTGCTCAACATCTTTTCTGTTGTTCTTCTCCATGTCTCTTTTGGTCTACCCTTACTTCTGTTCCCATGTGTCTGCCTCTCTGTTCCATGTAATTGCTCGCCTCCTTCCTTCCATCATTTTGCATACATCCTTCTCCTTCCATCTATTTGCCCACCTTCTTTCTTCCGTCCAGTTATTTGCTTATCTCCCTTCCCTCTGCGTGCTTGATCTCTTGCCTCCATTCCATCTACAAGCAGACACTGGGACTTCATTTATCTTTCTTGTTAAGCAGATAATTTCTGTATTCATGTGTAAAGTCTACACACACCACTCATCCGATACTTCATACTTGACGGAGTCGTTTTGTCGTCTCTACAAGGTCGGCAGGAACAGTCTGCTTGTTCTAATTCAAAGTTAATATATTTTCCATTTTAAACGTCTACACTTGTTGTTCGTTTCTCCTAATCACTCCTAGTCAGTCTTTCAAAATTTTGTCTAGAAACTCTGGTCTCATTTGACCACAACAGTTGCTCATTGTTACCGTGGCGTATCCCAATGATAACAAAACATTTTTGCTATTTAAACGTCCTTTTCTTTGAGAGGAAGGACGAATGTCCAGAACAAACAACCGTGAGAAGTTACTCCTTTCTTGGAAAACATCTTGGCAAACATCACAAGGTACACAAGAACATAACTGCAACAGAAGGAGAAGACGGTACAGCATGACCTTGTACTAACAAACAAGATGGAAACGGTGAGATTAAACAGTTGCAGACAAGCGCGAATTATGGATTTTAATATCGCAAAGTACCTGAAAGTAGAATGGGTTGCCCAGATTCAGACAGAAGGAGCATTCGTTAGGAAAAAAAAGAACTACAAGTTGAGTTTATTTAATTTTTTAAAAAGTACAAGGAAGGTGAAAGAACAAAAATGTCCAGTGTTTAAAAATTGGGATAGCCATTCCACTAAGATCTGAAAAAAAGGAAAAAATCAAAAGACCGTTGTGGGACTCCATAATTCTTTATAACATATGTGATCGTTACTTTGACCATGGCGGGGCTCCATAATTATTTATAACATGTGCGATCGTTACTTTGACCACTGGACTCCATAATTCTTCATAACATACACGATCGTTACTTTGACCCTGTCGGGACTCCATAATTTTTTTTTTATAACGTACACGACATAAAATAATGCGTGCAGCAGAAATATAAAAGCTGATAATTTAACAGATCTTCTTTGCTCTTTTTTTTCAGCCATCGGAACTGAAGGCAGGGGAGACACCTGGCATGCCATTTCCTGGACGGGGAGTAGTGCAAGAACGAGGTATGTTATTCTCGACACATTATTATATAATACTAATAATTTTCTATAGTCAGCACATCAGTTGAAAAGAACAAGACACCCCTATACCGTCTTGAATTTGACACCTCAAGGGAGAAGAAAGAGGAGCAGACCACTGGGTACATGGGGACACAAAAGAATGGAAGAACTAAAGAAAGCGGGAAAGACTTGTTTTGAGGTATCCCGATTTGCTTAAGACAGGACTGTCTGGAGAACCTTTGTTGGTGCTTTATATTCCAAAGACAAATGCAAAATGTGCTTTGTGTGCTCGTAGTTTATAGTAGTCACGGCGGGATATATGAAAGGTAATCAACGTGTTTCACGTATTTCCTGGTAGTCATGTGGTGATAGATGAAAGGTAATGAGTGTATTTTATGAATTTCGTGGTAATCACATGGGGATAGATGATGGATCGTTAGTGACCCAGTCACTGGATACAATACATCATGTTTTAAAAGTAGGGAACAGGCTTTCATTTTACTTTCGACCCAAGCTTGCGTTACGCCGAGACTGAGTTTCTAGGATTCTGTGAAACTCTAGAACTACGTTGGGGAGAGAATATCTTTATATATATATATACTTTTTCTTATATATTCATGGAAATAATAAACACGACGGGTATTTGGGTCTTTCAATGATGAATAAAGTTAATTTGTATATTAGAAGAAGAAGATCTAGTATAAAATATTGCTGTTTTTTTCTTTAAAGTTACTTAATTTGTTTTATGAGCGGTTACAGGTTTAGAATTTCTGTTTGCCCTTCTTAGAATATATTTTTAGCAGAAATGATTGACATTCTCCAGAGCATTCAAAGACAAAAACTCGAGAGATTCAATCCAGACTAAACCAAGGCTGAGTATCTTTTTTTTTTTTAATAAGGTGCCTTCACAAGATGAAGTTGGCATCATCCGAAGGTTGTTGATTTTACATTTTTCCTAATACCCCAGTGTAGTGTAGACAGTTTGAGTAATAAGTGAAATCTTGCTTTGTTGGAGCGAGCAATGCGATTGGGAGGGATTAGATGCGCTTTGTGTTGTCTAAGAAAATATTTACTCGGGATCGAGGGCAGAAATAGTGTTCGCTAGCATGGTTTTCCTGAAATAAGAATCTGGAGTTACAGAAGCGTGCTTGGATCCAGGGCCTGTGAGAGAGGGAAAAGGGAAGGGGGTCCCCTACCGAGGGGGTTTTCCTGTTAGAAGGTTGGGTCCAGAAAGCTTCGATGGGGGCTCAGAGGGCATGAAAGTAAAAGGATAACCCAGGGGGAGGATCCGGGAGTTTTGTACTGGTTTACAAAATTTCTCTCGGAGCCCCTCGTTGGATCTGTGCCCACTTCTGAATACATGAAATGCTTACATCACGTGTTCGTGGTTTTCTAAGTAGCTGACCCGTGCATCGCTTTTATTTGTTGGATTAACGTCCTTTAGCGTTCTTACACCGCTCTTTACAAAACTAGAATCTAGACTGCTATGTGGAAGACTAATTAATGTGGAAAATACCGCGTGGAAGACCAATTAATGCGGAAAATACCACGAAAAACCCCTCCAAAAATTTTCTTTCTAAGTTGTATTCGTCATTATTTATTTACATGTTTTTGTTTAACGTATAAAGGAAGTGACGCGGGGGCGTATGCCAGTTCCTCACGTGTGCTAGATGTAATATTTTCGTGAGTGAAATTCCAATTTTTTTCCCCCAAGAAATCCGGTTTGCTATCCCTCCTGTCTTATCCGTCCTGTATCTGAGCTATAGGTAGATTCGAGCCTGCAGTGTCGATTACATGATGCTTTCTGTACCCTGAACGTTGGATATTATGACAAAGAATGCAGGAATAATACAACCCCAACAGTCGAACTTCTCATTAGAAGAAATGGTCTGTAGACTGGCCTCTTCCACGCTCCTTGTTCAAATCCAACCTAAAATCACAGTCAACGCTATAGCAATTGTATTCTCCCAAAATCAAGGCTTGACATGTTTGAAAAAAAAGCTTCTCTTACTCAGCTGCCCACCTTTGGAATGCCCTACCAATCCACGTAAAACCTATAAGTAATATTCGTTCTTATAACTTTAAATGTAGAATGTATGGACATTATTTATTTATGTAGTCATTTAATGTGTCTTCATGATTATTATGCTCATTAACAAATGCTGAGTGACTGTGACTGAGTGAAAGCTGTATAATGAAGGGCAGAATGTCAGACGGGCCTGCGTGCCCAATTCTTAACCCTTTGAAAATAAACTATGTTCGTTCTTTCGTTCCTTTCAACTAAAGTGTGCTGTCGGAGTCGAAAGCAATTTTGTTTGGAGTCAGAGTTGGTAGAAATATAGCGTTTATGACGAAGGTTGAACTGGATAGTAGAAAAAATATAGATTAGCTAGCAGTCATTAGTCAAAGAGTTTTTATAATATTCAGTAATATGTCACTCTTCACATGCGACAATTCCGTATATGTCACAATTCTTATGCGACATTACCTTGTAACGTTTCCTATGCTAGTTTAAATGTGATGGATAGTATAGCGAAGTTATTATTTTTTTTCTCTTTTTTTTTCAGGCTACAAATCTAAAGTGTGGCGTGGAACTTAACAAGGAAAGAAAAGCAAATGAAAGAAATATACAGTGGTTTCAGAACTGTTGATCTAATCACTGAAAGCATCGACATTATGCCTACGCCGTAGAACAAGAGCCTACGTAGCAAAGCCGAATCCACGTATCGCGAGAAGAGCTAAACTAAAGTGTTGCTGGCAGAGAGCAGATTTGACCGGTCTCCGTTATGTTCTTGGATCTAGAATGAGGACAGTGCTGGTGATTATGGTAGGCATCGGCTTTACATTGGGCGTTGTCTTTGGGTTGCTCTTGCAACTGCCAATCGACAATACATTACCAGCGGATTCTACACAGCAGCAAAACCAGCCACTGTTTAACACATCAGCATTCAGGTCAAGGAGAAGTCTAAGCCAGGCTGAGGATAAAGTGCAGCAAGAACTGCAGAACTTGCCGTTTCCAGGTGGAAAACTCCAAGATGACATCAACAAAGTCATTTCATTATCAAAACCCACGACGAACAAAGGCCCCTTCTTGCTAGAAAAACAAATTTCAGCCCTCGTAAATTCCAGGCTTTCTCCAGAGCGAGATGGGAGTGGGTCAAATAAAAAACAATCACACGGTCTCCTTGAGGCGCTGCGACAATCAGGTGCCACGGTTAATGGGAAGAAATCGAACTCGGAGAGTGTTTCTTTCGCTCAGTCCAAGGGCTACGAAAGGAATTCCCATTATAACAAGAGTAACAGCGTAAACTCTGAGAGTCAGTCATTTTTTAACAAAGAAAACTCTAGTCATGATCAGATGGTTAAATCAACGAACATCTCCAAGCATTCTGTAGTCCTTAGTGACAGAATACATTTCCAGAATGATGTGATAGTTGATAAAGAACACATAAAAACACTGAAATTTCACAAATCGAATTTACATGAAGATAATGCATTTATCTCAGATATAGTAAAAGGTATTTTCTGGAGTCATCAGTTGGAGCGATCTTGTCCAAATCCCTTCCCAGCAGGTGAATCCGATACTTGGAGAAGACGAGCTGATATTTTGGATGTGGTCAAGATAGAAGAGGGCTGTGGTAGGATGCAGAACAGGTTGGTCACTTTTAGAGATGCTTCAAAAGCTTGCGCCCGCTATCGCCTAAACACTGACCAGATCCAGGGCGATATATTCTCCTATTATCTTGCTCGTGTACTCAACGTAACCAACATTCCTCCGACAATACTGGCTAGGGTAGACGCCCTCTCTTCAAAATGGAGGACTGTTCATCTCCAACTCTCACTGGCTCAGTGGGCTGATTCGAAACTCGTGGTCCTCACCCAGTACATCAATGGACTAATGCCTGCTCACATTCCTTCAGAATTTAGAGAAGAAGGCAGAAGACTGGAACCCACGTTAGCGAGTTTAGGGTCGAAGTCCACCTCGGAACTGTGCGAATTAGTCCAGTGGTCAGATCTGATTGTGCTTGACTATCTGACAGCTAACCTCGACCGCGTCATCAACAACATGTTCAATCGTCAGTGGAACGATCAGATGATGAGCAACCCAGCGCACAATCTAGAACAAAAAGCTGACGGAAGCCTCGTCTTTCTCGACAACGAGTCAGGACTGTTCCACGGTTACCGGCTCCTGGATAAGTATTCCGCCTTCCATCGAACATTACTACAATCCCTGTGTGTGTTTCGGTCATCCACAGCGGAGACTATTAAAAGGCTGCACCGGTCTTCTAGTATAGGAGATGAGCTCCACTCCTTGTTTACATCTAGCGAGGCTTTTCACAAATATTTGCCTGCCATTCCAGAGAAAAACCTTAAAATTCTTCAGCAAAGACTGGGTGACGTGAATCAGCAGATACTTCACTGTGAGCGCCTCTTCAACAGATAGTACGTACTTGCGGCGTTTATGTTACCTTGTTTTCGGTGAGCTTGCGTGAGTGACAGTGTTCGATTTATGAAGTTTCGGTTGTGACATTAAATTACCGTGTAATTCTATCCATTTGTATATAAAGATAAGTTCTTGTATATACGCGTGTAAACGAGACTATAAATTGAAAGGCTGCGTGGAAAAGGTAAGCGGCTGCTGTCGTAAGGGAGACAACTTGTATGTGAGTGATGTTTATGACTGGACATGAGAGAAAGAAATATAAAAGATGCAGTAATTGTAAGATACAGCGGGAGCAAAACATCTCCTTTTGAAACACGAAAATAACGAGTCCATATATATTTTCGCCACAATTCATATGTGTGGTATTTATTTTCATGGAAACGTTGGTGATAGCAACATTATGACGCTGTTTACAAGAGAATATTCCATTACCATTGTAATGTTCTAAGTATGCTCATGTTATTAATCACGACTGTACATTACGTAAATTAATATTTTGTTTTTCTTTTTTTTTCTTTTAGTTTAATTCCTAATATTTTCTTTGAAATTATTTTACTTTTTTGTAACTCTTCTAATTTAAACGTTTCTTTAAAAATTATCTCTTCGTTAAATTCCTTGAGTTCAGTTAACTTAAAAAAAATTCTCCTATTTTGTAATGGTTAAAATATTGAACTTCTTTCACAAATTACTGCATGTCAGACGATTTTGTCATTCTTTCTTTGAAAGACATAAAAAAAAAGGTAAAGGTAATCCTGTCATGCCTTAAAAAAAGTAAAGATAGTCCCATAGCATTTCAAATGCCGTAGGGGGTGAAGCGTTAGAGGCCTCATTATGCTGGGTCATCAGCGTATGAGGTAGGGTGACCAGTTCCTTTCCTCGCTGCCTTTACTTCCCAGATTTTCTCTGGTACCCATTTTGCGAGGCTGGGTCGACCTCAGGGCCGTATTGGTCGGAAAAAAAAAAATCCCGCTCAGCTGTCATACCTTAGAGGCAAAAAAAGCTTCTCATGAAGAAAGAGAGCAATAGTGGAAATGGAATAATAAAAGCTGCTGGTTAAAGAAATAGAACAATCCAGGCTTTTTTTAAAAATACCATTTTAAACAAGCACATATTGTAATGTATATGATAAAATTCAACAAATGAAATGCACAATCAAGTATGAATTATCTTTCCAATGCCATTTCATTATCACAAAGAATAAAAAAATTAGTCACTCATTATAACTGGACTTTTTTCTGCGTAACTGAAAAGTTGCATTCAACTCCACCATGTGTTTCGCCATGTGATTAACTATATTTTTTAAAAATAGATTTCATTCTCTCATAATTTCTACACATTTACCGGATAACTGTATCCCCTCATCATGCTATGATGTATATTATGTTTTATTTAGACTATCATGTCTCTCTTTTCATTCATTCATTCATTCATTCATTCATTCATTCATTCATTCATCCTCTGTTGTTTGAACATGTCACTTTCCTTCCATCCTCATCATGTTTCTCAAAGTAAAGCTATCATAATGTTCAAAATAAAGTCGCTTATTTCTTTAAAGTATGTGTTTCGTTCTTTCTCTTTTTTAAATTGACATTCATCACCAGTCATATCATTCATCAGGAAGACAGCCATTCTGGAAGATCATCTTCTAATTTATTTATTTATCCAGTCAAATTTCGAAAAGCTGCTAAAGAGTTAAAAATAGGAATAGTTAGAGTTAAAATGAGATGGAATATGGATAAGAAATATTTCGCCTTCTCCGTTTATGGGAGCAAAGACAGCATAACATGATCATCACTGCTGGTCGGAACTCAAGATATGGAAGTAAAGACAACATAACATGATAAACACTGAAGGTCAGAACACAAGCTATGGGAGTAAAGATAACATAACATGATCACAACAGCTGGTCGGAACACAAGCTATGGGAGTAAAGATAACATAACATGATCACCACAGCTGGTCGGAACACAAGCTATGGGAGTAAAGACAACATAACATGATCACCACTGCTGGTCGGAACACAAGCTATGGAAGTAAAGACAACATAGCATGATCACCACTGCTGGTCAGAACACAAGCTATGGAAGTAAAGACAACATAGCATGATCACCACTGCTGGTCAGAACACAAGCTATGGAAGTAAAGACAACATAACATGATCACCACTGCTGGTTGGAACACACGATATGGGAGTAAATATAACATAACATGATCATCACTGCTGGTTGGAACACAAGCTTCTCAGGATTTCTTCTGGTGAATACATCATTATGATACACAGCCTGTCAACGTGGTAAGCGATTAAGTGCGTTCTTCAAAGTGGTAGACCCTACTGCAGAGCCGCTGTGCGAAGCCCACTCCGGGAGTTAGCAAAGAACAATTTTTGCTTGGAGAGGTACCCAGTTTTAGTAGGAGGCTTTTTGCTGTAAGAGTTTCACCACGCTAAATCTGCAGCTGTAGGAAGATGGCATGAAACAACAGCTACTACAAGTCATACTGCTGTTGCAACAACAACAATAACAGCTACTACTACTACTATTACTACTACTACTACTATTACTATTACTATTATTACTACTACTACTACTGTTACTACTACTACTATTACTACTACTACTACTACTACTATTATTATTATTACTACTACTATTACTACTACTACTACTACTACTACTACTATTACTACTAGTACTACTATTACTACTACTATAACTACTACTACTACTACTACTACTACTGCTTCTATTATACTTCTGCTGCAAATACTTCTTCTATTGTTAATACACTACTACCGATTATACTTCTATCACAACTATTAATGCTACCACTATTGTCATTATTACTCCCACTGTTATCATTTCTGCTGTCTACCTTGTCTGGGCTAGAGATGCTTCGCAAGCAGACAGTAACTACAACTTAATAAGAACCAACAATTTACATAAGAAGACAAGGGGAGAAAAAAAAACTCAACTAATCCAGAAAAATAAGGGAAATGTATACACAGGACGTTAATGTAATTCCCAGGGAAGCTGTTGTGAAAGATTAAGGCCATTCTTGTGAAAGCTCTCGGTTAATCTCGTCCAGAAGCAAACGGAGAGCAACACGACGTGGAATAAACCACTACTAAACTCACAAATATCTGGAGAATCATGACCCGCTGCCTGAACACTCAAGAGCCTGAATGATCCGGAAAAACTTGTCTCAGGGGGTTGGGGGGGGGGTGTGCCTTATGTCCTCGTATGATCTGGGGAGGCTTTCCACTATCTTGGGTAGTTTTGTTGAAATCACGTAATACTTTACATTGTTTGCCCAAATATCTTAGACAAAGGGGATTACAACTCTTTGTTTGAGCTTCTAGCTGTTTAGAAGTAATGAAGGCTAGAGGGTATTATCTACTCTAGCTGAGCAAAACAAGCCAATGTATACAAACTGTTGCGTGGATTAAATTCGTAACAGAAGATTTCTTCTTCTTCTTTTTCTTCTTCTTCTTTTAGCTGATGCTATGAGGATGTTGAGGGGCAGAATCGTGTTGATTTGGGAGCATGGTATGGAGGCTATTTTTCTTCAGTCCTTGAGTGGGGGCCAAACACGCAAGTGTGTACAATGGTTCTTAGCAGGCTCACGTCCAAGGGAACTATACAATGGTTCTTAGCAGGCTCACGTCCAAGGGAACTATACAATGGTTCTTAGCAGGCTCACATCCAAGGGAACTATACAATGGTTCTTAGCAGGCTCACGTCCAAGGGAACTATACAATGGTTCTTAGCAGGCTCACATCCAAGGGAACTATACAATGGTTCTTAGCAGGCTCACATCCAAGGGAACTATACAGTGGTTCTTAGCAGGCTCACGTCCAAGGGAACTATACAATGGTTCTTAGCAGGCTCCACCGCTGTTGGCGAGATTTTTCAGCTGCCGTGCGTGGAGCGGTGCTCTTCCCGGCCAATGAAGAAAGGTACAAATGAGGTTGCCGCGCAGCATCACTGCGGAAAAGGTGGTAGAAAGGATAAAGCGAAGCAAACAGTCAAATCACGGCACCTCTGGTCTGGAGGTCGGCCACGTCCTTAGTGCAGTCATGTCGGGTGAAATGCATGAACCGGCTTGTCTCACTGCTGGCGAGACTCTTCAAATGCCGTGCGTGGAGTGAAGCTCCTCCCGGTTAAGGAAGTAAATGTGGAAAAGAAATAAAGGTTGCTGTGCGGAGCCGATGGGAAAAGGTGGTGGAAAGTGAAGTTTAACCGGTATGTCCAGTAGTATCGCTACGAGAGCTATACCACGGCACCTCTGCTCTAGAGGCCGCCCACGTCCAAAATACACCTACACTGGTGAAATATGTCTAAACCGGCACACACCAGGGGTGGAACTTGATGGCTAGACATGTCATGCCACCTCCGCTCTAGAGGTCGGTAACGCCTGATAAACACCCATACTGGTGAATTTTGCCTAAACCGGCTCATACCAGGGGTGAATCTTGAAGGCTATGCATGTCACAGTACCTCTGCTCTAGAGGTCGGTCCCATCCCAAACACGCCCATACTGGGATAATGCCTAAACCGGCTCAACCCAGGGGTAGAAGTCACTAGTGGCGAGGATTCGTCCTCCTGGACAAAAGCTCCATCCTGGTCACAACTAGGAAGGGTAGCGGCCACGACCGAAAAATGCTGAAGTCGGAGACACTGGACCAGGGCAGTCTAGATAGACAACCACCTCTCACCCGGCGGGGATGTTTGCGTATCCTAATCACGCTGAGGTTTTCCGGTGAGAAAGTCCAACCCTGGACTGGATGGGCAACCACCTCTCACCCGGCGGTGATACACGGGTATCTCAAAACACGTCGAGGTTTTCCGGTGAGAAAGTCCAACTCTGGCCTGGGTGGGCTACCGCCTCTCACCTAGCGGGGATGCACTGATATCCTAAACACGTCGAGGTCTTCCGGTGAGAAAGTCCAACCCTAGACTAAACTGGTGCAATGAAAACCACGGTGTCACGCAATCCCGCTTCCGAGACCCACCAAGAATACAGGCTAAAGCACTGTGACACTCTGAATCTCTTGTGGTCCTTTCGTGGATCTCGTGTGGTCTATTTTGGACCACACAGGGGACCACGGGACCTAACGAGGACCACAGGCATGAATTCAGTAGGTTCACAGTGCGGTTTTTGGTGGTAGAAGTGAACGAAGAAGAAGAAGCAGGCTCCACGTCCAAGGGAGCTATACAAAGTAGTTTTTAGCAGGGTCAATGTCCAAGGGAACTATACAACGGTTCTTAGCAGACTCCACGTCTATGGCGATCCCAGCCCCGTTAGCCAGGTTAGGCCAGTTATTGGGGGGGGGGGGGTACCAACGGATAGGTGGAACAGAGCCTTGGTCAGCTATGGTTTGCCATCCCTGAAGCTACAATGTCAGATATGGGTTCGCTAACTGCCAGATCGGATATCGTCTTCTTTTCAAGCAGAAGACAATGAGCTACATATGTCTGCCATGCGATACCGCTGTTTTATTTCCCAGGTGCTGTTCACAATTTCTGTGAAATTTATTTAACGCGGACCTTATGCCACAGTTACCCCCCCCCCCCCTCCACACACACACACACACACATAGTGCGTTAAGAATGAGACTGTGTGCGTTATATTTTACGAAGTTCCGAAAGGTGGAGTAAATTAAATACAAACTATTTTCAGTGGCATGGTGTGGGGTTTCTTGTTTTATTTTTGTTTATTCACAGTATCACGTTCGATTCTAGCTAAACATTTCATATTCTAAAGTCTCCGTAGCTATTCTTGTAGTTTTTGTCTCGTGAGTATCCAAGGTTATTTTTGTACTTTGTTTTTGCAGGAACAAAGAATTGTCTTTCTCAGCGTGACTTTATTACTAAGACTGAGTGCTTCTAGTTTTATATTTGGTCATGAAATCACTCATAAACTGTGGATGTACCTCGAAGCATTCGAATAAAGAAAATACACGAGGAATGTCATTTGACACGCCAGAATAAAGTGAAATATCCTTTGAAACTTCAGAATAAAGTGAAATGTCCTTTGAAACTTCAGAATAAATAGAAATAGAAGGATATCAGTTGAAATTTCAAAATAAATGAAAATAAAGGATTCTCCTCGAAACTTGAGAATAGATAGGAACAGAGAATATTCAATTCAGCTTCTTGGAAAAAAAATAATATAAAAGGTGCCATGAAACTATACAGAGGGGAGGTTCCTTGAAATCACGGAAATAGAATTGAGAAAGTCCAACCTTCCTGAAGGGAATAGAGAATGTCATATTAAATTTCTATGAAGTGAATAGATCAAGTTCCATAATAGCTCCACAAAGGGAATAAAGAAGATCCCATGAATTTTCAGAGATAAGGAAAAAGCGGATCAAAGAGTCAAATTTTATGAAGAAAAAAAAAACAAAAACAGGGAAACGAAATATAAAAGTTAAATGGAACTGACAAAGCTGCAGAGACTTAGATGAAAATATAAATCACCTTCCACTGACCACCTGATTTCTATCTGTCGGACTGTCTGCCTCTCATCATTTTCTTTCTGTTTAACCTATCCCAACACAGCGGGATTTGTATCAATAAAAAGCACAACATCACTCCAACATACCAGCCAAAGAAAATTTGCTATGCACATTATGGGACCGCCACAAATGCACATTATACTCAAGCACCACAGCACAGAAAGTCTGCTAGCACAGAATGTCTGCCAGTACAGAATGTCTGCCAGCACAGAAATAAAAACATGCCCGTAACAGCCACGGGTTATTGATGGCTGGGATAAACTGAAAAATGAAATTCTTTTGACCCAAATAATTGTATGGGAGAATTGTCATGGAAGCTAATCTGTAGGCGCTCAGATACAGACCGTAATTGCCACGGCTAATAATTTCAGGGAATTGGCTCCAGAGCCTGGAGGGTATAAACAGCTTATCGTACATTTATCTTCCAACGGAAAAGCTGGGATAAAAATTTCTGTTTATTGCGATTAGTTCTCCGTTTTTGATTTCTAAATCTTTTGTCATTTTATTCTCTCTCTCTCTCTCTGTCTTCCCCCTCTCTCTTTCACTGCCCCTCTTCTTCTCTTCCATCCATCTCTCTCCTTCTCTCTCTCTCTCTCTTTCTCTCTCTGAAGGAAGGAAACTGCACAAAGAGGGAGCGTGATAATATTTCGTGAGATCAGCCTAGTGCAGTGTTTCATTTGCGCTTTGTGTAGTCACAAACAACTTCTTTTTTTTCCTTACAAAGCGCTACCTGTCCCAGAGTTTCTCAGCCTATGGAGCGTCAACGCTATCACGTCGAAGCAGCCAAAAGGAAAATCAGAATTTAAACAAACAAAAAAAAACTGCTTCTCAGTGCTGGAATATATATTCTTTGACAAGATAATAGAACTATTTTTGTCCTGAAGTTTATATAACTATTCCATACTCTATTCTCTCTCTCTCTCTCTCTCTCTCTCTCTCCTGGTCAATTTGTCTTTGTTTATGCTGTACTGATCCAGCTGCAACTACAAAATCTTGTTCTGTGCAACAAAGTGACGACGTTGAAAACGCATTAAGGAGACCAAAAAAAAAAAAAAGTGGAAAATCACGTGGGATTGAAAGAGGAAGGTTGCAGTTTAAAGTAGAAAATTAGAAAATTGGAAACGAGGCTTGTTAACATTAAAGTGACAGATTACAGCGCAATTACTATTTTTCTTTCTGTCACGTGTAAAGTGCTTTGTTTCGAGGTTGATCATACGGGCCCAGCCTGTAACTTAAAAACAGAGAGAGCGGAGAATAAAGACTCGACAAAATTCCTCATCGAGGAAAGAAAATAAACGTTTAGAGATTAACAGCTGACAACATTCAGTGAGGAGAGTTCCAGATATTCCATGTAACACCAAAAGTGGCATTTGACTAGAATAAAAGCACATTACACGCTTCATTGAATTTCAGCACCGCCATTTGTTTTCTTTCTATCTTTGCGTTTGCTCTTTCAAGTTTCATATATATATATATATATATATATATATATATATATATGCTAAATGCCCTCAAGTGTATGAAAATATCATGGGTTGTGCGGTCAAGTGTAGCTGCGAGCAGTTTTTGAAATCCTCCTTGATGTAGAAATATAATCAACACTAGCTGTTGAGAAACTGTAGTTAAAGGTGATGTTTATATTGAGCATTGCTCATAGACTGAACTTAAGAGTTGGCTTCATCCACGTTGTCCCATCTTATGGCGCTTAGTTTGATAATTAAAGAACTCACATCTTCTTAGTCATGCCATAATGGTCTACAGACTCCTAGACACATCCGGTTTAGTTACAGTCTAACAGTGGTTCTTATACATTTTTTTTTATGACCGTAGATCTCTTTTCATGCCTGAGAACAGCTGTGGATCACTTTTCCTGTCTGAGAACAGATGTGGACCCCTTTTCCTGTCTGAGAACAGCTGTAGACCACTTTTCCTGCCTGAGAAAAGTTGTGTACCCCTTTTCCTGTCTGAGAACAGACGTGGACCCCTTTTCCTATCTCAGAACAGATGTGGACTCCTTTACTGCTTGAGAACAGATATGGGCCCCTTTTCCTGTCTGAGAACAGATGTGGACCCCTTTTCCTGTCTGAGAACAGATGTGGACCCCTTTTCCTGTCTGAGAACAAATGTGGACCCCTTTTCCTGTCTGAGAACAGATGTGGACTCCTTTTACTGCTTGATAACAGATGTGGACCCCTTTTCCTGTCTGAGAACAGCTGTGGATCTCTTTTCCTGTCTGAGAACAAATGTGGACCCCTTTTCCTGTCTGAGAACAAATGTGGACTCATTTTACTGCTTGAGAACAGTTGTGGACCCCTTTTTCTGTCTGAGAACAGCTGTAGACCCCTTTTCCTGTCTGATAACAGATGTGGACCCCTTTTCCTGTCTGAGAACAAATGTGGACCCCTTTTCCTGTCTGAGAACAGCTGTAGACCCCTTTTCCTGTCTGAGAACAGCTGTAGACCTCTTTTCCTGTCTGAGAACAGATGTGGACCCCTTTTCCTGTCTGAGAAAAGATGTGGACCCCTTTTCCTGTCTGAGAACAGATGTGGACCCCTTTTCCTGTCTGAGAACAGATGTGGACCCCTTTTACTGCTTGATAACAGCTGTGGACCCCTTTTCCTGTCTGAGAACAGATGTGGACCCCTTTTCCTGTCAGAGAAAAGATGTGGACCCCTTTTCCTGTCTGAGAACAGATGTGGACCCCTTTTACTGCTTGATAACAGCTGTGGACCCCTTTTCCCGCCTGAGAACAGATGTGGACCCCTTTTCCTGTCTGAGAATAGATGTGGACCCCTTTTCCTGTCTGAGAACATATGTGGACCCCTTTTCCTGTCTGAGAACAGCTGTGGACCCCTTTTCCTGCCTGAAAACAACTATGAACCCCTCTTTAAAAAATAAAGCAATAAACAGAGAAGCCAGGTAAAGCTGAGATTTTTTTTTTCATTGAACCAAGCCATCTTCTGATGCGCTGGCTCAAAAAATTCCTTCTGTAGACACCCCCCCCCCCCACCTCGGGGGTCAAATGACCCCATGTTAAGAATCCCTGTTCTATAAAGCCGTAAGAGCACAACGCTTGTCATAAGGGGAGATAATGCTTTGTGGCCGACACTAAGACCCCCCACCTAGTAACAATGATAGAAGCTACCAGCCTCTTTCTTTGCCTTACATGAGCATACAAAACTGAAGGCACATACAGAAAACAAATGCTGGTAATGAGGCTCACTGTGCACGTTTCCGGCTTGTGTGGGATCTAAGTACTAACCCTCTTTGAAGTACAGATGACTCTCAGCTCGATAAGTTATGCACGCATAGTAATTAATTACTTAAGAATTAGTTAGCTTTTGTGATTCAGATTAAGAATTTTGAATACTAACTCTTGTTAAGTTTACTTCTTACTGGGTTTTGCGTGAACAGCGTGTCTCCCACATGTTCTATTGTTCGCTTCTATCAAGCGTTAGTCAGAGACGTGGTTACATTAGGAACAGTTGTTACAATCAGCCGGTCCTAAAGTAGCTTTCACTGTTCTTCCTAACATCTGGTAGTCTTTTTTTTTTAAATACACGAGGAAATATTTTATAGAAGCAGAGCAGTTCATTACTGTTAAACAGTATCTTCTTTCTTCTGTGAGTTCTTTCTCATGTGGGTAATTCAGTGTCTTACATTACTACTACTACTACTACTACTACTACTACTACTACTACTACTACTACTACTACTACTACTACTGCTGCTGCTGCTGCTGCTGCTGCTGCTGGTGCTACTATTATTATGACAATAATAATATTAATAACGATAATAATAGTGATAATAATAGTAATAAAACAGTAAAGAGGAAGCTCTTGCCCATACGTCAACATTATTGTGAAAAAAAAAATGAACTGTATGCAGGAAGTACATAACTGTATAAATATACCTCTATATAAGTGGCACCAACATAAGGATTGAAGCTAAAAGCTGGCAGACTGGCTGCTTCTCTTAATAATGTTAGCAGCTAATGGGAACACAGTCTACACCGAATTTCGGCGTGAACATTCTCACTTTTGTTTCTTCTATCAAAACCAGATCGTGTTCCTGAGAATCTCGACAATATAATTTCCACCACGCCCTCCAAACAAAAGTGTATAATTTAGAGCGGTATATTTTTTTTGCTCTATTTCAGTTTAATTAAAATTTCTCAAAATGTCTAACTAGTGGCAATATTGGTCTCACTTTCTTTCAGAACACTGAGAATATTGTGGATGTAATTTCTGCTTTCCGTGAGTTTTATTTTCCTGCTCGAAAATATATTCGTTTTTCTCTCGTGCAGGAAAGGAGAAATAGAGCACTAGCTCCTCATGGTGATGGTCGGTCGTTCGAATCCGGCCCGAGGCGCCCTTGTCACCCAGCTGTCAAAATTAATATCTGGGTTATGCTGGAGGCGGGTAAGAAAACGCGGCCAGGCGTGATGGTGACCCTCTAGTTTGCTGACAGGTCAAGGAAAATGTGGACACTAACACCATATCCCCTTGATGTATCTATGGCACGATAGGGCCACATTTAACATTCACCTGACCAAGGGGTCAGGCCATAGGAACACCATTTGTAGCGAATCAACGAATAAAGTGGACGAGGGGCTCCAATTTTCTGTATAAATCCGACACTTCAACGTTTCTTAACTTTCATGAAGACTTTTTAAGACTTGTTCTAGTTCCAGCATGAAATAATGAAGCAACTCAAGCTGACATCAAGGAGCGCATACAAAAAAATTATTGTATTCCCATTACTAGACATGCTGCCACCACATGTGCAACAGGAAATATAGTAATATGTGGACCCCTTTTCCTGCCTGAGAACAGATGTGGACCCCTTTTCCTGTCAGAGAAAAGATGTGGACCCCTTTTCCTGTCTGAGAACAGATGTGGACCCCTTTTACTGCTTGATAACAGCTGTGGACCCCTTTTCCTGTCTGAGAACAGATGTGGACCCCTTTTCCTGTCAGAGAAAAGATGTGGACCCCTTTTCCTGTCTGAGAACAGATGTGGACCCCTTTTACTGTCTGAGAATAGATGTGGACCCCTTTTCCTGTCTGAGAACAGCTGTGGACCCCTTTTCCTGTCTGAGAACAGATGTGGACCCCTTTTCCTGCCTGAGAACAACTATGAACCCCTCTTTAAAAAATAAAGCAATAAACAGAGAAGCCAGGTAAAGCTGAGATTTTTTTTTTCATTGAACCAAGCCATCTTCTGATGCGCTGGCTCAAAAAATTCCTTCTGTAGACACCTTCCCCCCTCCCCCCCCCCCCCCACCTCGGGGGTCAAATGACCCCATGTTAAGAATCCCTGTTCTATAAAGCCGTAAGAGCACAACGCTTGTCATAAGGGGAGATAAAGCTTTGTGGCCGACACTAAGACCCCCCCCCCCCTCACCTAGTAACAATGATAGAAGCTACCAGTCTCTTTCTTTGCCTTACATGAGCATACAAAACTGAAGGCACATACAGAAAACAAATGCTGGTAATGAGGCTCACTGTGCACGTTTCCGGCTTGTGTGGGATCCAAGTACTAACCCTCTTTGAAGTACAGATGACTTTCAGCTCGATAAGTTATGCACGCACTGTAATTAACTACTTAAGAATTAGTTAGCTTTTGTGATTCAGATTAAGAATTTTGAATACTAACTCTTGTTAAGTTTACTTCTTACTGGGTTTTGCGTGAACAGCGTGTCTCCCACATGTTCTATTGTTCGCTTCTATCAAGCGTTAGCCAGAGACGTGGTTACATTAGGAACAGTTGTTACAATCCGCCGGTCCTAAAGTAGCTTTCACTGTTCTTCCTAACATCTGGTAGTCTTTTTTTTTTTTAAATACACGAGGAAATATTTTATAGAAGCAGCGCAGTTCATTACTGTTAAACAGTATCTTCTTTCTTCTGTGAGTTCTTTCTTATGTGGGTAATTCAGTGTCTTACATTACTACTACTACTACTACTACTACTACTACTACTACTACTACTACTGCTGCTGCTGCTGCTGCTGCTGCTGCTGCTGCTGGTGCTACTATTATTATGACAATAATAATATTAATAACGATAATAATAGTGATAATAATAGTAATAAAACAGTAAAGAGGAAGCTCTTGCCCATACGTCAACATTATTGTGAAAAAAAAAATGAACTGTATGCAGGAAGTACATAACTGTATAAATATACCTCTATATAAGTGGTAACAACATAAGGATTGAAGCTAAAAGCTGGCAGACTGGCTGTTTCTCTTAATAATGTTAGCAGCTAATGGGAACACAGTCTACACCGAATTTCGGCGTGAACATTCTCACTTTTGTTTCTTCTATCAAAACCAGATCGTGTTCCTGAGAATCTCGACAATATAATTTCCACCACGCCCTCCAAACAAAAGTGTATAATTTAGAGCGGTATATTTTTTTTTCTCTATTTCAGTTTAATTAAAATTTCTCAAAATGTCTAACTAGTGGCAATATTGGTCTCACTTTCTTTCAGAACACTGAGAATATTGTGGATGTAATTTCTGCTTTCCGTGAGTTTTATTTTCCTGCGCGAAAATATATTCGTTTTTCTCTCGTGCAGGAAAGGAGAAATAGAGCACTAGCTCCTCATGGTGATGGTCGGTCGTTCGAATCCGGCCCGAGGCGCCCTTGTCACCCAGCTGTCAAAATTAATATCTGGGTTATGCTGGAGGCGGGTAAGAAAAGGCGGCCAGGCGTGATGGTGACCCTCTAGTTTGCTGACAGGTCAAGGAAAATGTGGACACTAACACCATATCCCCTTGATGTATCTATGGCACGATAGGGCCACATTTAACATTCACCTGACCAAGGGGTCAGGCCATAGGAACACCATTTGTAGCGAATCAACGAATAAAGTGGACGAGGGGCTCCAATTTTCTGTATAAATCCGACACTTCAACGTTTCTTAACTTTCATGAAGACTTTTTAAGACTTGTTCTAGTTCCAGCATGAAATAATGAAGCAACTCAAGCTGACATCAAGGAGCGCATACAAAAAAATTATTGTATTCCCATTACTAGACATGCTGCCACCACATGTGCAACAGGAAATATAGTAATATGTGGACCCCTTTTCCTGTCAGAGAAAAGATGTGCAACAGGAAATACAGTAATTTTTCAGTAATTAAATTACTTACTTTGTCTCACTCCCATTTTTACTCATACATTTTTACTTACTTTGTCTCACTCCCATTTTTACTCATACATTTTTACTTACTTTGTCTCACTCCCATTTTTACTCATACATTTTTACTTACTTTGTCTCACTCCCATTTTTACTCATACATTTTTACTTACTTTGTCTCATTCCCATTTTTACTCATACATTTTTACTTACTTTGTCTCACTCCCATTTTTACTCATACATTTTTACTTACTTTGTCTCACTCCCATTTTTACTCACACATTTTTACTTACTTTGTCTCACTCCCATTTTTACTCACACATTTTTACTTACTTTGTCTCACTCCCATTTTTACTCACACATTTTTACTTACTTTGTCTCACTCCCATTTTTACTCATACATTTTTACTTACTTTGTCTCACTCCCATTTTTACTCACACATTTTTACTTACTTTGTCTCACTCCCATTTTTACTCACACATTTTTACTTACTTTGTCTCACTCCCATTTTTACTCATACATTTTTACTTACTTTGTCTCACTCCCATTTTTACTCACACATTTTTACTTACTTTGTCTCACTCCCATTTTTACTCACACATTTTTACTTACTTTGTCTCACTCCCATTTTTACTCATACATTTTTACTTACTTTTCTCACAACCGCTTTTACTCTTACAATAGACGCTGAGTCAAGAGCAGCTAAATTTAAGTCTGTTTCTTGGTTTACATTTTCTTTCGAAAATCTTTTTGTCTCATTACTTTATTAATTCCGTCAATTAAAAAAAAATCCGTTACTGAGCTTGATAACTTTATTCTATATATTTGTTTGTTATCTATACTAAAAAATACTTTTTAATTTTAACATTTTAAGCAGTTGTAACTGGAAAATTGTTGTGATCAAGCGTTGGATAATATTTGTACTTTTTGATTGCTCAGGTAGTTTAATTTATCACTTTCTGACAGAGTGGTCAATTTTTCCTGCAATTCTTCCAAAAACCAACCATTTCTGGTAGTGTGACTAATTTCACTTTCAATTCGGCTCCTACCCCGCCACTCCCACCCCCACCCCTTCTCAAACTCTCAAGACCCTCCCTCCCCACCACACACACACACACATTTTTGACAGTGATTTCTCTTTAATTCTTTAAACTTCTGGCGGGGGGGGAGGGGGTCCCCCTACACCTGACCTTTGTTATACCTGCTTCACTGGATTTCATTTAACCACTTCCTTCCTGTAACACTTGATCATCTTGCACCTTTTCTCGAGGACTGACGTGGTCCTCAGCGTTACACTTTTGAGACCGACGTCTTCAAGGAGAATCATATTTGTTCTGGATGTATTTGAACCTACACTTGATAAATAAGTCCACGTTTAGAAATTTCAGGACCATACTTTGTGCACGTAGACGTGTCTTTTTCATTACTAAACCTAACTTTGTTTGCTTCATGTTTTAAATAATTAGTTTCAGCCAAAGCACGTGGGATGTATAAATTTTCAGTTGGTGAGTATTTGAGACCAAATGTTTCACGATGCGGAAATGGTAAATAGAAGAAAAGAGGGAAAGCTAGAATATATGGACTCCAATGTTCATTTGCAACTACTTATGTAGCATATTTTTTTCATCTGGTTTAGTTTAGTTTAGACATTCAGTCTATATCCAGTTTAGTTTAGACTTTCAGTCGATGCCCAGTTTAGTTTAGACTTTCAATCGATGCCCAGTTCAGTTTAGACTTTCAGTCGATGCCCAGTTTAGTTTAAACATTTAGTAGATACCCAGTTTAGTTTAGACATTTAGTCGATGCCCAGTTTAGTTTAGACATTTAGTCGATGCCCAGTTTAGTTTAGACATTTAGTCGATGCCCGTATCGCCCTCCGGATAGTCGGAGCTCACTTCGCAGATAAAGGCTTTCCAGTCACTTCTGTCTTTGGTGTTGTTGTCGTAGTCACTCTGTGAGGAGTCTGTTATACGCTTAGAACATTCATTGTATCATTTCCCTATGTTTTCTGTGGTCTTCCGTTTTTTTTTCGCTTTCCTTGAGGATTCCATGTTAAAGCATAGCTTGCTATATTCTAATTTTAGATGCGATGTCCATGATTTGCTCCACGATTTGGAGATGTGACATTGTAGTGTAGCTGACACATTACATACAGTAAGGATGTGACATTGTACTGTATCTGACACATTATATACAATAAGAATGTGACATTGTATTGTAGCTGCACATTACATACAGTAAGGATGTGACATTGTTCTGTAGCTGACACATTACATACAGTAAGAATGTGACATTTTCAACTCTCTCTCTCTCTGAACCTTAAGTGCCCAGGGCACATGGGGCTTCTGCAAGGGTTTTCCACAAATGCCTGTCTTTCGCCTTTTTTTCTGCTCTTGCCCAGGTGAGCCCTCTATTGCTCAACATCCTTTCTGTTGTTCTTCTCCATGTCTCTTTTGGTCTACCCTTACTTCTGCTCCCCTGTGGTGTCCATCTTAGTGCTATTTTTGGTAGTGAGTTGTCAGTCATTCGGAGCACATGTCCCAACCATCGCCAGCGTCTTTCCTCAATAACTGTTGTCAGTGGTTTCATCTGCATTTCTGCCAATAAGATGTTATTTCTTATGGTGTTTGGCCAAAATATTTTTTTAATTCTACGTAAACATTTAGTCTGGAAAGAATTCAACTTGTTTTCTATGGTTTTGGTGATTTTCCAGCATTCACTTCCATAGAGTAGTACACTTAGAACATTACTCTTAAATATCCTGATTTTCATATTTATGCTTAGTTTATTTGATTTCCATATATTCTGTAGCATTGCAAAAGCCTGGTTTGCTCTAGTAAGTCTGCTGTTGATGTCCTCTGTGCTGTCTCCATTTTCTACTACTCTGCTGCCAAGGTATACAAATTCGTTTACCTCCTCCACTAACTTGTTATCTACTCTGAGTACATTTCTGTTGTTCACATTTTGCTTCATTAACTTTGTCTTTCCTACGTTGATCTTTAGTCCTATGTTGTTTGCATTCTGGGTTAACTTGTTTATTTTATCTTGCATATCTTTGTGACTGCTTGATAATAGACAAATGTCGTCCGCAAAGTCAAGGTCCTCCAGCACTGTGTTAAGGGTCCATTGTAATCCTCTGCGTTTGTCTGATGTTGCCTCCTTCATTAACCAGTCTACTGCCAAGATAAATAATGTTGGTGATAGTACACATCCCTGTTTCACTCCTGTTTGTACCCTAAAGCTGCTGGAGGTATGTTCTCCACAGATAACTTTGCACTGAAAACCCTCGTATAGGGCTTTGATTACATTAACTATTTTATGGGGGAGGCCATGCCATCTTAGGATTTTCCACAGTGCATCTCTGTTGACACTGTCAAAGGCTTTCTCAAAATCTATGAATAATGCATATGTTGTGCTATGCCACTCATTTGCCTGTTCTAATATTTGTCTAAGTACAATATATGGTCTATGCATGATCTTCCTTTCCTAAATCCTGCCTGCTCTTTCCGAAGTTTTTCCTCAAGTATTGGTACAATTATGTTGATGATTATTCTGCAAAATACTTTACTAGTGAGTGGCAGTAGGGTAATGCCTCTCCAGTTCCCGCAATCTCTGAGGTCACCCTTCTTTGGTAGTTTTACTATAAGACCAGTTTTCCACTCCTCTGGAGCTTTTTCTAAATCCCAAATTTGTTGTAATATCCGGCAAAGTTGTTTTGGTGTTTCTGTTTCTTCTGCTTTCAACATCTCAGCAGTCACTTCATCTTCACCTGGTGCCCTGTCTGATTTTAGCATCTTTATCGCCTCTTTTACTTCATTTATTGTTATTGGTCCTGTATTGATGTTTAGTTCCGCTTTTGCTTCAGGTATATCTATTGCTTGTGCTGCTTGTGTTCTGTTTAGTAGGGTGTTAAAGTGTTCCCTCCATCTGGTAGTGTGACTAATTTCACTTTCAATTCGGCTCCTACCCCGCCACTCCCACCCCCACCCCTTCTCAAACTCTCAAGACCCTCCCTCCCCACCACACACACACACACATTTTTGACAGTGATTTCTCTTTAATTCTTTAAACTTCTGGCGGGGGGGGGGGGTTCCCCCTACACCTGACCTTTGTTATACCTGCTTCACTGGATTTCATTTAACCACTTCCTTCCTGTAACACTTGATCATCTTGCACCTTTTCTCGAGGACTGACGTGGTCCTCAGCGTTACACTTTTGAGACCGACGTCTTCAAGGAGAATCATATTTGTTCTGGATGTATTTGAACCTACACTTGATAAATAAGTCCACGTTTAGAAATTTCAGGACCATACTTTGTGCACGTAGACGTGTCTTTTTCATTACTAAACCTAACTTTGTTTGCTTCATGTTTTAAATAAATTAGTTTCAGCCAAAGCACGTGGGATGTATAAATTTTCAGTTGGTGAGTATTTGAGACCAAATGTTTCACGATGCGGAAATGGTAAATAGAAGAAAAGAGGGAAAGCTAGAATATATGGACTCCAATGTTCATTTGCAACTACTTATGTAGCATATTTTTTTCATCTGGTTTAGTTTAGTTTAGACATTCAGTCTATATCCAGTTTAGTTTAGACTTTCAGTCGATGCCCAGTTTAGTTTAGACTTTCAATCGATGCCCAGTTCAGTTTAGACTTTCAGTCGATGCCCAGTTTAGTTTAAACATTTAGTAGATACCCAGTTTAGTTTAGACATTTAGTCGATGCCCAGTTTAGTTTAGACATTTAGTCGATGCCCAGTTTAGTTTAGACATTTAGTCGATGCCCGTATCGCCCTCCGGATAGTCGGAGCTCACTTCGCAGATAAAGGCTTTCCAGTCACTTCTGTCTTTGGTGTTGTTGTCGTAGTCACTCTGTGAGGAGTCTGTTATACGCTTAGAACATTCATTGTATCATTTCCCTATGTTTTCTGTGGTCTTCCGTTTTTTTTTCGCTTTCCTTGAGGATTCCATGTTAAAGCATAGCTGGCTATATTCTAATGTTAGATGCGATGTCCATGATTTGCTCCACGATTTGGAGATGTGACATTGTAGTGTAGCTGACACATTACATACAGTAAGGATGTGACATTGTACTGTATCTGACACATTATATACAATAAGAATGTGACATTGTATTGTAGCTGCACATTACATACAGTAAGGATGTGACATTGTTCTGTAGCTGACACATTACATACAGTAAGAATGTGACATTTTCAACTACTTCTACGTAAACTCAAACCATGAACGAGTTTTTCTTGGTGATCCAGGATATGTACAACAACGTGACATTATGAGAACCACTATTTTATTTCTATCAGCGAGAAATAGATTCCCATCCATCCACAGCCACTTTTTTTTTTTCCAGAGGAAATTAATAGCACATGTTTCACTGACTTCTCGCTTTCTATCTTTACTGAAGCTCTCACGTGAACAAAAGGTAACCGGATCATAGTGCTTGAAGTGTTTACTTTCAGCTCACACGGGCAACGCCCCCCTCTCGCGCCTATAGCTACCACAGCGTGAGGGCAGAAGCTGAACATTAGAACTACAACCCAGAAGAGAGGTCATAAAATCTGTTCCACATCTCATTCCGGTTTCTCCATTTTATATTTTTGTCCCATTATTTAAAACAAAAAAAAAGAAGTTATCCCATGAAATACGACTCACTTCTCTAATAACTTTCGCCAGAAATAATCTCATATATAACTACCCTTTAGAGACCTTCGTTTCATCTTAACAATCTATTAGCAAAAATGATTTCAATTCATCATATTTTTTTTGTCCTATTCAATTACCTCCAGCATTTTTGTAAACCATAATTTCATCTCCAGAGGAATAGGAAACATTCAATTTCCCAGTATCTGAAAGTTTAAAAAAAAAAAAAGAAAAAAAAGTTTATCCCTTGTTTCTATTTGTCCCGAACCCGGATAAGTTTTACCGTCACGGGCGGAATATTCATGGGCGGAATGTTTTCTACAAAGCCGGAGAATTCGGTTGAGGAAGATAAAAGCAGATACGACAGTAAATTATGCTGGCTCGGCCATGGCTGTTGTTTACAATGAAGTAATTGCTAACACGTTTGAAGTTGATGCCTGCTCAGACGTGACCGGGTAGCTCAGGAGCGGTGGCGGCGGAGGAAATGAGCGCTCACGGAGATGAAGACGCCAAATGTGAACACACGTCTCCGAGAGCGAACACGCAGGGGCAGTAACCGAGCCATGTTCACCAGTTTATGGAGCTATAATGTTAAAGGTATAGGGGAACGGTTCTAAAACTTTTTTTATGAGTGGGACCCTAAGCTATCAGTGGCACGTGACTCGCGACCCATGAGAAAATGACAAGAGAATGTTGAAATTCAACCAAATTTAACTATTACTACTCACATTTCGGTCCCGTTAACATGGTGTAGCCTTGCCACTAATACACATCAACTTATGTGCAGTGTATAATGTCACTTCCTAAATAATCCAGCTTTTTTTTTTTCAAGATATACTATATTTACATCATGGAGAAAAGAACCTATTAAAAATACAATGAATAGTAGCCAGTCTGGCATTTGCTATTTTAATTTTGAAGCCTGCAAATACGAAGTAGTAGGATTTCCATAAAATCCGTTAGCTATTTTTATTTTAACTTATTATTTCTGATTTATTTTTGCCTTTAGAAAAATATCTTACGTCAGACTCCTCCTCCTTTCTCTATCTCTCGCTCCCCCCCCCCCCCCAACTTAATTGTGTCTCGACCTGAGCTTGGGAACCACTGGCGTAGGGAAATTAAAAAAGGGAGAGAACAACTTCAGGAAACCGAACACTTATGAAATAAATCATGGTTTAAGAAAGTAATGTGAATTTCGTATGCTCTTTCTTAGACAAAAAAAAAAAAATGTAGAAATATGGAGAAATAATTGGCAAAGAATTTATCATTTATTCTTGAACGTATGTTTGTCAACTCATCTACAGCGCTCCTTTTATCACATAGGAGCGAAGACACAGTACTTAAAGTGAATGAGATAGCGCATCCACAGCTAACTGCTCACTTCAGGGAACCGTAACCAACCAAGACCCTATTCTACCTCCCAGCTGTGTTTCATGGAAACAAGAAGTGTAGCCTGGCCCAGCGAATAGCGATCGAAATGGGAATCCAGTCCTAAGAATACGCACAGCCGAAGTCAGATGTCTCAGACCGAAAGGAGCATAAAGAGAACATAACGCACCCAACGCCCTTCTTGTAAGAAACGCCAAAAGAGGAAAAAGAATGACCTGATATGTCGTAAGCATATGTCGTATGAGATATGGTTTATACATATTTCTACCTTTCTTCATACGAGATATTTATCATCTTTTACAGAAGCTCTTTAATGTTTTTTTTAATAACAAGTAAAAAAGCATCGACTGGTTCTGTTTCTCTCTCTCTCTCTCTCTCTCTCTCTCTCTCTCTCTCTCTCTCTCTCTCTCTCTCTACCCTCGTGTTAAATAATTTGATAAGCTTAAGTTTTTTTTTTCTTAGTGCCTCCAGGTAAATATTTGTCGTTTTATTTTAAAAGAAACTTTTTGGTAGAAATATTTGCAGTTGTTACTGCTTTTTTACTTTATAAATCTCTTCTCTTCTCTTCTCTTCTCTTCTCTTCGTCTACCAAACTATACACAGGGCCAGATGTGCTGTTAGACAAACAACACAAATACATAAAGCGAGGATATCAAAAGCGTGCATTAATGACCTTTCAATGACATCGCTTTATACAGATTCTTCATCCATACATTTAGACGTGCTCACAGACAAAATAGGTTTGGAGCAGTTCTGAATGTACCGCATGTATTCATCCATCTTTTACTCCATTACACCTGGTTGCTTGTCGTCATCTCATTTTTCACTCACGGTTTACATTAGATGAAATAATGCCAAAGCCGTGAACATTGTTACTTGTAAGTTTAATATGATGTCCTGGCTCGCTTTCATTATGCTAAAGGAAATACCCCAGACCGAGACTAACAGCTTCAGAAAATCATTTCCATTTTGCTATATTAATGTGGAGGATTCACAGATATAAAGGTGTTTCATTCGCGAGAAAATGTGCGGGCAGAAGATAAAATAAGAGCTTTCAATTTTACTTAACTTTTGCCACATGAGGAAATAACGGCAACTTTTCTATAAAACAGCCTGTTTTCTAATTCAGACCCCCCCCTCTCTCTCTTTCTCTCTCTTTCTCTCTCTCTCTCTCTTTCAGAATAAAGGATTCTGAAGAAAGCGTCTGCTTATTTTAAGTTCTTTTTCAAACGTCTTATGACCTAATTCCTTCCTGCTCTAAGGAAGAAGAAGAAGAAGAAGAAGAAGCAGTTGTTTATAGCTTCTTGCATCCTCCATATTGTAATGTTCCCCCTGTGGTAAACAACCCTGTCACGAGGGCCCTTGCAACCTTTCACTGGTCCCGGATGGAAAACGTCCGAACTGAGAATATAAGAGTATTACCATTTGATCCTCTACCTTTTCTATCTCACGTAAGCTTTGTTCTGTATCTCTTGTGACGTCCGATGTTGGGGTATTTACCTGCTTTCAATGTTGTAGATATTTTGGGAACTATGTTTCGGCGAATAAAAATTTGAACACGCTCGTTCCTGCTCTGTTGTTTTCTTTTCTGTACTAGACTTTATTCTGGAGTGTTAACTTCAGGGAGAATGTGTTAGTCAGAGAGCACATTCAATATTTATTAATTCCTTTATTCTTAGCCCTGCACAAGGCTTATGCATTCATTGGCTATGTACGAGGGTGAGTCAAAACGTAACATTCTTTTAAAAAAAATTTAATAAAAACTAACAAGGTAAAGGTAATCCTATCATGCCTTAGAGGCACATAGGGATATGATGTTAGTGCCCATATTTTCCTTGACCTGTCAGCACACTAGAGGATGATATGGTCAGTATCACGCCTGGCCGCCTTTCCTTCCCCAACTCCAGAAGAAGTCAGGTACCCATTTCTACAGCTGGGTGACCGGGGCGCCTTCGGCCGGATTCCAACCCCCGACCTTTGCCATGAGAGACCAGTGCACTAACCACTTCGCCACTCAAAATTCAAATATGAAAACTATGTACAGTTTTTCAACAGTCCCCACAACGTTCTATGCAGATCTGCCACGGCTTCACTAATGCCTAGATTCCTTGATTAAAAAAAAATCTGATAACCTCATTTGTAACCAACTCTACAAGGTCTTTTTAATCTCTTCCTCTGTCCTGAACTTATTCTTATCTAGCGCCCCCTTGAGGGGGTCCAAACACACGATAACCGCAAGGTGCGATGTCGAGGGAATCCGAGGGATGTGGAAAACACTTTAGTAGCAGACTGGTCATTTGCTGAGCTCCTTGGTCTTGGTGGTAGAAGCGAACGAAGAAGAAGAAGTAAGAAAAATATCAAATAAAATATTAGATAACTAGAGCTTGGACAGAAAAAGGTAGCCGATGTTGTTGTTGCTATAGCTACTGGTGCTTTAAGAAGTTATTATATTACTGAGAACTAGATTTGCGGTAGGAATCTAAAAAAAAGGCACAGTAGAGGAAATATGAGGTTACTTTGGGCACGTAATATTCTAGGATAGGGCTTTTACAGTCTCTGGAGAGAAGTAACTTTCATTACTTCCAGCAGCCCGCCAAAGAAGTGGACAAAATGCAGCCAAAAGCGAGGGAAAAAAAATAAATAAATACGGCAACTATTTCCACCAAGAACCTTATCAGATGGCAAGAGACAAATATTTATACACAACTGTCTCAGCCACAGAGAGAGGGGAGGGGGTGGGGCACATGTCAGTTTCATCATCAAGGCCAAGACAAGAGTATCACGCCAGCAGCTGTCGTCCGGAACAATTTGTGTAGCATATGGACATGATCAGATGTTGCTTCGACATAGCTGATAACAACGCCACCCCTGAAAGCCATATCAGCTGCCCAGACAACAGATGAAACAATCTAGAAGAGCTCCTACGACATTCTTCCACGCCACGGGTTAGAAGAGGATCATTCTATGTAAGTAAACAAATCCTGCAAGGACTCAGCTTTTGGGTTTAACATCATTCGCCATGTTTATTCACTAGACTCAGCTTGTGCTTATCTAAAAACAGCTGGCCACCTCATTTAGGTAATGATGATTTACGAAGGGATCCAGAAAAATACTATTAAAAAGGTTAGTGCAGTATTCATACACAAAAGCCATGCAGACCATGTTTTGTCTATGTGCATGCGGGGAGACGGTAGGGAAGGTAGATAAAGGAAAGGCAGACTTAGTTATCTCGTATAGCTCACGAAAGATGTATTCTTGATCCATTTACTTTATTTGTGTGTGCGAGTGTGCTCGCGCCGTGTTTTATGGGGAGAGAGAAAAATCCCATTTCCTTATGGTTTCGATTATTTGTCTTTTTCGTTCATAATGTATTCCATTCTGTTGCGCATTTCGACTCCATTTTCTTTCTGACATTCATGTCAAATATTTTCTGACTTTATGTAGTCATTAGCTCAGAAACCGTTTTTCCTGGTATGCGAATGAGAGTTGGTATGTGTATGTGAGTCAGTATGTAGATGAAGGTTTGTATGACACGCGAGCTCGTATGTGTATGTGAGTTAACATGTGTATGTGAATTTGTATGCCCATGTGTGAGTCACTATGTGGATGTTAGTTTGTATGGGCACGTGTGAGTCACTATGTAGATGTGAGTTTGTATGGGCATGTGTGAGTCACTATGTAGATGTGAGTTTGCATGCCCATGTGAGTCAGTATGTCGATGTGAGTTAGTATGTGCATAAGAGTTTATATGTTAATTCACATGTGTATGTGAGTTCGTGTATGTAAGTGAGTTCGTGTGTGTGTGAGTTCGTATGGGTGCATGAGTTTGCATGCGAGTTTGTGTTAGTATGTGAATTAGAATGAACGTATGTTTTAATACCCATGTATTCATTCATTCATTTGCATGTCCCATGCGGAACTTTGCCTCCCAAATAGCACTCCTGTAGGCCTCTTGGTTGTGAGCAAGATGACCTGCCGCTGCTGCATCAATTTGATGATCGTCAACGATGTCTTGCAGCCATCTTCGTTTTGGTCTTCCTCTCTTTCTTTTTCCCCATTATGTATCCTTCCAATATATATATATATATATATATATATATATATATATATATATATGCAAATAAAGACTTGACACAGTGGTGAGTACAAGACAAAGAAATCACAAATTTAACTGAAAACTGGTAGGTAAGATGGAATGATGCACCGAAGGCAAGGGAAGAACACCAGAAAGATAGAAGACAAGTGATTTATATGTGAGATAGAAAGAAGTATCTGGGGGCAAGTGGCTGGAGAAGTTGACTGATTCACTGATCTCAGGAGGTAGCATCACTGCGGTCAGACCATTCCCGTATCTGACGAATAATTAGTGTATAAGTATATAAAACTAAGTATATAACTATACACGAAGCCACTGCCATAAAGCTCTGATAACAAAATGTATAATTTAGGGAAAAAAAAATACGAACAGCTTTATTACTTAATGAGCACACAGTTGTGACGTTTCGGTTTGAACCTTATAGTCAGACAAAAACGTACAGGACGAAGAAATAGAGAGAGAAGATAAAATATAAATTCACATGAATGTTATGTAAACAAAAAATAGCGAAAGAAAAAAAAATAGAATAAAATAATTGGAGAACTTAGCTGTGACTTGTAAGAGGCTGTGCTTAGAAATGCGCATGGTGGAGTGTAGAGAATGCTTAGATGAAGACGTGTAATGTGTAATAGTGGATTGTAAAGGGGGGGGGTGGAAAGGGGAGAAAGTGATACAACGGTAATCTAGTCACGAGAAGGTGGAATGGGTGATTATATTTGGGGTAGAGGGGTTATAATCTGATGCTGTGAAGAGGTTCTGAACTATGTGTTACAAATGAGAAAGGAGTAAAACTTAGTGCAGAGGGAATATGATTGTGGAAGACGGGAATGTTAGGTGTAGCAGAAAACCATGTGGTTCCAGCGTCCCGTATTCCTGAAAATAACGGTTCTCAAGCGCTAGGCGGCTTCTGCCAGCAGCGTGACATTGTTTGATGACTGTTAGCAGAAAATGAGATTTGCCTCAGCGGTTGGGGTCTTTGAAATTAGTAGAAACTGGTTTCAAAGTATGCTGGGTGATACCAGTTGTTTCTGCATGCGGTCACCTAATCTGAGACCATTTTCACCAGTATAAGCTATCCTTCATCTTTTGCATACAGTGGCATATGTTAAATTCCAGGGCTCGCATGTGAGTCGCTCATGGACAGTGAGGATAGTTTTGAGAAAGGTGATCGTTTTCGTTTCCCAGACTACAGGACAGGTAACACAGCGAGGGCGTTTACATTTTCTGGTGCCAATATATACAAGATTCCGCTTCAGCTGGCAATGGACGAGGATGCCTTAAAATTTGATAGCAGTTTGTAGGTTAGTAGGGGTAGGTCAGAGAAGATGTCACGAGTGGAGGTCGAGTTGGATTAGTGGCAGATGGCGATAAAGACTTTTCTTAACCATCTGACCATCTTGGTGAAAAGCAACTTCTAAATTAACTCTATCGGTGAAGTACAGGTTGTTTTTTTTTGTGAATGTCTCTTCACGGTTCATTTTTTAAAAATATGGCTAAATGTTTTCCGAAGGACATTTTATAGATAGTGGCGATGACAAAAGTAAGCCGTGAAGAGACATTCGAAAAAAAAAACCTGTAATCTCATCCCAAAAATTCAAATTAGTGATTCCCAACTGTTGTATTCTTCATTTTTATGTACTCATTTTGCTTTCTGCCATTCTTGTTTCTGCCAACTTTCCTCATTCTTTCTATCTTTTTTTTTGTTGTTGTTGTAAAAAAGAACCCTCTATCAATTTTCATTACTAGAACTAATTTTACCGCAATCCTCATTTCTTTTATGTTCAATAATATGAAAACAAGACATAGCAGCACATGTATGCGGTTACAGTATTACCGACAAGAAAAATTACAAAACCCACACTACAGCATATTCTTATTTTAACGTGCACGAGAACACACATGGAGGTCCAATAAAGTGACCCACAAAGCCAGATATCGTAGGGACATATTTGCAGCCAGTAATTACGCGCAGCAGGAAAATGTTATCTAAGGTCTAAAGGTTACTAATAATCAGCGGGAACAACTACGCGCAATCTATGAGTAACGAAAGGGCAGCACTGAAGCTGTGCTAAGGCATCGAAGCTTGAGTTGCGTTCCCGTATAAAAGAGTTCGGCCCGAATACTGCGCATTGGGTTTATGCTCTTTTATATCATAAAACTACGAGTCTTTTACATCTGTCATGGCGGTCTCGCGATGGTTGAAATGACGTGTTATAATTCTGTTGCTGTTTTTGTTTGTTTCACCTCCCTGGAACAGTTTGGGGGGGGGGGGGGGCGAGGCGAAGGGACTGTCCGATCTGGCAGCCAGCGACCCATTGCTGACATGCGAACGTCAGGGTTGGCGAACTGAACAAGACCTTCACCCACCTCTTCATTTGTGTCCCTCCCCCCCCCCCCGTCTGTAACAAATCTGGCCTGGTTACTGAGGCACAATCATGCTTCTTTGTATTCTGTCTGTCTGTTAGCTTTTTTTAGTGACCACATGGCTGTGAAGGCTGCCAAAGAAGTCTTCTGTAAAACTTGTTGGTGCAAGTTTACATTTTTTTTAACTAACGGGAGGAATATTTTCTCAAGATAGTCTACAGACCAACATTTCCCTTGGCAATGTACTACCGTGCTCGAGGCCAGCCTAGCTCCCCCATCATGTCCGCCAACCCAGGTTCTTCCCTCCCTGGTATATTGTATGCTAAGTTCGCCTAACTCCTCAAGCATTCAGTCAACACAACAATACACTGACATGCATAGAAATCATGTAGTCTGAATTCAATAATACAACAGTTATAATCTAACACTGAACCCAGCAACCACAAACAACTGACACTGACAATCAGCATGACATTAAACATTAATCATCAATAAAGACTAAACAATGTGAGGAACAGTCAGTGAAAAATGCAAAATTAAGTCAAGCAAAATATAAATTAATAATGAAACTTCTCAAATCTGCAATATTTACATTGTTACTCTATGTACCTGGGGGCCTTCAGCTCACTGGGGCCTATCTGTGGCATCCACCACGACTATATGTGTCATTGCACTTTTATCTCCGCAGCCAATACTGCCATTACCTACATCAACAACATTTGTATTGATGCAAACACGTGATCAGTCTACATGAAAAAGCATAATACAAAAGCATACATGTTACCAATCAAATCAACAGACACAATCACATTGATATTAGACACAAATTATCATCCTACACGGAATGACACGAACCCTCCATCACAGCTTACAGCACAACTACATAATCTACACCACATGAGGTGGGCACGGGAAGAATATAACTAACGATCACCATAATACACAGGAATTTACAGCACATCCATAACCACAACTAAACAAGACATCGCCCGGCCATTGTACCAACTAAACTGATGCAAGTCAATGTTTCAATATATATCCCCCCAGCCCCACCCCCCGCAACCAACTACCAAATCACGCGGAAGATGACAGTTCGGGCGAGATCGTACACCCCTCGATCCAAGCGTGTATCGTCCACAATTGCACAACCCCTGCTTTTTTTAGCTCCATTCAGAGATTGAAAAAATAGCCGCCCTAATCTCTCATATCTGCTGAGCAGTTACTAAAGACTATGTCAACAAAACACCTTTATATAGGGGTGCTAGTTGGCTAAGTCGATAGTACGCTGTTCTCTCGTGGCTAGACGGCTGCTCGTCCTACCGGAGTCCGTGTTCGAATCCCAGGTAATTCTCTTGTGATTTTTCTTTCTCTCACGTCTCACTAAAGTGCTTTGTCTACGATTTTTTCGAGGTTTAATCCTACAATATTTGTTCTCTTACTTAACCCAGTCCCAAGTCGATTCTATTCTGTGTCTCAACATCTTCATCACATTGGCTACAAAGAACATCAACTCATGATCCAAGACGAAGAAGAAGAAATTGGGAGTAGGGTTTTCTTTGCAGTGGAGAACATGAACTTACTTAAATTACCACCGCCTAACAGAAATGAGAATGGGTTACAGTGAGTAACCTGAAGATACAGGGAGGGTTAAAGAAAAACAAAGATAGAAGCTTCTGGCCAGAGTCCGCCTCCTTGGGGGGAGGGGGGGAACTACAACTGAGTCTGTTCTAAGAGCAGGGACAGAGAAGTGGGATAGAGTTCGCCTCCTTGGAGAGGGGATGGGAGGGGAACCAAAACTGAGTCTGTTCTACGAGCAGGAACAGAGAAGTGGGACAGTCCGCCTCCTTAAAGGGGGAGGGGGAAGGGAAACCACAACTAAGTCTGTTCTAAGAGCAGAGACAGAGAAGTGGGACAGAGTCCGCCTTTTTGGAGAGGGGATGGGAAGGGAACCACAACTGGGTCTGTTCTAAGAGCAGGAACAGAGAAGTGGAACAGAGTCCGCCTCTTTGTGAGGGGGGAGAAGAAGAACACAACTAAGTCTGTTCTAAGAGCAGGGACAGAGAAGTGGGACAGAGTCCGCCTCTTTGTGAGGGGGAGGAGGAGGAGAACCACAACTAAGTCTGTTCTAAGAGCAGGGACAGAGAAGTCTGACAGAGTCCGCCTCCGGAGGGTGGGGGGAGGGGAGGAGAACCACAACTAAGTCTGTTCTAAGAGCAGGGACAAAGAAATGGGATAGAGTGCTAACCCAATTCTGCTCCACTAGCCCCGATAACTGCACACCAACAACACGCTAACACAGTTATCTCTGTTCTAAACAAATGAGTATAAACAGAAACCGTGTAACTGGATTTCCCGAACAAGAGAGACAACAGATCTATGGGCGTCTTTGGGTGATATTTTGATTATGACAGAAATGTTAACTCTTTCATCATTTGATGCATTTACCCTTTTATCGTTTGATGCATTTAGTATGTGCCACTGTGTTAATCTGAGTGAGGCTTTTGTGCGTATCTTTGTGTATGCGTGTGTATTCGTTATGTGGTGAAAAAATTCCACTTTATATGTCTGAAAACATTTTTATAAAATAATTCTCATTTTCGCTCGCTCTCTCTTTCTCTCTCTCCCTCCCTCTCTCTCTCTCTCTCTCTCTCTCTCTCTCTCTCTCTCTCTGACGGGCCTGCGTGCTCAATTCTTAACCCTTTTGAAATAAAGATCAATCAATCAATCAATCAATCAATCAATCTCTCTCTCTCTCTCTCTCTCTCTCTCGCTACATATCACATATATATGAAGATGTCTGGCTAGTAAAGAGGATTAAAGAGAGAAAACTTAAATATTTTGGACACACTAAACGTCATGATAACCTAGAGAAAACTGTCTTGGAAGGGTACATAATGGGAAAAAGAAAGAGAGGAAGACCAAGGCGAAGATGGCTGCAAAACATCGTTGATGATCTACAGATTCATGCATCAGCAGCAGGCCATCTTGCTCACAACCGAGAGGCTACAGGAGTGCTGTTAGGGAGGCAAAGTTCAGTAAGGGACATGCAAATGAATGAATGAATGGTTCTAATGACTGTTATTTCCGGAGGTGGGGTGGAGGATACGCATTCCACTCGAATAGCCTCTGACAGTCAAGTCCACCTCCTGGCCTTCTCGCGGCAGAACTGTTTAAACTGACAGGAGAAGGGGCGAAGGCGAATATCTGGCGCCTGAAAACCAGACGCTTCGGATAAATGAGAGTCATTTTTGGTAGCTCATCTACCGCTACTGGCGAGATTCTTCAGCTGCCGTGCGTGGAATACGGCTCCTCCCGGCCAGTGAAGAAAGGCGCAAATGGGGTTGCCGTGCGGCACAACTGCGGAAAAGGTGAAAGAAAGGAATAATGAAGTAAACAGTAGTCAAATCACGGCACCTCTGGTCTGGGGATCGGCCTAAGCGCACTCATTTCGGTCGAAATGCCTGCAAGACACTGCTGGCGAGATTCTTCGGATGCCGCGTGTGGATTGAAGCTCTTCCCGGCCGAGGAAGAAAATGCAGAAAAGCAATTAGGGTTGCTGTATAGCGTCGATGTGAAAAGGTGATGGAAAGGATAAAGCGAAGCGAAAGCTACTCATACCACGGCACCTCTGCTCTAGAAGTCGGCCGCGTCCGAAATACACCCATACTGGTGGAATATGCCTAAACCGGCTTACATCAGGGGTGAAACTTGATGACTACGCATGTCACTGTACCTCTGCTGTTGAGGTCGGTCACATCCTAAACACGCCTATACTGGGATAATATGCCTAAACCGGCTCAGTCCACGAACGGAAGTCACTAGTGGCGAAGATTCATCCTCCTGGAGAAAAGCTCCGTCCTGGTCACAACAAGGAAGGTAGCGGCCACGACCACAAAATGCTGAAGTCGGAGACGCTGGACCAGTGCAGTTTAGACAGGCAACCACCTCTCACCTGGCAGGAATGTACGCGTATCCTAATCACGCTGAGGTTTTGCGGTGAGAATGTCCAACTCTGGACTGGATGGGCAACCACTTCTCACCCGGCGGTGATACACGGGTATCTCAAAACACGTCGAGGTTTTCCAGTGAAAAAGTCCAATTCTAGCCTTGGTGGGCTACCATCTCTCACTCAGCGGGGATATATTAATGTCCAAAACACGCCGAGGTTTTCAGATGAGAAAGTCTAGCTCTAGATTAAACTGGTGCAACGAAAACCACGGTGTCACGCAATCCCGCTTCTGAGACCCACCAAGAATACAGGCCCAAGCCGTGCGATACTCTGAACCTCTTGTGGTCCTCTCGGGGATCTCATGTGGTCTTTTGGGGACCACACGGGGGACCATGGGACCTAACGAGGACTACAGGACTGCTGATTCAGCAGGATCACAGGGTGGTCTTGGTGGTAGAAGCGAACGAAGAAGAAGAAGAAGAATGAATGAATGAATGAATGGTCAGTCTTTCATGAGAGAGAGAGAGAGAGAGAGAGAGAGAGAGAGAGAGAACAAATAAACTGGTTAGCTGAGTGGTTAGGCGCTCGATTTACAAATCCGGTGGTGCCAGGTTCAAGTCTCAGCAGTGTGACTTTTTCTGGTACACAACAAAAAGGCCCCCGGGGACCACCCATCCTAAAAAAAAATGGGTACCAGAGAAATCTAGACAGGTAAATGGGGCCAGGCGTGATACTGCCACATCATACTTTCAGGTGCCGAAGATCTTGGAAATATGGGCCTAAAGCCGTATCCCCAGTGTGCCTTAATAGGACGGAAATGGTAGTTCAGTCACGTGCTTGTTACTTGTTGCCTCCCTAACAGCTCTCCTGCAGGCCTCTCGATTGTAAGCAAGACGCCCTGCTGCTGATGCATCCATTTGCAGATCCTCAACGATGTCTTGCAGCCATCTTCGCCTTGGTCTTCCTCTCTTTCTTTTTCCCATTTTGTGCCCTTCCAAGACGGTCTTCTCTAAATTATCATAAGGTTTATTGTGTCCAGAATATTAAATTCCCTTCCAGCCTTCTTCAATATTAAATTCTTGTAGTATGGATATATTTGTTCTCTGTTGCGTCCATGATATCTGAAGAACTCTTCTGTTGCATCTACATTCAACTAAAAACGGCTGTTTTACATTTTAAAAATCCTTTCTTTTGTTTAAAAAGTTGAAGAATTGGGCTCTTGGTCCTGTCTGATATTCTTCTCTTCAACAACCACCAGTCACCCCTCCCAGTGTTACATCTAACAGCACTAAATCAAGTATATAACCAGCATGAATAAATGCACAATAAAAAATACTTATCCTCTTATCTATACGTTCCCAAAAAATAAAATAACTAAAAACCAGGGATTCAATTAACACGCTTCTCATGCACACTTACAGTGAACTCGCTGCACACTTTTAAGACAGATGGATGGATGGATGAATGAGGGGGGGGGGGGGGATAAAAGAGGAGCAGAAGGAAGAGAAGAGGTATAATAAAAATAAAAATAACTCATTGCCAAATAAAGAGGCATATCTATCAGAGATAGTGTTTCTTTAAATGCTTGAGAATATTTGCTATCCGAGATTTTTTCTGTTTTTTTTTTGTTCTACCCTGAAGATAAATGTTGGTAGTGAAAGTGTAAAACGGCCAGTGCTTTTGATGGCAACATCCACATCTACGTGCTTAAGATAGGTCTAAGAAAAGAAAGTATTTATGTTGCTGAAATATAGTCATTTAAATATCAAGAGATTAGAAATAGATCCATATTTCGTGAGCGTGGTTTACAAGAGAATATGTCACAAATCGAATGAAAAGTTTTTGTAAAAAATGAACGAAGATGACGGCAAATTTTTTTAAAAATGTAATGAAAGAAGTAATGGGGTCTCCTGAATGCTTTGAACACTTTAGTTTTATAAGCGTTGTGAAGGCTGACTGATGTGCCTATAGATTGTCTGTATTCATCTCTGTCTCTGACTTCTATCGTCCCAGATCTCAATCGTGTCTCTTCGCATTCTCTCTCTCTCTTTGTTAGTCTTCAGTGACCTATGAATTTTTTATTATCTACTGTATCAGCTATTAACGGTCTTTTTATCCCTTTCTTACATTCTCTGCGTCTATCGCAGAAACGCGCACATACTGGGTCTTGACGATGACAATGGTCACTGAAGACCAGATTTGCAAAATATGGAATGAATTATTTTTTAACAATCCTTTCAGAATGAATGTTTGCTGGTCTCATTTCAGTGGCAGATGTTAAAAACCCTTTAGAAATAGACCTGCAGGTTAATCAACAGGGGTTCAAAAATAGGTCTTGTTGTTTTGCAAATGGATACTATTTGAACAAAAGTTGTGAAATCGTACTCAAAAGACATGCGAATAGTAGCAGTCCAGATAGTCTATAATTTGCCGCCACGTAATCAGATATTGGATACTTTTCTATGAAGAGTAACTGAAGTAGTTAAATAATGATAATGAAAAACAAGATTTTGCAATAAAGCAATCCAAAGCAAGAAAGAGAAATGGCAATCAATAGACCTAAAAAAAAAAAAACAGCGTAAGACAAGGGTGCGAGCTGTTACCATATCTGTTTTCATTATACAGTGAAAACATAATGAGAGGCATTAAAAATGTGAAAGGAATTAAAATGACATCAATAATGTGAGATGGCACCGTTTTAATAGCAGAAAGTGAATAACATTTTGCAGAATGTATTGATCAAGATTACTGAAGAGGCCAATAAAAGAGGCTTAGAGCTAAACAACAACAAGAAAAAAAAGAAATAGTAATGTGGAAAAGAATAAATACACCAAAGTGCAGCATCCTTTCACATGGGAAGACACTGACACAAGTAAATCAATTCAATTACTTCGGAACAACAATGACAGTATATGACAAGTGCTCAAGTGAAATAAAATCACGAATAGGTAAGGCAAAAGCAGCTTTTGTCCCATGGAGAAGATACAGTATTAACAGATAAGAAAATGTCCATAAATGTGAGGGAAAAGACGGTTACAGCAAATATTTCTATATCGTTGTGAAAATTCTACAGCCAACAAAAAGATGGCAAAGAAACTGAAAGTAACCAAGCTCCGGTTTCGGCGAAAGATGCAACAAATACCCTGGATAGACAGAAAAACAAACGAATAGGTTCTCAAAGAAGTTTCAGAACAACCAAAAACTAGTCAAACTGACAAGAAAAACACAGTCAAAATTTTCACTGACATGTCATGAGAAGATGGAGGTTGGAGAACTTAGTAACGACTGGAAAATTAAAGGAAAAAAGAAAGAGAAGAAAGCCAAAAGGAAAGCATCCGAATGAATGCAGAAGCAACACCAAAGACCACACAAGATAGAGACGCGTATAAACTAGGAAAAGAGGAGGAACAGCTTTAATGCTTGATTACAAAGTTGTGACGTTTCGGCGTGAGTCTTAATCATACAAACACATACAGGACGAAGAATTAGAGACAGGAGATAAAGTATAGGTTCACATGAATCCTATATTTAAAAAAAATGAATAGAGCACCTAGCTTGAAAGAATATGTTTTTTCCGACGCTCGTTCAGAAATGCCTAGAAAGAATATGGAGCTTTTCCGACATTCGTTCAGAAATGCGCCATTTGCAACGTTCAAAATGTGCTCGTTCAGAAATGTACAGAAATGCGCATGGTGAAGCGTAGAGAAGGTTCAAATAGAGATTTGTGATGTGTGATAGGTGGATCTATCTACATGATAGCTTAATGGAGATGGATTATGATTGTGGAAGAGGAGAATGTTATGTGTAGCTGAATAACGAGTTCAAACCCTGTGGTTCCAGCGTCCCATTGTCCTGAATGTAGCGGTTCTCAAGCGCTAGGCGGCTATCACACATCACAAGTCTCTATTTAAACATTCTCTACGCTTCACCATGCGCATTTCTGTACATTTCTGAACGAGCACATTTTGAACGTTGCAACGGGCGCATTTCTGAACAAATGTGGGAAAAGCTCCATATTATTTCATGGCATTCTAAACGAGCGTGGGAACATTCATATATTCTTTCAAGCAAAGTGGTCTATTCATTTTATTTTTTTAACATAGGATTCATGTGAATCTATACTTTATCTCCTAATTCTTCGTTATGTATGTGCTTATATCATTAAAGCTCACGCCGAAACGTCACAACTTTGTAGTCGTTAAGTAATAAAGCTGTTCTTACTTTTTCCCTAGTTTATACATTTCGGTATCACAGCTTTACTGCAGTGCTTCGAGTATAGTTGTACACTTATACACTGATTATCGTAAGATAGAGATGCGTGATCACCCAAACTAAGTACATACATACATACATACATACATACATACATACATACATACATACATACATACATACATACATACATACGTACATATATATAATGTTTCTGAATTCTAGTAGAAGTCAAGATTTTAAAATGTTCTTTCCTTGATAAATAATCTATGTGCCACAGATTGTCAACCGACCGATACATCATTCGTGATGTCTGACGAAAGCCTCTTGTATTTGGTTTACAGCGATATTAGAGTTATGACCCCCCCCCCTTTTTTTGTTGCACCCCTCAGTTGGTCAGACAGGTTCGGTTCGAACTTGACGAAATCTTTACTTGACACTAGGGGATTTTAAAAAACAAACAGCATATAACAGGATGGACATATGTTGGTCACTTGATGAGAAGAAATGATCAGAGAATCCCAAAACAAGCTATCAAGTGGAACACAACAGGCCGAAGAAAAAGGGGCAGACCGCGTGAAACTCTGAAGAGGACATTATTAAGAGAGGCCAAGTTAACAGGCATAAAATCCTTTGATGAGGTTGAAAGACTCGCCGAAGACAGGAAAAATTGGCGAACTACTTTGCGAGCCCTATGTGACGTTTAACGGCACGGGAAGGATATAAGATATAAGATAAGATATAACAGGAAAAAGCTGCACGTACATATTATTTTCTTTTAAAACCATGCTCCTGTGTGTACCATATGATTTGTAACATAATACTGGACTATTTTTGTTTTGTCAGCTTTTATGCATAGAACAGACATACGATTGAAAGCGAGTATGCCGTTGCTGATATGTAGTTAATCCTCTTATCTTATCAAAGATCCTGTTTATTATTATGCCATAAATTACACGGTGCATTTACAAAGCGATTGAAGCAGCAGCTTTACTAAGACTGTTTTAATAAGCAGTGAACTAGATTTGAGCTACAAGTTTCACAGCTAGAAAAATCTTAATTTACTTTCGTTTCTTTGAACTGGCTTAAATTCGTAGAAACCTCCCAGTATTCGTTGCTAAGAAACGCTGAACAAACTTTCTGAGCTGAGAATATTAGTCTCGGTGATTATTTAATCGAGACTTGAGGGAAATTTTGATAATAAAACAACTGCTAGATTAAAAGTACCTTCTAAGCAAATTAAAAACTGCCCTAGAACTCAGTTCAACTTGAATAAATAATGCACAAAAAAGGGTTTTCAAAATTTATGACGGGAAAAATGAAATGTCTCAAACAGTCTGAAATTTCAGCCCCTGAAATTGATCAGAATTACATAATAGGCCACGTCGTTGCACGGATCTGTCCATCATTCTTGGTTAATGTGCCTAGATTATCATTGTATTTATTTTTTAAAAATGAAAGTACAGATCTAAAGAACTAGCAAAAGCAAAGATCAGTATAATCATCACGGAAAGAGAAGAAGGACTATTGCAAGATAGGTTTCGGCTCTTGAAGGTTGATGATGATGATGAAAGACAGAAGAAGTGAAAACGAAACGCTCTGAAAATGATTTTGCAGTCTCTTACTTTGGTCAATGACTGTACAGTCTCATTCTTTGGTCAGTGATTGTACAGTCTCTTTCTTTGGTCAGTTATTGTAAGTCTCTTCCTTTGTCAAAAGAAATTCTTCAGCTAAGATGGGCAAAGGAAAACAAAAACTGAAAAACACATTCCCCTCATTGAAAGTAGGAGAAAGACTTTATAAGATTATTAAAAAAAAATCCTTCATAGACTTCAAAGGATTATCTAAAACACGAGAATGCAGACACTAAATGATTGTCTGGGACATGTGCGAAGGAATAATGGACAACGAGAATGATTAAAGGAATTGCGAGACCATAAACCGAGGCAGAAACAATCAGAAGACACTGCAGGAGGTGAATGTATGTTGAAGACCGGCAAAGAAGAAGTTAGCGATCAAAGAAAAAGAAGAATGCAGCATAACCTGGCCTCTTATCGCACAAACGCGAATGAATCATAGTTATTTTTCTCCAGTTTTTGCCACTAGACATAACCACAGACCAGGCTGCGTTACCAAGATAAGAGAGGCTTTTAAATGTTGCCTGGGTGTTAGTTTTTGCGCTCAGTATTTTGCATTGTCACATTCAGATACACAGAATTCAGCCAATCTTCTCTGTGCACTTAGAAACCTAGCCACGTTAGTGTCTGAATTCCAATACCTTTTGACAGCTTTTGTATGGAGAACATTTTTTGTTTTGCTGCGTTGGTACACAAAAACAGGCGAAGTACTGAAATCTCAGTGTATACAAGAGGACTCAGAAGGGACTTTATCAAACGCTGGCCTTGTCACCCGCACAAGATAAGGAACACGTTCCTCAGAGCGACAAAATACCCGGAAAGGAATGTACGCGCTTTGAACAAGAAGAACTGGGCTTTTTTTTTCTTTTAGTTTTTCGGGTGCTCGAAAATTGGAGGTGAGGTTATTTAGTTCCCTGTCATATTTTGTTTTGGAGGAAGGTGTGGGGGGGGGGGGCTTGTTTTGTTCCAGGGAGTCAGTGAGTGTATTCCAGCAGTTCTGTTATAAATTTTAAACACAGAACCAACTAGAGAGTTATGAAATTATTATAAGACTTTCATACAAAACGTATTATTTATAGAACTGTTTACAGCCTTAGAAAAGTATATTTCCTGGTCTGTTAGGACTTAAAACAGTCGTGATTCCGATTTAGGGCCAGCGGAGTTGAGGGCCCGTTGGTACTTACTGCCTAGATCTCTTTGGACACTGTAATGTGTTGTGATTCATTTACAAATGTTTGCTGCTCCACAGACACTATAAATTCACTAAAAGACAATAGAAGAAAACAGAAGCATACTGCATCGCCATTTTGTGAATAGAACGTGTATGTTTGATGGTCTGTGTATGTACATATTTGTGTGTCTTTGAAAAGTTGTTATGGTATGATTCTTTATTTAATTTGGTCTGATTTATATTTCGTAATTAATTTCCACACTGATAATTTGCATTTTGTTAGTATTTTACAATAATGGAGATACAATGAGGGAAATTAAAAGGAGGACATCTATCTCTCTTCAGAAAGTAAAACAACTAAAGAATCTGTGGAGAGGAACAGCAGAACCACAAAAATAGGATTTTCAAGGGCATGCACCTTTACCATCGCAACATACGCCTGTGAGCCCTGGACACTTAACAAAACAGCCGAAAAACACATAAATGTCTTTGAATGTAAATGCTACAGAATAATTCTTCAAATATCATGGACACAAAAAAGAACAAATATATCCATACTATAAGAACTTAATATTGAAGAAGGCTGGCTAGTAAAGAGGATTAAAGAGAGAAAACTTAAATATTTTTGGACACTTTAAACGTCATGATAATCTAGAGAAGACCGTCTTGGAAGGATACATAATGGGGAAAAGAAAGAGGAAGACCAAGGCGAAGATGGCTGCAAGACATCGTTGATGATCTGCAAATGGACGCATCAGCAGCAGGCCATCTTGCTCACAACTGAGAGGCCTACAGGAGGGCTGTTTGGGAGGCAAAGTTCCACAAAGGGACATGCAGTGAATGAATGATAGTATTTTATAGTGATGGTAAACACACCTGTCCATCTTAAAACAATTCATAGTAATGAACTGTAAATCATGTCTTATAACATCCATTATAACAAGCAATATATGACCAGATCGACTTACGGCCGCACCCCACAACACCACCCCACCCCTCTAACCACCCCTACCCCCTTCAAATGCGTCCGTAAGGGGACGCACAATTATATTGTTAATATAGTTTGTTTTTTTTTTGGGGGGGGGGGGGAGGTCAAAATTTTTCATTTCTGAAACATAGCTCAAGGTCAATAGATTTATTCTTCTATTTAATGTCAGTATACCTTAATGGGATGAAAACGGGAACTTTACCCTTTTTTTACCGTTTTTTTTAAAAATGTCAGTAGCGAACATTCTCGGGAGTTGTGTTTTAACTTATGAATACATCAGTTTATATTCTTTGAATTCTAGCTCAGATTAATTGTCTTGATGGAATATCATCCTCAAAACGTTTTTAAAATAAACGATTATCTATCTATCTATCTATCTATCTATCTATCTATCTATCTATCTATCTATCTATCTATCTATCTATCTATCTATCTATCTATCTATCTATCTATCTATCTATCTATCTATCTATCTATGTGTCTGTCTGTCTGTCTGTCTGTCTGTCTTTGTCTGTCTGTATGAAAGTATAATAGGTAATACTTTCTGTTGCTTTCTATGCATGCAATTTGTCTTAACTGATTTGTTTGAGTAACTCCAGCCAGCCAGACACTTCCTTACACTACAGGGGATGCATATCAAAAAGAGCATGCCTGAAGACAGAGAAAAGAACATTGCCACCAAAGTGCTCATAAAGACCACATATGGTTTTAAAAAAATTACTTCTTGTGTGAGGTGTCTTCAGTGTGAAGCTATTGAGCAACACTGCTTTTAAAACACCAGTCCTCAAACGGTTTATTCGAACGGCGAATGTGAATTTTATAAATATATATCATTCCAGGCCGTTGGTTATTCTAATTCCCTTCTATCATTGTTTAAACACAACAGAAAGAACGAGAGCTTTAGAAGAGACAGATCACGCGGAGACACCACCACGTTCTCATCCGCTAAGCTTGGATCTCGGGCTCTGGGGACAGTCAAGTGAATAAAGTCTCTGTGGACGTCAGCAACGATAGCGAATTCCCACAGTAAGCGTGACATGTCCAGGGACAATTTATCCACTAAGATAAGTTTTTATATTGGTGAGAGAAAAAAATAACAAAACTCACGACATTTTAAAAACGTATTGTCACTCCTGTCCTGTACGTTAGAACTAGAACATATTAATATTCTTCTGCTTGATATGTAATTATAAGTCCAGGTTTTTTTTTATTTGTTGTTTCTCTTTCATCCTGAAGCCTTAACAAGGGATATAGAAACTGAAAAAAAAAAAGAAATCAGGTTGAATGAAATAAGGCACCTGAAAGTTAAATGTTCTTATTAAACACTCCATCTTGAATGGGAAACGTTCTGACCCACATTTGACGGGTTCTTCGCATGCACTGAACAGAGCAGATGTTAAAGAGCAGAAGAAAGGGGAGAGCGTACAGATTTTCTGGGGGCGGGGAAGGATAGAAAATATTGGGTTTGGTTGGTACTCCATCGACAGCTTTAACATGTAGTTAGTTTATATTTACGTGTCAGTTAGAAGTTTAAATAAATTGTCATCTCTGTACCTTCAGCGGCTATACCTTTCGGTTGTCTGCGTAGATGTATATGATAGTGGAGTTTGTGAAATGCCAGGGGTGATTGATAAGTTCTCGGCGTAAGGTACAAATACTTGAAACTCACAGTTGATATTAGACGCATTTGTAGATCAGGTTAATGTAAGATTAAACACCAAAATTTCAAGAAATTAACTGTAACCGGTTTTTTTTTTTATATACAGGTTATAGAAGTGGTAAGGGGTGGCAGAAGTTGAGAAAATGGATAAAATTTACCATCGATCAGCCATTCGCTACCTCTGCGTCAAGGACTTATCATCGAAGGAGATCCACGAGGATATGGTAGAGACTCTAGGGGAGACTGTCCCTTCTTACAGCACACTGAAGAAATGAGCAGCTCAATTCAAACATGGAAGGGAGAGTCTGGAAGATGCTGCTTCCAGCTTCTTGAACATCCTCCTTATTCCCCAGATTTGGCCCCTTCGGACTGTTACCTGTTTACCAAACTCAAAAAGTAGCCCAGTGGTGGCAAATCTGCTTCAGATGATGACGTAATTCTTGCTGTAGACCACTTTCTACTGGCACAAGATGCTGAGTTTTACAAAGAAGAGATCCGTATGCTCCAGGATCGGTGGACTAAGTGCATAAACTTGCAAGGGGACTATGTTGAGAAATAACCCAAAAAAGTTGTCCATAAATAATCTGTTGCAACTTATGCCGAGAACTTATCAATCACCCCCGGTAAAAACATTTCTACTTTTTTTAATGTTTATACTTGCTGTATAAAGTTTGCGATTTTATTCGTTGTTATTATGATTTTTCAACTTATTAAAAATACTGTTTATGCGAAGTTACCATATATTTTTGTGCTGTTTAGATATGAGGTTTATATGTGAGATATTTTAGTGCTGTTATAGGATGGTATGAAATACTTATGCTGTTTATATATGAAGTTTATATGTGAGATATTCTAGTGCTGTTATAGGATGGTATGAAATACTTATGCTGTTTATGTATGAGGTTTATATATGAAATATTTTAGTGCTGTTATAGGATGGTATAAAATACTTACGCTGTTTATATATGAAGCTTATATGTGAGATATTCTAGTGCTGTTATAGGATGGTATGAAATACTTATGCTGTGTATGTGACCGTAAAGGTAAAGGTAAAACTCCCATTTCCGCGGCATTAAGGCATGTTGGGGAATACGGTGTTAGCCCGTTTTTTCCATGACCTTCGGCACATGAAAGTCTGATGTGGTCAGTATCACGCCCTGGCTGCTTCACCTTCCCAGATTTCTCTGATACCCCGGGGGCCTTTTTGGTGTGTACCAGAAAAAAAAAAATCCCATCTGCTGGGACTGAAACCGGTACCACAAGAATAGTAAACCAAGCGCCTAACCACTCAGCTGACCAGTTTTATGTGATCCTACACGTTAGTAATATTTATGTAAAACAGTCACGTGAAGTAATGCAGTCTACGCCCCTTCGAGGGCCAACGCAGAAAAGGAGGAATGAAATTAATGCTATCACCTGTGAGGAGACTCAGAAAGTTCCCTCTTATGTGTATTTCCGTAAGGAAGGAAAATCATGACAGGCACATCTCATCTGACATGATAACCTCATTACAACTTATTAACATAATCTGACTGAAAACGTCGAGTTCACTGTTACAGAGATTTTACAACAACAACAACAACAACAGAAGAAACAACAACAAAAAACAATGGCAACACAGACAACAATATTTGTGAAAGCACAGGAAAAGTACTCAGACATGAGCAGTTTGTTTGTGTTTTTTAATTATTTATAATAATTTGTTGTGCGCTTCACGATTCGATAAAGGGTTGGAAAACAAGAGACATGACTTGGTCACTAAGCTGTATTTGTTCTAGCTTTTCTTGCACGCTCAAAGCCTTATAGACTTTTTAGCTTTTTCGCCTCATTTAGGAGGCATTGTAAACATTATTAACACAAACAGAAGTATCAAAAGCACAAATATAAGAATACTAAAAGCACGAACACACGAGACCTGGTCAGAACGAGTTCTGAAAGCCAACAATGCCGAGTTCAGTTTGATACGAAGCGTCCCGTTGGTAAGAGCAGAACCACATCGAAGGTGTGGCGAAATAAGTCGAAAGAGCGGATCATGCAGTAGAATGTGTGGGTTCACGCTACAAATGAAAAGGGTAGGTAGAGCGGGAGGTCGAAAAGCGAGGGACGTCTGTATTATTATGAGAAATGCTAGGCTTAGTCGTATGAGAAAAGGGATTAGTTAGCGCAGTAGTTTCTCAAGACTGAAGCTGGTGGATCGACTCCGACCTGAAGCGCTGCATTCTCCCAGCTCCACATATTGGTATCTGCCCCTTTCTGGAGTTGGGGAGGACAAGAAACCAGCCGTGAAGATGACCACATCACTCCTCAGTGTGTTGACAGGTGAAGAAAAATGTGAATATTTACATCACATCCACTAATGGGTGAAGACGTTTATCTTTGTGACAACCAGCGACCCCCCCCCCCCCGTCAAGGTTGCCGAACCATACCTGACCAAGACCCTCTTCCACCTCACCGTTGGTATTCCAAGTGACAGCCCTAGCCTAGATAACAGGGCGGAGATCGCCATAGTCCCCATGGTGGTGGAGTCTGCTAAAAAAGTATTGTATACCCTCTGCTTTTTTAGCTGGACAGAGGGACTGAAAAGATAGCTGCCATAATTCACTCCCAGGTCGACACGCTGCTGTGTCTCAACACCTTCATGGCATCGGCTGCAAAGAACACCAGCTCGCAGTTCCAGGGAGACAGAAGATAAGGCAAGACAAGACAAGACAAGACGAGGGCGTGTAAAGTTAAAGCAAAAGCAAATGACTAAGCACTGAAAAATAGATGAAGTTTTTCTTTACTCTCTCTCTCTCTCTCTCTCTCTCTCTCTCTCTCTCTCTCTCTCAAGTCTTCTCACATATTTTCCACTAGCTATATCACATTCTTCTTCTTCTTCTTCTGATTATTAGTATTATTACTATTATTATTATTTTTGTTGCCCTCTTATATATTCGCAGACGGCTTTAGAAAATGTAGGCCGTATCCTATTTTGGCCGGACGAGTAATGCAGACATTTCTTCCTCTTGTTGTTTTAACTCTTCTCAACTCTGCTGGCTGCCTCCCAGAGGAAGGATGAGGTCCGTCCGTTTTGGAGATCGCACAGATTTGCAGAGAATGCCAGGAGGTAGGATGAAAAACACTTCACCACGTATTGTTATGGAATCCCTTCCTTCCGGTTTATCTGCCAGAGTTAGCTCCCTTATCTCCCCTTCTCGTTCATCCACTGGCTCTTTTGACTGTTCGCTATAGGACGCTAGATTTTACAGCCACAAGTAACGTAGGGTTAAAGATCATAGGTCAAAGTTGTTCAGTTAGTAATTTCTTGACTGGTAACATCTCAACTATTATCTTAATCTTGTCTTGTCTTGTTCTGTCTCACTGTAACTGCGAGCTGTTGTTCTTTGCAGGCGATGCTGTGAAACGTTTAGGCAAAATATCGTTTCGGCTTGGGAGTGGGTTATGGCAGCTATTTTTTTTTCAGTCCCGGAGTACAGCTAAAAAGCAGGGGGGTGTGCAATGCTTCTTTAGTAGACTCCGCCACCAAAGGAACTATGGTGATCCCTGACCCGTTAGTCAGGCTATGCCTGTTACTGGAGGTACCAACGGAGACTTGGGACAGGGTCTTGGTCAGCTATAGATCGCTAACCCTGACGCTAACATATCAGATTGCCTAATCGGACTATTATTTTAATACTGATTTCTATCTTATAACGGAGAAGAAGGAAAGAAAATATGTTGTAGGTGCATCAGTAACTGCTTACAGCGAGTATTCTGAATGTTTTTTTTTCTTATTGGTTAGCTAATTTTTGTTTCTCTCAAGCGTTTCTGCGGACTTCATTTTTTGTGTGACTATTCCATTAATTAATGAATTAAACTTAGAAGAAAGCCTATTTTTAAAAAAAAACATAATGTTACATTATGAATTTAGTTCCTGCAGCTTCGATGTCCACACGCTAGAACATATCCTGCAAACCTGTCCAACCTACTCAAACCTACGAGCACAGACCTGGCCCGAGGGAGAGGAACTGAAATAAAAGCTGTGGGGCTCCAGCTGAAGCCCGGAGGAGACGGCGGACTTCGTCAGGGCTACGGAGCTGCAGATCAAATATAGCATGACCATCCAATACTTGAACACAGAAGAAGAAGAAGAAGAAGAAGAAGTGAATGCAGAGGTGAACTCTGGAGAGATAAAGCAGATTTGTGCCACATTGCTAATATCCATTTTTCTGTTTATCTCTACATTTCTTCTGAGATTACAAATCAAAGTCACATGAATACCAAGTGCACTTTCCTCATTAACGCCATGTTTTTTTAATATTCATAGGGCATGAACGTCTTTTCCGTGAGGATTCTTGTAAATAAATTTCGTCCCCCGAAGTATTTGCTCCCTCCTGGTGACCCAGAGCATAGCGCAGTCAAACAGTTGCCACGTGGCGGAGTTCCAGTCGCCTACCGCTCTTCACTCTGAGGGATTCTGGGACATGACAACAAAGAACCACGTTCCTAGGCGGTCAGCACAAGTTGCCCGACCATGCCGCTAGGGGAGCGATTGTTTACTAAATATGGCGCGCTGGGTGGGTACTGTAAGCACGTGCTTACCACGCGAGTTCTTAGTAAAATAAGCTTACAGAAGTGTAAATATAAGACTAAGGGGAGATAATAACTTACATACATGCTAACCCGATAACTGATCGTTTATGATTGTAGAGTTTGTAGATATTTAAATGTTACGTTCCTCCTCGAGAATGTATGTAGAATATTATAAATCTTTGTTAAAGAGCGCTCGTTGTTCTAAAACCAGAATTGTTTTAAGTTGCTGAAAGCAATTTGCATTGATGTGCGTGTTTATAATGCCTGTATCTTAAAACTGTTATTATAATTCTGCGTTTTATATGTACACTAAATTACCGCATATACACTGTATTTGTGCAAACAAAATTTTGAAACATATACATACTTTTCTGTTATTTTTGTTGTTGTTGTTGTTGTTAGTTATTCTAGTAGAATAGAAACTCGTTTGTTGTTTCATGTGTTACTCTAATCTATGGTTTCTCAATCACTATTTAACAGAGCTTTATGGTTCACACAGAGGTCGTACTGTAGGAAATATTTTGATTGTAAAATGGCCATAATCGTCTGTGATTTATATATAAGATGTGATGCAATGTATGTATTCTATTCTTGGTATTTTTTTTATCTTTTTAGTTAAATGAAGGGTTGAATGTTGCACATATTAACACATTCACAACCACACAAATGAAAGAAAATAAATACAATCATTAGTGCTTCTTCAAATAATCATAGACTTATATTGATAGAAATCACCTGTTTACACGGTTACAACAATCAACAAATGAATCATCAATTTATATGTTAGTCATCAGTTTATATTGCTATCAACATAATGACTAAAACGATTTCCCTAAATATTTAGGTTCGATTCAGAGTGTAACAAAACGTAACAAACTGGCAAGAATATATTCAAATGCATATTAAAATTAGTACTATAAAAAAATTAAGTGCACACAAAAACACACTTCCACATTACAAAAAAAGAATATCAAAATCTTACATAGAACAATTACACCTGCACTGAATTATGATTACTCATTACCATACATAACACATTCCTAACAAAATGTTTACCTAAGTGAATCGGGATTGATCGAGGGAGCCCACAGTACAGCTTGCATTCATCCACATCCTGGTTCTAAGGACTGCAAACGCGCCACAAACAGCCTCTGGCAGTCAAGTCCAGCTCCTGGCCTTCCCGTGGCAGAACTGTTTAAACTGACAGGAGAAGGGGCGAGGGCGAATATCTGGCGCCTGAAAACCAGTTACTTAGGGTAGATGAGTGGCACGTTTGGTAGCTCATCTGCCGCTGTTGGCGAGATCTTCAGCTGCCGTGCGTGGAGCGGTGCTCTTCCCGGCCAATGAAGAAATTTGCAAATGAGGTTGCCGCGCAGCATCACTGCGGAAAAGGTGGTAGAAATGATAAATCGAAGCAAACAGTCAAATCACGGCACCTCTGGTCTGGAGGTCGGCCACGTCCTGAGTGCAGTCATATCGGGTGAAATGCATGAACCGGCTTGTCCCAGAGGTTAAGTCACTGCTGGCTTGACTCTTCAAATGCCGCGCGTGGAGTGAAGCTCCTCCCGGTTAAGGAAGTAAATGCGGAAATAAAGGTTGCTGTGCGGCGCCGATGGGAAAAGGTGGTGGAAAGTGAAGTTTAACCTGGTATGTCCAGTAGTATCGCTACGAGAGCTATATCACGTCCGAAATACACCTACACTGGTGAAATATGCCTAAACCGGCACACACCAGGGGTGGAACTCGATGGCTAGACATGTCATGCCACCTCCGCTCTAGATGTCGGTAACGCCTGATAAACACCCATACTGGTGAATTTTGCCTAAACCGGCTCATACCAGGGGTGAATCTTGAAGGCTATGAATGTCACAGTACCTCTGCCCCAGAGGTCGGTCCCATCCCAAACACGCCCATACTGGGAAATGCCTAAACCGGCTCAACCCAGGGGTAGAAGTCACTAGTGGCGAGGATTCGTCCTCCTGGACAAAAGCTCCATCCTGGTCACAACTAGGAAGGGTAGCGGCCACGACTGCAAAATGCTGAAGTCGGAGACACTGGACCAGGGAAGTCTAGATAGGCAACCACCTCTCACCCGGCGGGGATGTCTGCGTATCCTAATCACGCTGAGGTTTTCCGGTGAGAAAGTCCAACCCTGGACTGGATGGGCAACCACCTCTCACCCGGCGGTGATACACGGGTATCTCAAAACACGTCGAGGTTTTCCGGTGAGAAAGTCCAACTCTGGCCTGGGTGGGCTAACGCCTCTCACCCAGCGGGGATGCACTGATATTCCAAACACGTCGAGGTCTTCCAGAGAGAAAGTCCAACCCTAGACCAAACTGGTGCAATGAAAACCACGGTGTCACGCAATCCCGCTTCTGAGACCCACCAAGAATACAGGCTAAAGCACTGTGATACTCTGAACCCCTTGTGGTCCTTTCGTGGAACTCGTGTGGTCTATTTTGGACCACACAGGGGACCACGGGACCTAACGAGGACCACATGCGTGAATTCAGTAGGTTCACAGTGCGGTTTTTGGTGGTAGAAGTGAACGAAGAAGAAGAAGAAGAAGATCCACATCCATAATAACAACCCATACTAACCTGACACATATTTGTTCTCATCCGACAAATTAAATTTCTCATTCGCGTGAACAATAACATGGGTACCCCGATAGCTGGCCGCATACGTGCTCAGCTTACACGATCCCGACCGATTAAAATTCTATCATCTTGTCTTTATATACTGGGCCTGTAAACCGATTCTTTCTCTCAGGTTTGCGCACTTTTGAAAATTGACCGGTAACTGATCCATTATTCCTACTCTTAAGGTTGCCATCCAACCCAGGTAACTATGAACTTAATCTATTCCCTATAGTAGAGAGTTCAGCAAGAGAATGTGACACACTAAAACAAAACGCGCACACACACACGCACAGAAACAGCTTTTTGTCCATAAATTCATGGAAATAAATATAGTTTTATTTACCGAACAGGATATTTATTATAATAACGGCACCTCTCTAAATAGATATAGAAATAGATAAGACAACAAGCCCAAAGCAAAAAGTAGATGACGAATACTATAAACTCTCAAGAAATGACCAAGTGATAATCTTTCGACTAAGACAAAGACACTGCAGGATGAGATACAATCTATAAATGACCAAGTGATAATCTTTCGACTAAGAACAAGACACTGCAGGATGAGTTAAAATCTATATCAGAAACTGAATAATGACCCAAGAGACCAATGTGCCTGCGGCAAAGAACAACAGATATCACATCATATTCTCAAGAACTGCCAGTTCAATAGCCCTCTTCTCTATGACGTAGTGTAATGTGCGAAAGTGAGACAGGAAATTAACGTCGTTGATAGTGCTCACACTTAAACGTCTCACAACTTCGGCGTACTACAGAATCAAATGTGAGATACGCTCAGACAGGAAACGACAGGTTCTGACTAGCTGCACAAGTGCTACGTGCAGCGGGGTCATTACATCTTGATGAATTCGGTACGAATTTAATGGCAGAACATAATGATGATGGACACCAGAATGGTTAATGATGACAATATCTTCACTTTTCTCAAAATACTAGCAGAGCAATAATGAACATCAAATTACTGGATTAATGTAATAATAGCCAGTGGTAAACATCACAAAGAGATGAAAACTATAGCCTTTGTCTGTCCCTTATGAATAACAGTTACAGCATAACAAATACACGAACACTGTGCTCCTTGCGATAGCCAATACCAGACTGTAGCTAACTCAGAATTTTTATTAAAAAAATAACCAATCTTTTTACTATAACGATTATTTCTAGGTCTATCTATCTATCTATCTATCTATCTATCTATCTATCTATCTATCTATCTATCTATCTATCTATCTATCTATCTATCTATCTATCTATCTATCTATCTATCTATCTATCTATCTATCTATATCTATCTATCTATCTATCTATCTATCTATCTATCTATCTATCTATCTATCTGTCTGTCTGTCTGTCTGTCTGTCTATCTATCTGTCTGTCTGTCTGTCGTCTGTCTGTCTGTCTGTCTGTCTGTCCCTTCAATTCTCAAGATACACGGTGCTTGCTGGTAGCAAGAGATTTCCACTTTTGTTCGCCCTTCGCTACCTTCTTGGCTGAGGTTTCTCTTGCGTCAGTTTCTGTGTCTCTGGCGTTATTATTTTTTTTTTTACGTGGATGAGGTCTCTGGTCCCACACATCGTAGTTGACTAAAACAATGTCTATGAAAGGTCACAGAGGCTACATTTACTCCCTGGTCCAGGCGTGGAGGCTCCACGGACGATGTAGCAGTGCTGGTATCCGACTGGTAAGAGAGACGGGCAAAATTTTAGAAGAGTGTTTAATTGTTCATCTACTTTTTGTGTCCTTGTCGTATCTATTATATTGTTTTTGTATGTGATACTCGAAAAAGGCTCATGCCGAAATATTCGATTGTTGCATGTTCTTCACTCATACGTGCTCATCTTACTTTCTGTCAATCTTGCATCTTACCACTTTCCTCAGTCTTTCAGAACGTTACAATGGGCTAATGGTGATTAAAACACCCAAGTTCCTATGCGGAACAGTTAATTCTATTTATGGGTAGTTTTCTTCGAGGGAATAAGAATCTGCATATGCTATCACAGAAGTATTGTAAATATTACAGTGCTGTTTGCAATAATACATGCTGTATATCGCAGTTCACACAAATGTGAATACTTACTTGTCTTCACATTACACGAGTATTTATTTTTTCATCAAGGGAGAAAATTATTGTCATGAAAGGAAATTCACGAGTTATCTCTCTTGTACGTGCCATCATCAACACACGATTCAGTACAAAAATTTGTTTTGAAAACACAACACACAAAATGTTTTTAATATGTTCGAGACTTTTTTTTTTTGTAATGCAGATCTCAGCTGTTAGAAATGATCTCCAGAATTCTTCTTCACGTTGTACATAATGAGAAAAACGTGGGTTTATTTTTTTCTAACTAGCAAAGTTAAACAATCTGTGTATGTTGTTTCCACTGCACATATGTACGAAGCAGTTATGTGCCACGTATATAATAATGTATAAGATATGAGCTGTTTGTGTCTAACATATAACTGTAATATCCTTCATTATGAACATGCACTCTTTCTATGGAACATATCTTACATCTTACATCCTTCCCGTGCCGCTAAACGTCACATAGGGCCCACATGGTACTTCGCCAAGATTTCCTGTCTTCGGGGAGTTTTTCAATCTCATCAAGGGATGTTATGCCCACTGAACTGGCTTCTCTTAACAATGTCCTTTTTAGAGTTTCACGTGCTCGACCTCTTTTTCTTTGGCTTCCTATGTTCCACTTGATAGCTTGTTTGAGGATTCTCTTATTGTTTCTTCTCATCACGTGGCCGATATATGTCCATCTCCTTTTTCTGAGCACCCATGATACAGGCTGTTGTTTGCTCATCTGTCTTATATATGGTAACATATATCCCTGAATAATTCGACAAGACAGGATGGTGTATCTGTTGGGGTTGTAGATCTGAAAGATTACTTGATAAATTACGGGAAGGACATAGTCTGTTTGGTTTATATCTCAGAAATCTGTTGGTCAGTTAGGAAAGTCTTCTAGAATGTTTAGTCTGATTCACTTCCAGCCTGCCCGAGCACGTGATATGAGTAGAAATATAAACCTGGAAGGCACGGACCCCAATAGGGGAGCGACGATATGAAGGAGGTAATAGTTGATTTCACACAAGATCGTGACCTATCTATCTATCTATCTATCTATCTATCTATCTATCTATCTATCTATCTATCTATCTATCTATCTATCTATCTGTCTGTCTGTCTGTCTGTCTGTCTGTCTGTCTGTCTGTCTGTCTGTCTGTCTGTCTGTCTATCTATCTATCTATCTATCTATCTATCTATCTATCTATCTATCTATCTATCTATCTATCTGTCTGACATCGTTATAACAACAGCTTGTTTAAAAAATCTATTCAAATCGTGCTGTCCATGAGTCAGGTAGCATCTACATGCCGTAAAGATGTGAGATGTTAGTGCCTTCACATTTTTAGGCCACTATAGCATTTGAGGTAGGGATGTCAGCACATTACCTCGCTACCTTTGTTTTCCTAGGGAAACCCCAGGCACCCTTTTTTTTTTTTAGGCTGGGTTGATCCTGATGCTGATAGGTCCGAAAAAATTCGGCCAATGTGGGAAATCTAACCAAGGACCTTCTGATCGGCAGGCAAGTGCACCAATCAGTGGTAAATACACATGATTTATGTATTAGTGCCTACACGTACTTGTGATGTACATGATGTTCTAACAAATAACAGAGCAAATTAGAACTATAACTATCAGTCAATCATTTGCATGTCCCTTGCAGAGTTCCCCCGCTTCCCCCCCCCCCCCCCAACAGCTCTCCCGCAGCCCTCTCGGTTGTAAGCAAGATGGCCTGCTACTGATGCTTCCATTTGCTTATCATCAATGATGTCTTGCAGCCATCTCCGCCTTGGTATTCCTCTCTTTCTTTTTCCCATTCTGTACTCTTCCTAGCACTCGTCTAGCAACCAAATGGTCGAGGGTTCGAATCCCCAGCTGAGCGGGATTTTTTTTCCGACCAATACGGCCCTGAGGTCGACCCAGCCTCGTAAAATGGGTACCAGAGAAAATCTGGGAAGTAAAGGCAGCGAGGAAATGAACTGGTCACCCTACCTCATACGCTGATGACCCAGCATAATGAGGTCTCTAACGCTTCACCCCCTACGGCATTTGAAATGCTATGGGACTATCTTTACTTTACTTTTACTCTTCCTAGACAGTCTTCTCTAGATAATCATGACGATATATATATATATAAAACAAAGGTAATGATAACTTTCATGTTTGTTCTGTTTTTGCCTCTGCCAAGGAGAGTTGATCAAATCAATATAGTCATAGTAGGCATTGACCTACTCCCCCCTCGCACCATTTTTTGGGGGGAGGGGAGCCTGGCAACAATGTGTGTGAAATCATATAGCAGGATATTATTATAAGAGGTGGGTGATTAGGAAGTAACAGGACATTAAATTTTCTACGTCCTTCGTTGAAAATTGATTTTTTTTCCATATAATTCCCTTTAGAGACTTCAGGAATGTGATATTAACGTTTTGTAAATCTAAGAGTTTCGGGAATAATGTGTAGATTCTGTGCATGCGCGCGCGACGCATGTGTGTGTGTGTTTATGTGTATGTATCTGTTTTTCATTTTAAAAAATGTTATACTCTTTATATTTTTCTTCTTCACATTCTATCACGTATTCAGTTACAAAACGCAGAATACAATATAAGTTTTCTTTAGGGTTTCTTTTCCTCCAAAGTCTGAATTTTTAGGGGTATTTCGGTAAATAATACCGAGTCATTAGATATTTCTACAGCACAGTTACCATTTGTCGCAGAGCTGAGTGACTGACAGATGATTCGCATGTTGATAGTTGATGCTGCAGTTGAAAAAAAAACGACCATATTCGAACGCAAAACTGTACATATATGGCTGGTAAATACGAGCAAGAATAAAGTCAAATCTCTCTGTTATGTGGGCTGACGTTTGTATGGCGAGGTTCACCAGGTAGAAGACATCACAAGCAGCTAGAGACAGTAACACAATGTTACTGGTGTTCTTGAACTTCACACGTCACAAAGCGATCGGTGTTAGCACGTTTTCGAAAATACTAACAATGACGACGATATGGACAAGTGTAGGGGAATAGATAATATAACTTAGCAAACATAGGTTGGTTGGTAACCCTGAAGCTTAGGAAAAGGACAGAGTTACAGGGTGCGCAACTTGGGAAAATGCCCTCCCCTTGTGCTTCAGTATATAAGGAAGGGGCTACAGATGTTAAGACGGGACCGGCTGTTTACTCTGGACACTAGGAGGTGCAAGAGGGCGGGGGAGCCCTGTTTGTGTCCGAGTGTGAATGAGATTGTTATTCGTCGATGGAGAGAAAGTATGTATATGTAAGTCAGTATTGGCCAATACTATGTGATGTGGATTGCATGTAAGCCGTACCGTCTGCTCCCCCTCCCCCTCTCCCCCTCTCCCAGTTGGTCTCACTTAGGTATGATGTATGTTAGTCGAATAGTATATGATTAAGCAAAATTCGAGTTTAGCATAAATGTTCCGTGTGAGATTCCGATGTTGCAATGTGCAAAATGATGTGCACCTAATATACGTATTATTATTTTGTGTACATGCGTGCCGTATCCCGTTCTTAAAATATGCCACAGGATGCCTGAAATCAAAAGAAGGTAAAATGTTAATGGGAAAAGAAGACATCGTGTACAGGTGGACAGAGTACATCGGTGAGCTATATGGAAGATAAAGACCAGAATTAACACCAGATACTGAAAACTGTGATGGACCACCAATACTTGAACATGAAATCATAGATGTCATCAAACACATGAAGAAAGGAAAAGCGACTGGGCCTGATAATATAATAGTAGAAGAAATAAAGGCGATAGAGGAAATAGAAATAAAAATAATAACCAAGTTACTGAATGGCATTTACAACAGTGGTTATATGCCCAATGACCTGCTTAAATCCACTTTATAGCACTACCAAAGAAACCAGATGCAAAGGAATGTAATGACCACCGGACTATCAGCCTCTCATGTCACATAACGAAGCGACTTCTAAGAATTATTATGAGAGAAACAAGGAAAAAGATAAAAATGGAAATAGCAGATGAACAGTTTGGATTTATTCAAGGAAATGGAACACACAATGACATTTATGCTTTACGAACACTAACAGAAAGAGCCTTAGAAGTACAGAAAGATATCTAGTTATGATTCATTGATTACACCAAGGCATTCCACAAGGTGAAACATAATGAAATTATTAAAATGCTTGAAGACATCAATATAGACGGCCAAGACCTGAGAATTGAAAAACATCTATACTGGCAGCAAGAAGCTGCAGTTCGAGTTCAATATAGAACTGGAAAATATCAACCTCTAAAACAAGGGATGCGATAAGGATGAGTACTATCTCCGGATCTTTTTTTCTCTGTACAGCTAGAATATTCTAAGAACAATCATCACAGAACCAGGCATAAAAATTGGAGCATACAGTATTAACAACCTTCGGTATGCTGACGACACAGTACTTATAGCTGAGAACCAACAAGACCTGCAAAATCTCTTGGATAAAGTCGCTAAAGGAAGTGAACAGAAAGGCCTTAGTTTAAAAATAAAAAGACAGAGACTATGGTTATATCTAAGAAACAGAATCCACCAACATGCAGTATAGAATTAAATTGAACTATTCTAAAGCAGGTGCAGAAATTCAAATATCCTGAAGCTGTAATAACTGCAGATGGGAAATTCATTCATTTGCATGTCCCTTGTGGAACTTTGCTTCCCTAACAGCACTCCTGTAGGTCCCTCGGTTGTGAACAAGATGGTCTGCTGCTGATAGACTAGTACAGTCACTTCCCGGAAAGAAAGCAATGGTAAACTATCTTCTGAAAATAAACCAAGAAACCCAAGCAGCAATTATGGAAAGTCAAATAGATGCGAAATGCAGAATAGAAATTAGGAGCAGAATAGGCCAAGCAAAGATTACATATCAGAGAATGAGAAACATATTATGCAACACATCCTTATCAATGAATGTTAGAAATCGAGTCCTAAAATGCTATATTGAACCTATCTTGTTATACTGAAGTGCATCATGGACAATAGGCAGGTCTGCACAAAAATAATTGGAAGCAGCAGAGTTGTGGTTTATTAGAAGAATGTTGCGAATCCTCTGGACAGCAAAAAAACTAATGAAGAATGTATGAGAAGAGCTGGAGAGACAAAAAATTTTGTCAAAAAAAAAAAAAAAGAGAGAGAGAGAGAGAGAGACAATATACATTTATGCAATGAGAAGAGAGGGCATAGAGAATATTATAACAACAGGAAAAATAGAGGGAAGAAGATCAAGAGGAAGAGCACGAGAAATGATACTGATAACGGATGGTGTGAGCGGAGATCACCAACTGAGCTGATGCCCCGCATGAAGGATCGTGTACTCTGGAGAAGCATAGTAGCCAACGCCAGTCGGCACGGCACGTGATGATGATGATGATGATGATCCAGTTCTTGCCTGTTAGTTACGTTTGTTTACAATCAGAATCACAATCATTTTAGCATGATTGTTCGATTAAAATATTATACGATTGCAATGAAACCATACCAACTCGAATGTATGCACAATGTGTTAAACTGATTTGTAGAATATTCCACTGTGGAAATTATGTTTTGTAGGGACTTATATATCTAAGTAAACTGTTATCTGATGTTCTTATATAACAATATAAATTGATGAAATCTAGTTTGATGTGTTAACTACGTACTTTATAATTTAACAACGATATAAATGTTTCTAATCGCGAGCTGTTGTTCCTTGCAGCCGGTGATGTGAAGGAGTTGAGGCACAACATTGTATCATCTTAGGAGCGGGTTATGGCAGCTACTTTTTTCATTTCCGAAACGCAGCTAAAAAGCAGATGGCGTGCAATACTTCTTTAGCGGACTCCACCACCATGGGGACTATGGCGATCCCTGCCTCGTTAGCCAGGCTAGGCCTGTTACTAGAGGTACCAACGGAGAGGTGGGACAGGGTCTTGATTAGCTATTATTCGGTAACACTGACTCTAGCAAATCAACTATGGTTCACTAACCCTGAAGCTAGCATATCAGCTGTGGTTCACTAACCATGACGCTAGCATATCAGCTATGGTTCACTAACCATGAAGCTAGCATATCAGCTATGGTTCACTAACCCTGACTCTAGCATATCAGCTATGGTTTACTAACCCTGAAGCTAGCATATCAGCTATGGTTCACTAACCATGACGCTAGCATATCAGCTATGGTTCACTAACCCTGAAGCTAGCATATCAGCTATGGTTCACTAACCCTGACTCCAGCATATCAGCTATGGTTCGCTAACCCTGAAGCTAGCATATCAGCTATGGTTCACTAACCCTGACTCTAGCATATCAGCTATGGTTCACTAACCCTGACTCTAGCATATCAGCTATGGTTCACTAACCCTGACTCTAGCATATCAGCTATGGTTCACTAACCCTGAAGCTAGCATATCAGCTATGGTTCACTAACCCTGAAGCTAGCATATCAGCTATGGGTCGCTGATCGCCTAATAGACAGCGTCTTCACCTCTGAAATCATTGCAAAAAAATACAGAAGTGGCACCTTGTACTCTTTGACTACGTCGATTTGGTAACTAATATCCGATATGCATTCCTTAATAATATCACATTTTCATTTTTTATTCATCCGCGATATTTTTTCTCCAAGATTCATTCTTTTTAATCAAGAAGAGTATTAACTGGCAGGCAAGATAGACCCTGGACATACAGACGTTGTGTGAAAACAAAGTAATATAAAAAAAGAATCAAGAAAACTTTGTATGTTTCATACCAGTGTAATATCAAACACATGAAAGTTTATCATTCATTCATTCATTTGCATGTCCCTTGTGGAACTTTGCTTCCCAAACAGCACTCCTGTAGGCTTCTCGGTTGTGAGCAAGATGGCCTGCTGCTTTTGCATCCATTTGCAGATCGTCAACGACGTCTTGCAGCCATCTTCGTTTTGGTCTTCCTCTTTTTCTTTTTCCCATTATGTATCCTTCCAAAACGGTCTTCTCTAAATTATCATGACGTTTAATGTGTCCAAAATACTTAAGTTTTCTCTCTTTAATCCTCTTTACTAGCCAGCCTTCTTCAATATTAAGCTCTTGAAGTATAGATATATTTGTTCTATTTTGTATCCACGATATTTGGAGAACTCTTCTATGGCATTTACATTCAAAGGCAATTATGTGTTTCTCAGCTGTTTTGTTAAGTGTCCAGGTCTCACAGGCATATGTTGCGATGGGAAAGATGCATGCCCTTAAAAATCTTATTTTTATAGTTCTATCTGTTCCTTTCCATAGATTCTTCAGTTGTTTTACTTTCTGAAGAGCGATATATATCCTCCTTTTAATACCCTCACTGTATCTCCATTATTAGTTAGTAGTGGTCCAAAATATTCAAAACTCTCCACTTCTTCCAATTTTTCCTCATTTATGTATATTTCAGCTGCCTTGTTTGTCTTGTCACTTGTCATCACTTTAGTTTTCTTTGCATTAAGATAGAGGTTCTGCTCTTCGCTGTTCTTACGGACTGACATAATTAGTTTTTCCATTCCTTTTTGTGTTGTGGACAGTAATACTGTGTCATCAGCATATCTAATCTGTGGTACTTCATAACCTCCAGTTGTTATCTCTCTCTCTCTCTCTGAACCTTAAATGCCCAGGGCACATGGGGCTTTCGCAAGGGTTTTCCACAAGTGCCTGTCCTTCGCCTTTTTTTCTGCTCTTGCCCAGGTGAGCCCTCTATTGCTCAACATCCTTTCTGTTGTTCTTCTCCATGTCTCTTTTGGTCTACCCTTACTTCTGCTCCCCTGTGGTGTCCATCTTAGTGCTATTTTTGGTAGTGAGTTGTCAGTCATTCGGAGCACATGTCCCAGCCATCGCCAGCGTCTTTCCTCAATAATTGTTGTCAGTGGTTTCATCTGCATTTCTGCTAATAAGATGTTATTTCTTATGGTGTTTGGCCAAAATATTTTTATAATTCTTCGTAAACATTTAGTCTGGAAAGAATTTAATTTGTTTTCTATGGTTTTGGTGATTTTCCAGCATTCACTTCCATAGAGTAGTACACTTAGAACATTACTCTTAAATATCCTGATTTTCATATTTATGCTTAGTTTTTTTTTATTTCCATATAGTCTGCAGCAATGCAAAAGCCTGGTTTGCTCTAGTAAGTCTGCTGTTGATGTCCTCTGTGCTGTCTCCATTTTCTACTACTCTGCTGACAAGGTATACAAATTCGTTGACCTCCTCCACTAACTTGTTATCTACTCTGAGTACATTTCTGTTGTTCACATTTTGTTTCATTAACTTTGTCTTTCCTACGTTGATCGTTAGTCCTATGTTATTTGCATTCTGAGTTAGCTTGTTTATTTTATCTTGCATATCTTTGTGACTGCTTGATAATAGACAAATGTCGTCCGCAAAGTCAAGGTCCTCCAGCATTGTGTCAAGGGTCCATTGTAATCCTCTGCGTTTGTCTAATGTTGCCTCCTTCATTAACCAGTCTACTGCCAAGATAAATAATGTTGGTGATAGTACACATCCCTGCTTCACTCCTGTTTGTACCCTAAAGCTGCTGGAGGTATGTTCTCCACGGATAACTTTGCACTGAAAACCCTCGTATAGGGCTTTGATTACATTAACTATTTTATGGGGGAGGCCATGCCATCTTAGGATTTTCCACAGTGCATCTCTGTTGACACTGTCAAAGGCTTTCTCAAAATCTATGAACAATGCATATGTTGTGCTATGCCACTCATTTGCCTGTTCTAATATTTGTCTAAGTACAAATATGTGGTCTATGCATGATCTTCCTTTCCTAAATCCTGCCTGCTCTTTCTGAAGTTTTTCCTCAAGTGTTGGTACAATTCTGTTGATGATTATTCTGCAAAATACTTTACTGGTGAGTGGCAGTAGGGTAATGCCTCTCCAGTTCCCGCAATCTCTGAGGTCACCCTTCTTTGGTAGTTTTACTATAAGCCCAGTTTTCCACTCCTCTGGAGCTTTTTCTAGATCCCAAATTTGTTGTAATATCCGGCAAAGTTGTTCTGGTGTTTCTGTTTCTTCTGCTTTCAACATCTCAGCAGTCACTTCATCTTCACCTGGTGCCCTGTCTGATTTCAGCTTCTTTATCGCCCCCTTTACTTCATTTATTGTTATTGGTCCTGTATTGATGTTTAGCTCCGTTTTTGCTTCAGGTATGTCTATTGTTTGTGCTGCTTGTGTTCTGTTTAGTAGGGTGTTAAAGTGTTCCCTCCATCTTTCAATTTTTTCTCTTTCTCCACTGACCAGTTGTCCATTTTGTGTTCTTACTGCACTTTCACATCTTGTGTTGAAGTTACCTGTCATCTGCTATGTGATTTTATATATGGTTTTCATGTCATTTGTATATGCTGCTTTCTCTGCTGTTTCTGCTAAGTTGTCATAATATTGACGTTTATCTTGACGGCATGACTCCTTCACTTCTTTGTCTTTTTGTGATAATTACTTAAAACTCGTTCTTTAAGCCGTTGTGATTTGGTGTTCAGTAATTTTCCCTTGATTTCTTTTCTTTGCTCTATCTTTTCCCATGTGGTCTCGCTTATCCATTCCTCTTTTCTCCTTTTTCGATATCCCAGCACCTCTTTTGCTGTTTCCTGTAGTGTTTTATTGAACTCTAATATGGACATTTCTGCTTCGTCTTGTAGGACACTGAAGCGGTTCTTAAGTACTATTGAGAATTCATTTCTTGTTTGCTGGTCTATCAGTTTTCTTGTATCAAAATGTATCTTTCTGTGTTCTCCGATTTTGGCTTTCCTTAATTTTAGTTTTATTTTTGCTACCAGAAGGTTGTGATCACTTCCTACATCTGCTCCTTTCCTTGCTCGCACATCTTGTAGTGACCGTTTCCACTTGTTATTTATTAGTATCTGATCGATTTGGTTTTCTGTGGTTTTATCTGGTGACCTCCAAGTCACCTTATGGATGTTTTTGTGTTGGAAAATTGTCCCTCCAATGGTTATCATGTTTTCTTCACAGAAACTGCACAGTCTTTCTCCATTTTCATTTATTTCTCCGATTCCTTCTCTTCCCATGATTCTTCTTCTATCTTCATTTCCTTCACCTACTTTTGCCTTGAAGTCGCCCATGATGAGTAGCATATCATGCTTTGGTATTGTTTCTACTGTTGCTTGGAGGCTGCTGTAAAAATCTTCTTTTAATTCCTCTTCAGCTGCTTCTGTTGGTGCAATACAAACTATAATAGACAGCTTCGTGAATCTTGAGTTGAAGCGTGCATTTAATAATCTCTCATTTATTGGGGTCCATTTCAGCAATGCTCTTGATGTTTCTTTTGTTATAATCAATGCTACTCCTCCTTCATGAAGATCTTCTTTACCTGACCATATTATTGTATCTTCTGTGTGCTGTGTTGTTAATTTCCTTCTGCCTTGTCCTGTCCATCTTGCTTCTCGTATTCCTAGTATGTCTAGTTTATATCTGTGCATTTCCTCGATGGTTTGTGCTAGTTTTCCAGTCTGGTTTAGTGTTCTTACATTCCAGCTGCCTATTTGCATCTTGTGTTTAGGTTCCAGGAGGTCTGCAGTCGGGCTTGGGACTTCCAGTGGCTGGCTTTCATCCACAACCTTCATGGGCTAAGTTTCCTGATACGCATTTCTCCTTCCACCTGCATTTGTTTTTTCCCTTGCTTCCGTTTCTGTAGCAGTCTGATAGTTTTTTTACCAGATAGGGTTGCTGGCCCTATGCTGAACCCTCCTTAGTCGCCTTTTACGATCATGCATGGTAGGGTACAGTGGTCCTATTCTTTGCAGATCCCGGGTACCACACGGGGGTCCAATTGTTATGGCATCATAATATTCTTTGTCTACATCTTCTCTAACATTCCTCATTATATTTTCAGTATACAAGTTAAATAAGTAGGGTGACAATATGCACCCCTAACGGACCCCTTGTTTTATGTCAAACCAAGTTGTTGTTTCACCATTTATTCTTACTGCTACTTGTTGGTCTAGATACAGCAGTGATGTTAATTGTATCAAATGTGTTGGAAATCCCATTTTTTCCATTATTTCCCAAAGTTTCTGGTGTTGTACACAATCAAATGCCTTTGTGTAATCTATAAAGGAAAGTTTATCAGTAACTTTAATAATCCAGTTTTTTATCCTGGACTGGAACGTCTTGGAGGAAGATTTTTGAAAGAAGTCCTTAGGTGTTTGTTCCTTCTTTCTACGCCAGAAATTTTCCGGTCTAAAATTCACGATGTTTCTTAGAAATTTTTCCTACCGTAATGCTGTAATAGTGCGAACTATCCGGATTCAGTAGTTTAGAGTTCCTTCGATAATTGTACAATTATATTCACATATGCATATGCTCTTATAATTTTTGTTTGTTTGTTATATCATCATTGTTGCTGCTATATGAACTGCTAAAAATAAAAATAACAAGCTTTACACTGGACCTGTACAAGGTTTTAATTAAAAATAAACCCGAAGAGAAATATCGCAGAACGCTAAGTAAGACAAATGTAAGAAAAAAATGCTACCTTTACGGCATAGAGATTAAGTGACAGAGTTCTGGCTGAATTTGCTGTCTTAATCTTTATATATATATAATTAAAGACCAGACAAATGGGAAACGTCTTCTTATAGGTTCGACGAGCAAACAATAGAACACGTCCTCAAAGGATGGCATACGCCTGGGAGACCAACAATATGGTCTAAATAAAATACTTCAAAAGAGAAACAAGATGCAGACGGTGCTGAAAATATCATCATTTGTGTAAAAAAACTGGTGATAATTATATGACAAAAAAAAAAGAGCGTTCAATATGAGATGTGTAAATCTTCTTTCTAGATTTTTGCTGGATTGTTTTAGGACATGAGAACGTTTTGCTTTCAAATGATATTTCGAAAGAAATTATTTCGCTCGAATTACATATCTACATATCTTCCTTTACATATCTACAACAGTCTACTGTAAAAAATATTACTGCAAATGACACAACTAACTGCTACGTCGGTTTTTAAAAAAATACCTTCTTTCTGGCAAAAAGATCGATTGTTTGAAGAGAAATGTCTATTAACACAAGCAACGCTAGCACATAATTAAGGTAGCTGGTACAAAAGAGACTACAGCAACATGGTAGCACAGGAAATGGACGATTTGTGAAAAATATATGACATTTTTATTATTATATCTGCTGTGTCTCTCTGGTAATCTGTTATTAAACATCATTTCCCAGCATTTTCACTTTCTAAATATCCAGAAAATACTACGAGAGAAGCAATTTGGGGAAATCAGCTAGTAACTTATATCATTTAAATATCATTTAAATTGTATAAAAAATTTTGCATATTGAAACTCTTGAAAATCTAGCGTTGAATATGTCATCTTTTTTCTTACATTTAACTATGGTGTAGTGAAAACATGCAACATTTTTACAGCATAGACCAGAATTCTTAACAGCCTATCGCTACAGTCTTAGCTCTTTTGCTTCAAAACAACACTGGTGCGGGAGGTTGGGGGGGGGGGGGTTGGTGCAAATCATTGCATTTACATTGATAGTTAGGCAAAGTGTAAATAAAATGAAAAATAGTGCATTTCTAATCCAATCCATGTTTTAAAATTATAGAGTAACTTCTTTCTAGATTTGTAATACCAAAATTTCCACATAAAATTTGTTCTAGGACATCATGAAAAATAAGTCAGGAGTTAAAGAGTTAAATCCAACTCTAATTTCTGGTGGTCTATGTGAAGTTCTTCCAATTCTGTGTCAGTTTCAGAAGTCACATGTTATTTATTGAATACGTTGTCCACATACCACATCCGTAGACGATTACAGGATAGATGATAAGCAATCAGTTCTCATAAATAAGAACCATTCTCTTCAGTGTTAACACCTTCATTTTAATGCTTGTGCTTGTACTTCTACAAACTCCCTGTAACTGCGAGCTGTTGTTCTATGCAGGCGATGCTGTAGAGATGTTGAGGCACAGCATCGTATCGGTGTGGGAGCGGGTTATGGCGGCTATTTTTTTCAGACCCGGAGTACAGCTAAAAAGCAGGGGGGTGTGCAATACTTCTTTAGCAGACTCCACCACCATGGGTACTATGGCGACCCCTGCCCCGTTAGCCAGGCTATGGTTGTTACTGGGCGTACCACGGAGAGGTGGGACAGGGTCTTGGTCATCAATGGTATGCTAACCCTGACGGTGGCATATCAGCCCGTTTCTGTTTATGTAAATATTTCTTTATCTGTGACTGTAGATCCAAGACTGCTGCAGCCTTCCACTGACCTCCGTACAGATTTGATCACAGTTTCAAACGCAGAGTGGAAAGAAAAAGATAATGTTTCTATTACCCCATAACTGGTAGGTTGGGACATAAACGATGGGAGTCATGTCCTGCAATGTTTTGACATTTATGCCGTTGTTTGATCTGATGGCAATGAGGCTGAAAGAACAAACCTTTGCTGGTTCCCCCCCCCCCCCCATACGTATTTCAGAGTAAGTACCCTCAGAGCTGTCTATTATATTTAGGAGATCTCTCTGTAATCATCCCTGTCGCCTTTGTTTCGTTTGCCTTTGTTTACCGTGCGACTGTACTATACCATACTATATCAGCATTTAGAAATTGTTGATGCATTTTACATTTTCTCCGACATTGACATAGGAGCATGTCAATATCTTCTTCGAGCACTGCTGGAGGAATCTTACTTTCGCGCAATGTTTTTTTTTTGCTTTTTAAGTGGAAAAGCTGGTGATGGCAACAGCGCCTTTCTGTTCTCAGAGTTCGTTGTATGGTTCAGCTATGCAGAATTTTTGGGTACTGAATGATCCAAGAGTGAATTTGACAGATGCAGGATTTTTGGGTAATGAATGATCCAAGAGTGAATTTGGCAGATGCAGGATTTTTGGGTACTCAATGATCCCAGAGTGAATTTGACAAATTTTCTTGGAGTAAATTTCTGAACATTGTTTAAACCATCTTTAGAGACGCTTCTATCTATTTCAGACAGTCATCGTTTTCAGATTTTAGATTAGCTCGTTTGATATAGTTTATTCAAGAGCTGTGTTAGTTTTCTGAAGATCTGTTAGCATCCCTCATGTCAGCACTTTAAAAATTGTTTGGAACACATCGAAGGATATGTTCTGGAGTCTGGACTCCACTGTCACATAGACACTCGTCTGTGTGAGACATTTTAAGTCGATGTAGGCGGCTTAGTAGTCTGCAGTGGCCTGTCCTTAGGCGGAAGAGGATAGACACGGACAGAGGACACAAGCTTAGCTTGGGGGAAAAGCTTTGGGGCTCCTATCAGGATCTGGAGAGGACTGCGGGCTTTGCCATGTCGACAGGAATCAGGATCATATGTGACCAACAACCCGAACGCAGAAGAAGAAGAAGAAGACGAAGACGAAGAAGAAGAAGAAGAAGAAAAAGGAACACATTGGCCCAGCACACAGTCTCACATTTACTATATGAGCTTACCACAAATCTGTCGTCGGATGTCCGAGGTGAAGCCTTTTTAAAGAATGTCTTCTGTAATGCAAACAGCTTTCTTCTTCTTCTTCTTCTTCTTCTTCTTCTTCTTCTTCTATTCATTGCGCTGAATGAGTTTTGCAACATTGTCTTCAAACTAAACATTGCTGGGAAATGTGTTTGACCAGTGGAAGAGATTTGACAGTCCTAACTGGTATTTTTTATCTACCATTTCCCATGCGGTTGCAGATTTGATTTTCATTCATGAGGGCATCTTTGTTTTCTGCTTATCTCTTATTGTTGTGAACTATGATATTGGCCTTTTTATTTATGGAGCACTTTGATTTTTTAAAAGTTAGTTTCGCTATAGCTTTCTAATTCTTATTTTAACGTGACCTTGTCAAACGCCGTGAAGGAGGGGAGGTAATGTGCTGCAGGACAACAGAGTTAAAAGAATCAGCGGAACCTGAAAGCAGGATGTGGAGTTCTCTAGCCCGTCTAACTTAATCTTGTTCCCAGCGATGGTGGAGTCAGCTAAGAAGTCTGCTTTTTAAAAAAAGTTTACTATGAACATGAAATCAGACTACTGTAACTTAATTACCTGTTAATCAAATCGTTTGAGTGGCGAGGTGGTTAGTGTACTTGCCTCTCAAAGCCAAGGACGGTTGTTCGAATCCGGCCGGAGACACCCCACTCAACCATCTCTAGATTGGGGTGCCCGGTTTCTTCTGAAGCTTGGGAAGAAAACGCAGTCAGGAATGATGATGACTAGATACCCCTTTAATGGGCCAGCAGGTCAAGGAAACCACCAACACTAACACTACATCTCCTGGGTGCCTCCATAGCATAACCTTTGTCTTTTCTTTTACTTTTGTAACTTTCAGCTAGAAGTTTTGCTTCGGGATTCGAAGTGTTGCAACTAACTACCAATGTGATGTTGCAACAAAAACCAAAATCAATGAAAATTCCCACATTTTGTCCTTACTTTTAATTACACTTTACACTTCTTGAGAATTTCTAACTATTTAACTACGATTATCATTTTGGTTTTTACAATTTTTCATTCCTTTCAAGTTGTCATTGCTGGAAAAAAAATGATAAATTTAACTTTTCGTATGATAATAATCATTTAGTCCGACTAACTACGGACATCTGTACTAAACTATTGACAGATCTCAAGGACTGACTGGTATCAAGCCGGACTGAACAAACATTGACGATATTCTGATAAGAGAGCAGAAAATGATGAAAGCAACACAAGCAGCGAGATCACATCAATCAAAATGTCTTTCTGCGTTTTATTACTTTTCTTCATTTAATGAACAATTATGACAAAATGATTAAAATTGTTACTGTGAAAAAAGTCTCCACACAACAGTTCTTTACTACATACACCAAACCATTAAGAACGAATGTAGCAGAAATCGTCATTAGGACAAAAAAAAAAGAAGTAACCAAACGGAGACATTCAAAACTGAAATGTTATTTGTTTTATTAACAATTCCTCCAGATAAACGTATAAAATACACTGGACAGTTCCTTAAATAATGACTCATAATATGGCTGCCCCGCCTTTTTGGGTTCGTTTTCGAAAACTATCTGACACCGCTAAACGTGATATTGCTAAAGGTCTGTGCGTCCACGTTTGGCGGAGAGACACGCCAGAAGTGGATTCAAAAGCTTGGGTCGTACCGGATGTTGAATGACGGCAATAGAAATCTTATCCTGTGATAGTTTATGTTATTTTTGTTTCTGTTTACTGTATGAGGAGCCTGAATGTTTGTTTGAAGAATATAATTTACAGCCATATTGATTATGTGGGATCAGAATTGTAGGTAGCAGAACATGGGAGGGGGGCTATATATTGTTTAGTAAGCTTCTACAGAGTTGATATAGTAGCAGAACATTGGAGTGGGAGGGGGGGCTATATATTGTTTAGTAAGCTTCTACAGAGTTGATATAGTAACAGAACACTGGGGGGTGAGGGGGGCTATATATTGTTTAGTAAGCTTCTACATAGTTGATATAGTAGCAGACCACAACACTGTGTCTATAGACTGGCTTCTCTCAACTGGCTTGTCTATAGACTGGCTTCTCTCAACTGGCTTCCCTCAACTGGCTTCTCTCAAATAAATATTACAAGTTTAAGACTGATTATCAATTTATGGACAATACTATATGTCCTAACAACAATCAATATCTTGACAGTATATGTTTTAAAAACAATCAATATCTGGACAATATATGTTCTAACAACAATCAATATATGGACAATATATGTTTTAACAACAATCAATATCTCGACAATATATGTTCTAACACCAATCAATATCTGGACAATACTGTATATGTCCTAACAACAATCAATATCTGGACAATATATGTTCTAACAAAAATCAATATCTGGAAAATATATGTTCTAACAAAAATCAATATCTGGACAATATATGTTTTAACAAAAATCAATATCTGGACAATATATGTTCTAACAAAAATCAATATCTGGACAATATATGTTCTAACAAAAATCAATATCTTGACAATATATGTTTTAACAACAATCAATATCTGGATAATATATATTCTAACAAAAATCAATATCTGGACAATACATGTTCTAACAACAATCAATATCTGGATAATATATGTTCTAACAACAATCAATTTCTGGACAATATATGTTCTAACAACAATCAATATCTGGACAATATATGTTCTAACAACAATCAATATCTGAACAGTATATATTCTAACAAGAATGAATATCTGGACAATATATGCCCTAACAAAAATGGCTAAAAGTCCATTGAATCTATCACCGTTATATGCAGAACATAAAATGATTAATTATATCGTGATTGCACGAGAGAAATGATATGTAAGGAAATACATGGTAGAAATACAAAGGGCATCATTTTGATAAGTTATAAAAAAAATAACTGCGTGCACTTTGTAAAAAATATTGATATTTATATTTCATAATAATAATAATAATAATAATAATAATAGTAATAATAATAATAATCGCCTTTCACTCCTTTGAGAGCTTTGACCACGGATAAATTAATGATAAATGTGTACCCCTCCAGGCATGTTATCATCATCAGTATCGCCTTTCACTCCCATGAGAGCATAGGCCACGGATAAAGGCTCTCAAGTAATCCCTGTTCTTGGAATTATTCTGTGTTTCCTTCCATGTGCATCCCTTGTCTCTGAGTACTGTCATAATTTCTCTTCTCCAAGTAAGTCTAGGCCTTCCTCGTTTTTTATTTCCTTGAAGATTCCATGTCAGTGCCTGTCTTGCTATGATGATGTTGGGTTTCCTCAGAGTGTGGCCAATCCACCTCCACTTGCTAGACTTCATTTATTTACATTTAATACAGGAAGTAAACTACATTTTACTAGTACATCTATTTTCAAAAGACTACAACATCTACTGGCCAAATAAAAAAAAACTCTAGCTGTGGATTAAAGTTTGCATTATTGGTATTTTCTTGTCATCTTATTGTATATGTTTTGTTTTTCAAATTCCAAGTGCTCGTGTTCAACATTTTCTGCAGTTTTAAGATAAAAAAACAAATTCCTAGAGCTATTTTTTAAATAACTGGTCATTTAAAAAATCATCCTGTGTTTATGTAATGAGTGAAAGCTGGGCAACTATGCCAAAATAACAATGTCATTAGTCTCAGCTTTTGAGATATTTCCTTTAGTCAGAAAGTTAAATATGTTCATTTTTCCAAAATTTGTGATCAGAAGTGCGATCCAGGATATGTAAAAAAAAAAAAAATCTAGAACATATCTCGATAGTCTTTGTTTTGAGACACAGATCGTCTGACTTTTGGAGTCTTGCCTGCTCACTTTCACCTTCTGCACTACCTGGGCAGCTTTTGCTTTGTGTCCGATAGGAGCGAGTTGAGGCAATGTAGGCCATACTGCCATGCTGTTTATCCTTTGTCGTACTCCAATTACCTCATCTCTCACGAAATCTCTTGCATCCGCTTCGTGCTTATCTATGTCTGTTTGGGAACATTTTGTACCGCTCTCTTTTACAAGGAGGATACCAAAAAAGGTAAGTCTTTTTTTTAAACCTATTTTTCGTGTTTTTATCCGCGGTGTTGTTTTTGCATGTACATCTTGAAAAAAACCTTTGCCGAAATATTGGATTTTTAAATGTTTTTCATTCTTATGTGCTCATCTTACTTTCTGTCACTCTTGTGCCCACAGTCTTCATTGGAGGGAGGCTCCTCACTCACCCAACGCCAACCCATACACCTCCGTCTACCTTCATTACTAGAACCAGGTTTACCCCAGTCGTCGTTTCTCTTATAGGGGTCTTGTGGGGCACCAGCAAACTTTTCTCTACATTTTCCTGATCTGCTCTTTAGCTTTTGTATAAGTCTACAACTGTGTTGCTTGCTGCTTTCTCAGCTTTAGCTGTTCTTGGCCTGGCTGCCTTTGGCTATCTGTTGGATGCCAATACGTGACTCTTCCATCAATAGCCCTGGAATCATACCGCATTATGAAACCATTCAATTCTGCAATGCCATTTTGCCTAACTGTACCCCTCCAGGCATATTATCATCATCATTATCGCCTTTCACTCCCATGAGAGCATAGACCTCGGATAAAAGCTCTGAAGTCATCCCTGTTCTTCAAATTACTCTCTACTTCCTTTTATGTGTACCCCTTGCCTCTGGGCACTGTCATAATTTCTTTCTTCCAAGTAAGTCTAGTTCTTCCTCGTTTTCTATGACATGTCAGTCAGCAGTAAATCTTTAAATACACTTTTTACTCTTGCCGTTAGCTGAACGAGCTTCTAGTTACCAGTTTAAGAAGCTTCTGTAGGGGGAAAAAGATGAAACACAAGAAGATAGCTGGCAGAAACATCCAGGTAATACAACGTTTTTGACGTGCTACATGCATGCTGTGATAATGATATTTATGTCTGCCGTAAAGCAAGACCGTTTCGTTCTTCTTCTGTTTTTATATAGAATATCTTGGATAACATAAGCAGCAATTAAAATTGTTAGATTATACTGGAGCTCAACAAATGCATTTTAAACGGGTTTGTGAAGCTTTTGACGGAAGGAACTATTTATTTTAAAAAAAATCAACATAGATTTAAGCTTGATTTGTTCTACAGGTAATATGTGTACTGAATACAAGCCCTAGGTTTGGTGTAGATGTAAATGAATACAGTGTGCAAATTTTATACATAAATGTATTACGTCTTATGTATTCTCAGTGGATTTTTATTCATGCTGTGTCCTGAGACATATATTGTTGCATGAAGTAAGACAATAGTAAGACTGCATCTGTGCAAAAGAAGACAATCGTAAAATTACAGTTGTGTGAAGCAAGGCAACTACTGTTGAGTGATGTAAGACAACTGTACAATGCTGGCGAGAATCTTCAGATGCCGAGCGTGAAGTGAAATTCCTCCCGGCCAAAGAATAAAATGCGAAAAAGCAATTAGGGTTGCCGTGCGGCGCCGATGTGAAAAGGTGACGGAAAGGATAAAGTGAAGTTTAATCGGTATGTTCATTAGTCTCGAGGCGAGAGCTACACATACCACAACATCTCTTCTCTACAGGCCGGCCACGTCCGATATACACCCAAACTGGTGAAATATGCCTAAACCGACTTAAACCAGGGGTGAAACTTGATGGCTACGCATGTCACGGTACATCCGCTCTAGAGATCGGTCACGTCCTAAACACGCCCATAATGTGATAATACGCCTAAACCGACTCAACCCAGGGGTGAAACTTACTAGGAGCGAGGATTCGTCTTTTTGGACAAAAGCTTCGTCCTGGTCACAAGGGTAGCGGCCACAACCACAAACTGCTGAAGTCGGAAAACTGGACCAGTGCAGTCTAGATAGGCAACCACTTCTCACCCGGCGGGGATGTATGCGTATCCTAAACACTCTGAGGTTTTCCGGTGAGAAAGTCCAACGCTGGGCTGGATGGGCAACAACCTCTCACCTGGCGGGGATATAATGATATCCAAAACACATCGATGTTTTCCGGTGAGAAAGTTCAACTCTAGATTAAACTGGTGCAACGAAAACCACGGTGTCACGCAATCTTGCTTCTGAGACCCATCGAGAATACAGGCTCAAGCCGTGCGATACTCTGAATCTCTTGTAGTCCTCTCGGGGATCTCGTGTGGTCCTTTCGGGGACCACAGGGGGACCACGGGACCTATCGAGGACCACAGGAGTAAATTCAGTAGGATCACAGGGCGGTCTTGGTGGTAGAAGTGAACTAAGAAGAAGAAGAAGTAAGACAACTGTTACGTGATGTGAATAAATAATAAAACGACTACTGTTGTGTGAAATAGGACAATCATTTGACTGTTTTTGCGTCAGATAAAAATCGTAAGACATCTGTTTCATGAAATAAGACAATCGTATGGTTACTGTTGTGTGAATAAAGACAGCTATAAGACTACTGCTGTGTGAAATAAGATGGTTGTAAGACTGCTACTTTATGAACGAATGCATTGGTAAGGCATTTTTCTCTGTTTCTAACCAAAGCTCGTTTAACATGATGAAGTTTTCATTCACATTTGTATTATTATTTGTACCTTCATCCTACATGAGACTGAGATTACAAGAGAAAACTCGAATGATACAAAAGTCTGATGAAGAGAAGCAACGAAGAAGTGTTTTGTTCTTCATTCTGCCTTTCCTTCTTCGATTAATACAATCACCGTCAAGAATTTTGTTTTTGTTTTTGCACGAATAGCTCATGTTACAGCTCAGACTATCGCTGCTGGCGAGATTCTTCAGCTGCCGTGCGTGGGGTGAAACTACTCTCGGCCAATGAAGAAAAATGCTATTAGGGTTGCTCCGCAGCGCCGTCGTGGAAAAGGTGAAGGATTAAATGAAGTGACCAGTAGTCTCTAGGTCAGGTCTGCTCAAATCACGGCACCTCTGCTCTACAGGCCGGCCACAGCCTATACATACCCATACTGGGGGAGATTGCCTAAACCGGCTTAACTCAGGGGTTAAGACACTGTTTGCGAGATGCTCCGGCTGTCGAGAGTGGAACGAAACTCTTTCCGGCCAAAGAAGAAAATCCGAAAATGCGACTGGGGTTGCCGGGTGGCGTCGCTATGAAAAGATGATAGAAATCGGTATGTCCAGTAGTCTCGAGGCGAGAGCTACTCATACCACAGCATCTCTTCTCTAGAGGCCGGCCACGTCCGATATACACAGATACTGGTGAAATATACTTAAACCGGCTTAAACCGGGGGTGAAACTTGATGGCTATTCATGTCACGGTACCTCCGCTCTAGAGATCGGTCACGTCCTAAACACGTCCGTGCTGCGATAATACACCTAAACTTGTTTAACCCAGGTGTGAAACTTACTAGAGGCGAGGATTCGTTCTCCTGTACAAAACCTCCGTTCTGGTCACAACTAGGAAGGATAGCGGCCACGATCACAAACTGCTGAAGTCGGAGACACTGGACCAGTGCAGTCTAGATAGGCAACCACCTCTCACCCGACAGGAATGTATGCGTATCCTAATCACGCTGAGGTTTTCCGGTGAGAAAGTCCAACTCTGGACTGGATGGGCAACAACGTCTCACCTGGCGGGGATACACTGGTATCCCAAAACACATCGAGGTTTTCCGATGAGAAAGTCCAACCATAGATTAAACTGGTGCAACGAAAACCACGGTGTCACGCAATCCCGCTTCTGCGACCCACGAGAATACAGGGTCAAGCCGTGCGATACTCTGAACCTCTTGTGGTCCTCTCGTGGATCTCGTGTGGTCCTTTCAGGGGCCACAGGAGTAAATTCAGTAGGATCACGAGGTGGTCTTGGTGGTAGAAGCGAACGAAGAAGAAGAAGACTACTTTGATTTCTCTTTCTCTCTCTCATTATTCTGTGTGTGTGTGTGTGTGTGTGTAAGTGTGTGTGTAAGTGTGTGTGTGTGTGTGTGTAAGTGTGTGTGTAAGTGTGTGTGTGTGTGAGACTATTCCGACCAGTAGGAGGTTCTGGGTTATCCGAATGTACTGTAGGTTAATGAATTCTTCTCCTCTTCTCCTATACTTAATACTTCTCCTCTCTTACTCCATCATTGTGTCTTCATGATTATTATGCTCATTAACAAATGCTGAATGACTGTGACTGAGTGAAAGCTGTATGATGAACGGCAGAATGTCAGACGGGCCTGCGTGCCCAATTCTTAACCCTTTGAAAATAAAGTTCGTTCCCCATCTAATATTTCCAGTCAACCCAGGCTGTATGTCCCATAACCACTCTCATTCTCTCCTTAGCAAACAAGCACATTATCTACACAGTGATACAAAACCAAATGAATCATATGAGTAATGTCATATCAATCGTGCAAACATACTAAAAAGTGCTTAATAACGACGATATATCATCATCATCATCATCATCATCAGGTGCCGTGCCGACTGGCGTTGGCTATTATGCTTCTCCAGAGTACACGATCCTTCATGCAGGCCATCAGTTCAGTTGGTGATCTCCTCTCACACCATCCCGTCAGACTATCCAGTATCATTTCTCTTGGTCTTCCTCTTGATCTTCTTCCTTCTATTTTTCCTGTTGTTATAATATTTTCAATGCCCCCCTCTTCTCATTGCATGTCCTATGAAAGTACATTGTCTCTCTCTTATCATTTTGACAAGGTTTTTTGTCTCTCCAGCTCTTCTCATACATTCTTCATTAGTTATTTTTGCTGTCCAGGGGATTCGCAACATTCTTCTAATAAACCACATTTCTGCTGTTTCCAATGATTTTATATATATATGCAATAATAGTCAAAGTTACGAAGATATCCATGTCAAATGAGGTACATTTTTGTTTAACATATCTTCACCCACTCTGGTACACTCTTTGTTTAGTATGGCCGGTTATTCACTCAATACTGATATATGTCAAGTTCAGTAAATACGTTTACGGTTAATAGTAGCAGGTCAGTGCTCAGTGTACTAGGTTCAGATATTGTATGGTCGGTTTGCCCATTCTTTTGTCATGCATATATATATATATATATATATATATATATATATATATATATCATAGTAGTAGACCAGTACACAATGTACTAGATTCACATAAACAGCGCACATCACATACACATAATCACGTGCTTCTCTTAAATTGTACACTCATATATTTTGTACTTTCGTACATCTTCTTTCGACCTTAAACCTTCTTACGTTTGTTTGTACAACTGCACCTCTTCTCTCGACTTTATGTCTTATTCTGTTTATTTGTACTACAGTGCTACTTTATGTGTTGTTATGTTCTACCCTTCTACTTATTCTCACTTCTTTATATCCCATTCTGTTTATTTGTACCACTATACCTATTCTCTCGATTTTACGTCTTCTTCAGTATATACTCTAGCATCACCAGGCTGCAAATGATATATACAACGAAAAATAATAAACAGTCGCTAATTGTCTAGTAAGAAACATAAACTGCAACACATACACACTATAATATCTACTCACGTGAGTCAATGGGTCAGAGGACTGAGGACTTCAACACTGTTCCACGCACGAAAACATTCTGTCACAGCAAAAAAGCTCCTCCACTATAGACAGCCGCCAACTCAGCTCTGGCATCGACTCACGACTGGCGGATCTTAATCTGTTTTACCCATATATACTACGCGCCCCGGAATTTTCCATTCCTAACATGAGGATATTCCTGTTGTTTCTTTATACTAAAATTTTCCATTCTTATAACAAAAGCCGACTGGCCAACGCGTGAGGAGACCAACAGCCTTGGCATAGAATAGGAAGTTCTGACATTGAACTGTCTAAGCGACAAATTATACTATTCAATTCTACAAGACTGACAAATGTCATATTCGTTCTCATGGCAGGGCATCCTGAAGGACTACATGCAAGTGTCAAAGTTAAGGTCTAGGTAGTCGTCTGTTTTAATATTTTTTTAACAACTATCCAGCGCTCACAGATTGAATCTCATGTTTTTTTGGTTTTCTTTTTAAATAATCACACAAGTATTATTTATTTAATCTGCAAACCGCTCAGTATTTTGCAATGATAAAGACAATGATTAAGAACTTAATATTTTCTTCTCTGGCTTTTACATGTGAAAAGACGTATCACGGATTTATAAAACTTAGCGGACATGAGAATGTAGATAAAGAAATCAGCGGTCGCGTTGAATGCCATCAGTAACTCTTCCAGATTTAGTAGAAGAGTTTTTATTCTGACTGCCTCTGGCGTGCCAGGACTGACGTAAGAATAAAAGAAAATCATATTTGCTGGAATGTTGTAACAGATGTAGACAATGCAGACAATCAGTAACATACGAGATATCTTGGCGTCCCCGTCTTTTCTGTTTAATTTATTCGATGTCATAGTCTGGCGTTGCTTGGTTAACTGTCGTAGTTTGTACGCTATAACACAACAATTTGCAACAACCAAAAGACATAATAAAACAAATACGCAGCTTATAACAATATCTGCAAAGATTTTTAAAATCATTCTATTCTTCTGATACCAGTCAGTATAGCGTTCAAATGGAAGAGTCCGGTTGAAAAAATCGTTGAAAGTCCATCTAACTTCACGATATGCCACTAACCAAGGGCTCAAGAAAATTATCCATAAGACGTACGTACAGATCAAAATGACACACATTCTTCCACGAGTGATCCAACGAGAGACTTTCAGAGGGAAAACAACTACCAGAAACCTTTCTATTGAGATGATCACGACGTGAGATACACCGATCAGCATGGACAAACGACCGTATATATAAACATAGGTTACCGCATACGGCCGGTAGATATGACCAAGAATAGGCTTAATTTCCTCCAAAATGCAAAACATCTTTTGTATAGACAGACTCAAGAGATAAAACAGATCACAGGCAGATAAGGACAATAAGAGAATGTTACTGGTGTCCTTGAACCCAATGCGTGACATAACAATCATAGTTAGAATATTTCCGAATATACCAACAATAGCAACAATATGGACGAGGTAACAGTTTATCATAGTCTCAAAGATTGTTATCACTTCCAAGTTAAAACTTGTCTCCTCCGGTTCCATAATTTCTTACATCACTGTTAGTGGCAGGTGGTAAATGTGATACAGGAATCACGGCGTGGTAAGTACTCTTCGTATGTAACAGAACATTTGTTAAAACATTGCCTTTTATCAAGTCTTAATGACCTCTTCTGTTATACCAGTATTTATTGTTTATATTTAAGTGTATTGCTCCTGTGTGACCATCAGGCGTCAAGCATGGGGTGAGGATTGAAAGGGTTGTATAAACGATCCGCTCCCTGCGTTTTTTTTTCCAAGAGTACGTTTAGCAAAGGAATTAACATCATAATGAAGACAGGCAAAATACAACTTTTACAACCTGGCACAAACTGATTTTTAATGTCCTTCCCTTTTTTTCATCTTGCAGGCATTGTAGCAGTTTAAATGGAAATGCGTCTTATACGAATATGTTTCACAGAAACTGAAGTTATTTCTAAGAAAATAAAATCTGATTAAAAATAGAACCGAAAATACTCGAAGCTATAATCTAAAGTATGATAAGACCAGCTAATTATATTCAGGCAACGATCATTATAACTCTAATTCCATCAATAAAATTAGACTGGACATAGAGCACTTCTTCCATAAATATACATGGAAGGGAAATTAGCACAGAAGTCAATATCGACTTCACTGTCAGAGAAACTGTGAGAAATCAAACAAAATTGAATTGTCATTTTTCTGAGATAAATGCTGATTATTATCTGCTATAATCTTGCCCATTTGTCTTCTAACATGAGACAAAATGGACAAGATTATACGAAAGTATAGGAAAGAAAAAGAAAAGAAAATTATTTCACTGATTTCGATTTATAATTCTCTTAATTTCCCGGATGGATATAGACCATCTAAGCTTCTCATGTATATCTGAAAAATAACTGTGACTATAATATAATCGGTTCCACACTTCTAGAATTTCAAACTACCTTCAATTACGCTGTGACTTAATACTATTATGACGGGAATATTTTATCTCTGGAGAAAGAAATTGATTCTTTTATAAAGAAAAGAAAGCCACAGTGTAAAAGCTAACACGTTAGATCAGAGATGGTATAAGTTTAAGGATGCACGCGTCTGTACACTTTCAGAATTGGATCATTAATCTCTAATAGCTATGCGATAGATTACACATTTGCATTTAAAAAAAAATATTTCAAACCTAAAGTTTCTTTACTTTAATTTACATTTTCTCCAAAAATGTGAACTGGAGAGTTAAGTTAGCCACATTATGAAAAACTGTTCAGTCAAACTATTCCGTATTCAAAGATTAATAACATTTTCCAATTGTTTGAATAAGATCACTTCAAAGATTGTTCAGAATAGTTTCATGCGTCATAACCATTTCTTGTGCAGAAAAAAAGTTGTGTTGTCTGTACATAGTCCATAGCGTGTCACTGTACAGAGTAACAAAGAAAATAACAATGTGTGTAAAAGAAAAAAAACATAACATGATTCTTGTAAATTTACTGTATCATTATTTCGTCAATTGATATAATAACTGACATAGTTAAAAGTGAAGTCTTAGTATGATACGGAACTGCAAAACACCACTAATGATTTCATTGTTAAAAATACACTTATCAAAGCTTATCCTATTAATGGTACTTACTAGTCTATTTCATGCAAATGTAATCCAGTCAGGAGGAACGAACTTTAACAATTAACACCTGAGTCAGTGTGATCACCTCTGTGTAAATAGGCAAGGAGCAACCACCTTGACGGAGTTCGGAAAGCAGAGATTAAGTTCCTGAAAACGCAGAACTCACCAAGAAGACGTTGTTCTGTCTGCTTGATGCTGTAAACACGGTGTCCTGTGAAGCTGTTGCTATGGCGATGTTGAGACACAGAATCGTGTCGAATTCGGATGGGGAGTGAGTTTTGTTTTTTGTCAGTTCCTTACTGGAGATAAAAAGTAGGCCGTGTGCAATACTTCTTTAGCAGACTCCACTACACTGGAGATTATATCTATCCCTGTCCCACTGGTCAGGCCGGGCTTGTTACTGAGGAAACCAAAGAAAAGTTAGGCCTGTGCTTCTTAAGTAAACATATCAGCTATGGGTCGATGCCTGCCAACACCAGGAAAACAATATCAGTTTCTCAGACAACAAACTCGTAAACTGAACTAGGCTATGAGGAAAAGACAGCATGTTAAACATCTGGTGAATCTTATACTATTCCTCGGCGTTTCACGGACCTGCTCAATATCATAAATACATAGTCGTAATTACCGCAAAGTACTGTGTATATAGATCATAAACATGTACGCTTTGTTGGTTTTAAATTATGTGGCTGGGACTAAACAACCAAAAGCTGACGTGATGTACAGAGTGCTATTATTTGTGTGTACAATACTGCGCTAGGCAAGCCTGTCATTCTTCTATAACTTTTTTACATATATGTTGTAATATTTAAGGTTGTATGTGAAGAAACCTCACCTGATACATCCTATCGTATAGTCATGAAAGAGCAGCAGTTTGTGAAAGCTGCAGTGATCCAGATAACTTACTTCTCTCTCTCTCTCTCTCTCTGTCTCTATCTATCTCCTCCTTTTCTCTATCATGAAGTCATTACATTTCGCGAGCGCGCGTACTGACACACATACACACCCATATGCACACGCCAATATATATATATACTTGTGGGTGTATATTTCGTTATACCAACTAATATTTCTTTTTCTATGAGCAGCTGCTGAATTCATGAGCTCTCCAAGCAAGAAAAGATCAAAGAGAGAGAGAGAGAGAGAGAGAAAGAGAGAGAGGAATGGAGACTGTCTTATCTATGGCAAAAGGCCTCAATGGCTAGGAAATAGAGAAAGAAGAAGAAACAAATAATCTATAGAATATGTTGATCAAATATCTGAGAGTGTAAACCATGAGAAATTCTATGACAGAATGGAAGAAGCTTAAATAAACTAACAGAAGTGGAAGCGTCAGAAGTTCTGTTGTGTAAAATTCTAGGACCCAGAGTTCCTGTGATATGTTTTATTACTGGTGGTGGAGCTTAGGAGAAGGATGCCTCTTAATTCCGTCAGAAGAAATAAAATTGCTAAAACAAAACTCCTAAATCTGATGATACGGCAAGTTTGCTACAAGCCTGCTGGCAGCGGATGTCTGCTAATGGGGACATGTAAAGGAGGATTTTTTCCTGTAGATGAATAAAAAGAGAGTTCTGTTTCGTATTGATTTTATCTTTACTCTTTGTACTTTAGTAGAACAAAACAACCGGCCATAATTGCTGTAACTGGTTCGGGCGGTGGCTGTGTGTGCTCGCTTGTATGTTTTAGTTAATTTTGGTTTCATTCAAATTATGAAACTCACTTCTAGTCGTCTTCGAATGAGTTTATTTTCTCAGTCACCATATGTGTGGCAAAAACATACGTATAATAATAATAATAATAATAATAATAATCAAACATTTAAAATGCCGAAATCTTTTCTTGAGGGCAGATGGTTGTATTCATCTGACGATGTGAGATGTTGCCTCTTTGCTTCGCTCTCAACGACAGAAGTGTCCTGCCTACATTGATTGTTAAGTTCACAGCCAACTGTGATTATAAATCAATCATAGATCAAGTGAAGAGAGAAAATATTTAAAGATCCATTCACTGTTGTGGGAGATCATGTGTCATCGAATGAAACTGTTTCCTTGGCGACGTTGTCAGATTCCATGGTTACCAGGATACAGGACAAATAGGAGGATTGCCAGCCTGGACAGGAATATCACTCGCTTGCACGTGGAAGCTGCAAAGATGAACTACCTGGCCACATATTGTGAGGTTAGAAATATGACAGACAGCTTAATAATTGAAATCCAAGTAGTTAACGGTTGTATTGATCTAGCGATGTATGTTGTGAAAAATCACACTTCGCTGTATTCGCCTCCCCACAGCCAACCCCCCCCCCCCCACACACACATACACACATAAACGCGCGCTCACACAAACATTTCAGTGGTAAAAGTATTGAATTTTTAAAAAATTAAATAGAAATTACAAAGACTAACTTTACTAAAATACAAATTCATCTCCGCATTATAACTTTGGCTTCGATGTGAAGCATGCAAAAGTTCATTCACCACTCTTATTTTAACGTTTTGAGTTATGGTATACTTCACTGTCAGCTTACTTACTACATTACTAGACTAGAGTTCAGGAGAGAGGTCTGGGTTAGCTAGCTGACTTTGCTATAAACAACTACTTTATTGCTGAGTTTCTTTTCATAACCTTCTCAAGCTGTTCTGTGCTCGACCGGGAATTTTCTTGTACTGGGCGAATTCTGTTATGTGAAATAAAACAAACGTAAGACTATTATTGTGTGAAGTAATACAATGGTAAAACCACTCTTGTGTGAAGTAAGACAGTTGTAAGGCTTTTTCTTCTTTTCTTTCGAGTCAAAGTTGGTTTACCATGAACAGGTTTATGATTTTGTGTCAGATTTGTATTGTTTGTAGCCCCGTCCTACATGGCATTTGTCTGGACATTACAAGAGCAAACTCGGCATATAAGAGGCTACATAAGGGACACAATGAATAAGAAGAAGAATATTTTTCATTCCTCCCATCTTCTTAGAATTATCACTGTCAAGAATATTTTGCAAGAGCAGCCAATGTTGCAGCTCGGACTTATAGATTTCAACATAAGCAACTTCATTTAGGCAGGGGCTTCTTGTTTGATGATTATGTTGCATAAATTTATCGGGCGCGTTATCTTGAAGATGAAACTGAACATATTCAGAGTCTGTAAGGTTCAACTGTTGCTACACGTGACGATTCTATTGTTTGAACCTGAGACAGCAACTGATTGTTGTCACTTCTGTTTCTTGCTCGTTTTTGGAACAGTATTTTGTTGTAGATAGTTAAAGAATAAATCTTAGGAAAGTTGAATGTTTCTCAAAAGGAAGTAATTGATGTAATTTAAGGAATTGAAGAGTGATCCTCTCGACGTTAATGTTTCACGTTTTGACCTAAGGTCTTGATGTTAACGTCAAGAGGATCACTCTTCCATTCCTTAAATTACATGAATCACTTCCCTTTGACCAGCAATAAACTTTCCTAAGACTTATCCTTTAATTATCTACAACAAAATACGGTTACATTTTGACCATCCTGTAGATTTTCTTTTTAGCTATAATTTTCTACAGCTAGTCAAGAGGAAGACTGTGATTTCATAATGAATCCAATTTCTTGATTCTGAATTTTTCATAAGGATTCCCATTTAACGATTCTGAGTTTTTCAAAGCACACACGTGCGCTAGAATTACATTTCTGTTGTGATTTAGTGTTTAAAAAATAATTTTCGACGTCTTACTTAAAATAAGAAATAACTGGTTTTTCTTGTCATGATAGGAGCATGAATGATGGAAATCGCATTTTCTTATCTTCAGTCAGTCACTCATTTGCTTGTCCTTGTGGAACTTTGCCTCCCTAACAGCTCTCCTGTAGGTCTCTCGGTTGTGAGCAAGACGCCCTGCTGCTGATGCATCCATCTGCAGGTTATCAATGATGTCTTGCAGCCGTTTTCGCATTGGTCTTCTTCTCCTTCTTGTTATTATTATGTACCTTTCCAAGGCGGTCTTATCTAAATTATCATGGCATTTAATGTGTCCAAAATATTCAAGTTTTCTTTTCTAAATCCTTTTTACTAACCAGCCTTCTTCAATATTAAGTTCTTGTAGTATAGATACATTTGTTCTTTTCTGTGTCCATTATATTGGAAGAACTCTTCTGTAGCATTTACGTTCAAAGACAGTTGCGTGTCTTTCAGCTGTTTTGTTAAGTGTTCAGGTCTCACAGGCGTAAGTTGCGATAGGAAAGATGCATGCCCTTAAAAATCTTATTTTCATATTTCTGTCTGTTTCTCTCCACAGTTTCTTTAATTGTTTAACGATCTGAGGAGCGATAGATGTCCTTTTAATTTCCTTCACTGTTTCTCCATTATTAGTTAGTAGTGATCCAATATATTCAAAACTCCCCACTTCTTCCAATTTTTCCTCACTCATTCGTATTTCAGCTGCCTTATTTGTTCTGCTGGTTTTTATCAATTTAGTTTTCTTCATTAAGATACAGGTTTTTGCTCCTCACTTTTCTTACTTGTTACATCTTTCCCGTGCAGTTAAACGTCATATAGGGCTGGCATAGTCGTTTGCCAAGTTTTCCTGTTTTCCGAGAGTTTTTCAAGATTGATTAACTCATTTGGTGGTGGTCGATTAAGTATTTCTTGGAAGTGATCGGTCAGTCGTTGCTTTTGGTCTAAACTTAATGTTAATAGGTTGCCAGTTATGCAAAAGACTGGTCTTTCTCTGGAGGAAATAGCACCTGTTAGCTTCTACTGTTTGTTACATAGAGTTTTACTGTCTCTTGTTTGTGCTGCATTTTCTGCTTCTTTTGTCATATTGTCCATATATTCTCTTTTGTCTCTTCTAGCTCAAGCTTTTACATTATTGTCTAGTTCTTTGTATGTTGCTTTTGCCAAAACTTTCCCAAGATCTGTCTTTGAATTAAACATGGCTAATTTGGCTGCTCGTCTTTCATGTATGTATTTCCATGTGTTATCTGATATCCATGCTTTTCTACTTGAAAACTGCAGTCAAGCACTTGCTTGTGCTGCCGTGATTATGGCTGTGTTGTATGAATTTCATAAATCATCTACATAGATCTGTCTCGTTTACCTCGCTGAGTGATGCGAAATGTTTGGTAAGTTCCAAAGTGAAATTACCGTTGGTATTTTCTTCTTGTTTATCTTTCTGAGTACTGCTTCTTATGTTGGCTTTTTAGTTCAATTCTTATCCTCACTATACACAGGTTGTGATCACTGTTGGCATGTGCACCTCGATATGCTCTTACATCTATCAGAGATCTTCTGAATTGTCTTCAAATACAAAATTGATATATCTGGTTTCTGGTTATATGGTCAGGAGATATCCATGTTGTTTTATGTATTTCTTTGTGTGGAAATATTGCTCCTCCAATGACCATGCCCTCTGTTAGACATATTTCAATTAATCTTTTTCCATTTTCATTTATTTTATCAATTCCTTCTTTCCCCATTACTTTTTCGACGTCGGTGTTATCTTTCCCTACTTTAGCAATGAAGTCTCTCATAACAGTTAAGATGTCGTGTTAAGTACTTTCTTGAGGAGTTGTTGTAGTTGGTAATAGAAATTGTCTTTTGTTTTATCATCTGCATCGTTCGTGGGTGCATAGCATTGTATGATTGTCATTCTTCCGTGCCTTATTTTGTATCGTGCTCTTATCATATGACTGTCCGCCAGTTCCCGTTCTGTAAGGCTCTTTGCTGCCACAGATGACATAATTATACCCATTTCCTATTGGTTTTTCCCATTGTCTCTGCTGGAATATATTATTAACTTACGGTTTTCTGGCGTTCTTTTCCATGCTTTTGGCCATCATATTTCACTGATTCCCTGCACATCCAGGCGATATTTATCCATTTCTTTTATTATCTGAACAGTTTTTGTTGTTGCATCCATCGTTCTTACACTCCAAAATCGGATTTTTTTTATGCATTTGGGGCCGATGAATTTTCGATCGTTGTCAACGGCGTGCAGAGTTGGTGTCCTTGATGCTCGGTTACAACTGTTGGGAGATTCCATAATGCCAGAGTTTTTCCCCATCTAGAGTCGCCTCTAGATAGGTCTCAGGATGAGGTTGTTGGCCTCACGCCCAATTCCCGTTTTACGATGGGTGGTGTATCAGAAGACTGATACCCTAGTATGGCGTCAAGAGCGTTGAAAAGCCCCCGCGCTATTCTTACAGACTGACATAATTAGTTTTTCCATTTCGTTTTGTATTGTGGAGAGTAATACTGTGTCATCAGCATATCTAATCTCTGGTATTTCATAACATCCATGTTTTATGGCATCGTGATATTCTTTGTCTACACCTTCTCTAACATTCCTCATTATATTTTCAGTATACAAGTTACATAAGTAAGGCGACAATATGCACCCTTGACGGACACCTTGTTTTATGTCAAACCAAGTTGTTGTTTCACCATTTATTCTTACTGCTGTTTGTTGGTCTAGATACAGCAGTGATGTTAATTGTATCAAATGTGTTGGAAATCCTATTTTTTTCCTTTATTTCCCAAAATTTCTGATACTGTACACAACCAAACGCCTTTGAATACCCTATAAAAGATAGATTCACATTAAATTCTCTGTATTTCTCTATTTATTAATCTTATATTTTTAATATATGATCTCTAATCGTCTTCCTTGTCTAAAACCAGCTTAGACCATATTGACTTCTTCTGTTTTCTTACAAAGTCTACCCATTATGATTTTTACTAGAATTTTACTGGCATGACTAATCAGGGCAACAGTTCTGTAGTGTGTGCATAATTTCAGGTTACCCTTTTTTGGCAGTGGTATGAAGACAGTTCTTTTCCATTCTTTTGGCCAAATACCTGAATGCCATATCTTTTTACATAGTGCATGATAGATTTTTGCACATTACTTTCCTCCTGCTTTAATAAGTTCAGCTGTTATCTCATCAGACGCTGGTGAACTACCATTTTTCAGATTCTTTATTGCCCATAAAACTTCTTAAATTATCGGTTTGGCTTCTTTCTCCTCCAATAATAAATCACACTGTTGATTTCTGCTTTTACAGTCAATTGTTTCATACACAACTCTGCAATATTAATTCTATCTTTCAAGAATTTCCTTTGTCTCTGTCAAAGTCTTATCCATCTCATCACAAATTACATTTAGCTTAGGTGTGACATTTCTCTGCAATGTCTTCATTTCTTTAACATTTCACTATCTATTCCACACTTCTGGTTTCCTTCTATTCTTTCACAACAATCTTGTATGTATTGTTTTTTGCTTTTCTTATGTTTCTTCGCACTTCCTTTGTTAAAGATTTATATTCCTCTTTGTTGTTGTTTGTCACTTTCCATTGTGTTTTCATTTCTCTACGTTGTTCTAGTGTGCCTGCTGTAATCCATCCATTACTGGAACCATGTCTTTAGCTGTTCCTATTAAGAATCTCAAGCCTGTGCAACCAGTTCATCTGGTTTCATCTCCACCTGTACAGTCATCAGGATTTTGAAACGGTTCTTCACTTCTATATTGTATTTTTCTGGTGTTTTTTGTAAGATCAAAGCGGAGTGATCTTTATCCCCTAACTGTCTTATCTTCATGTCTGCTATTAATAATTGATTGTCCGTCTCAGTCAGCACCTGGTAAAGTTTTTGCTGATGTTATACTTGATCTCCACCTTCTTTGCACTAAAATGTAATCTATTTGATTCTTAGTTCTCCCACCAGGTGATGTCCATGTGTAAAGTCTTCTTGGATGGTGTCTAAAAAGTGTTTTAGTGACTATTAGCTCATTTTCCATGCAAAACGCCATTAGATTGTCACCTGCCTCATTTATTTGTCCTATGCTAAATTTCCCTGCAACATATCCTTCATCTTCTGCTCTCTCTCTGTCCCAATCTTTGCATTAAAATCCCCCATTATTAATACAATATCATTTTTCCGTACCTGGTCTATCGTCGTTTGTACTTCCTCTTCTTCTGCTGCTGATGTAGGTGCATATATCTGGATAATTGTTACATTTTTAAGAGTGCCCTCAAGTCTGATAATGAGGATTCAATCGCCTTCTGGATTGTAACCTAGTAATGCTGTTGATGTTAATATGTGCAAGTAAAAAGCCACTCCATTTTTTCCTCCTAATTCTCCACCAGAGTATATAAAGATGTCATCATTCTTGCTCTTGAAGTGTCCTGATCCTTTCCATCGGTGTTCGCAGATTCCCCAAATGTGCATCCCAGTTCTTTTCATTTCATCAGTTATTATTTGATACTTATCTTCAAACATACTTCTCATATTCCATGTTCCTACTCTAATTTTTCTTTTTAGTTTGATGCAGGGGATTTCCTTGGTAACACCGTCTGTCTCACACTCTTCCCCAGTCTTAAAATTAGATCTATCTGGCATGGGGGACTCGCCACTAGATCTTTTTCCTGTCTCACCTTCCAAGTTGCTGTTGAGTTTCTTGGTATATTTCCAGAAAATAGTTTACCACTGCTTTCCTTCTGGGCAGTGACTGTACTAGTCTATGATCGTAGCCATTGTCCCTACATTTAGATCATCTACCTACCATCATAGAATGGTGACCATAACCAATATTATCTGTCGGCTGCTCTCCCATTCCATCTACCACCTGCTCCAATGGCTTCACGTCACCCTGATCGGGGGGCTATAAGGGTACTCCACTTTTCCCAAGGGTGTCACGTAGACTGGCAGAGGTAAGGTCTTACTTCTCCTTTGATAGGGGATATCCTTGCCTCGCTAACCATTCTCTTATCTAAAACGGAAGTAATAATGCACTTTTTCTGTATTTTAGACTTATGTAAACAAGCTAAACAATAAATGCAATTATGTGTGCTACTGACGCTTTTGTCTACCATAGAACACGTCCTCGAAGGACAGCATACGCCTGGGAAACCAACAATATGGTCTAAATAAAATACTTCAAAAGAGAAACAAGATGCAGAGGTTGTGGAAAATATCATCATTTGTGTAAAAAAAAAAACTGGTGGTAATTATATGACCAAAAAAAAAAAGAGCGTTCAATATGAGATGTGTAAATCGTCTTCCTAGATTTTTGCTGGATTGTTTTAGGACATGAGAACGTTATGCTTTCAAATGAAATTTCGAAAGATATTACTTCGCTCGAATTACATATCTACCTATCTTCCTTTACGTATCCACAACAGTCTACTGTAAATATTACTGCAAATGACACAGCTAACTTCAACCTCAGTTTAAAAAAAAATACCTTCTTTCTGGCAAAAAGATTGTTTGAAGAGAAATGTCTATTAACACAAGCAACGCTAGCACATAATTAAGGTAGCTGGTACAAAAGAGACTACAGCAACGTGGTAGGACAGGAAATGGATGATTTGTGAAAACTATATGACTTTTTTTATTATTATATCTGCTGTGTCTCTCTGGTAATCTGTTATTAAACATCATTTCCCAGCATTTTCACTTTCTAAATATCCAGAAAATACTACGAGAGAAGCAATTTGGGGAAATCAGCTAGTAACTTATATCATTTAAATATCATTTAAATTGTATAAAAAATTGTGCATATTGAAACTCTTGAAAATCTAGCGTTGAATTTGTCATATTTTTTCTTACATTTAACTATGGTGTAGTGAAAACATCTGTGGAGAACATACCTCCAGCAGCTTTAGGGTACAAACAGGAGTGAAACAGGGATGTGTACTATCACCAACATTATTTATCTTGGCAGTAGACTGGTTAATGAAGGAGGCAACATCAGACAAACGCAGAGGATTACAATGGACCCTTAACACAGTGTTGGAGGACCTTGACTTTGCGGACGACATTTGTCTATTATCAAGCAGTCACAAAGATATGCAAGATAAAATAAACAAGTTAACCCAGAATGCAAACAACATAGGACTAAAGATCAACGTAGGAAAGACAAAATTAATGAAGCAAAATGTGAACAACAGAAATGTACTCAGAGTAGATAACAAGTTAGTGGAGGAGGTCAACGAATTTGTATACCTTGGCAGCAGAGTAGTAGAAAATGGAGACAGCACAGAGGACATCAACAGCAGACTTACTAGAGCAAACCAGGCTTTTGCAATGCTACAGAATATATGGAAATCAAATAAACTAAGCATAAATATGAAAATCAGGATATTTAAGAGTAATGTTCTAAGTGTACTACTCTATGGTAGTGAATGCTGGAAAATCACCAAAACCATAGAAAACAAGTTGAATTCTTTCCAGACTAAATGTTTACGTAGAATTAAAAAAATATTTTGGCCAAACACCATAAGAAATAACATCTTATTGGCAGAAATGCAGATGAAACCACTGACAACAATTATTGAGGAAAGACGCTGGCGATGGTTGGGACATGTGCTCAGAATGACTGACAACTCACTACCAAAAATAGCACTAAGATGGACACCACAGGGGAACACAAGTAAGGGTAGACCAAAAGAGACATGGAGAAGAACAACAGAAAGGATGTTGAGCAGTAGAGGGCTCACCTGGGCAAGAGCAGAAAAAAAGGCGAAAGACAGGCATTTGTGGAAAACCCTTGCGGAAGCCCCATGTGCCCTGGGCACTTAAAGGTTCAGAGAGAGAGAGAGAGAGAGTGAAAACATGCAACATTTTTACAGCATAGATCAGAATTCTTAACAGCCTATCGCTACAGTTTTAACTCTTTTGCTTCAAAACAACACTGCCTGGGGGAGGTTGGGGGAGGGTTGGTGCAAATCATTGCATTTACAGTGATAATAAGGCAAAGTGTAAATAAAATGAAAAATAGTGCATTTCTAATCCAATGCATGTTTTAAAATTATAGAGTAACTTCTTTCTAGATTTTTAATACCAAAATTTCCACATAAAATTTGTTCTAGCACATCATGAAAAATAAGTCAGGAGTTAAAGAGTTAAATCCCACTCAAAATACTGGTGGTCTTTGTGAAGTTCTTCCAATTTTGTGTTAGTTTCAGAAGTCACATGTTATTTATTGAATACGTTGTCCACGTATCACATCCGTAGACGATTACAGGATAGATGATAAGCAATCAGTTCTCATAAATAAGAACCATTCTCTTCAGTGTTAACAACTTCATTTTAATGCTTGTACTTGTACTTCTACAAACTCGCTGTAACTGCGAGCTGTTGTTCTATGCAGGCGATGTTGTAGAGATGTTGAGGCACAGCATTGTATCGGTGTGGGAGCGGGTTATGGCGGCTACGTTTTTCAGTCCCGGAGTACAGCTAAAAAGGAGGGGGGTGTGCAATACTTCTTTAGCAGACTCCACCACCATGGGTACTATGGCGACCCCTGCCCCGTTAGCCAGGCTATGGCTGTTACTGGGCGTACCACGGGGAGGTGGGACAGGGTCTTGGTCATCAATGGTATGCTAACCCTGACGGTGGCATATCAGCCCGTTTCTGTTTATGTAAATATTTCTTTATCTGCAACTGTAGATCCAAGACTGCTGCACCCTTCCACTGAACTCCGTACAGATTTGATCACAATTTCAAACGCAGAGTGGAAAGAAAAAGATAATGTTTCTATTACCCCATAACTGGTAGGTTGGGACATAAACGATTTCCTGCAATGTTTTGACATTTATGTCGTTGTTTGACCTGATAGCACTGAGGCTGAAAGAACAAACCTTTGCTGGTTCCCCCAACCCCCCATACGTATTTCAGAGTAAGTACCCTCAGAACTGTCTATTATATTTAGGAGATCTCTCTGTAATCATCCCTGTCGCCTTTGTTTCTTTTGCCTTTGTTTACCGTGCGACTGTACTATACCATACTATATCAGCATTCAGAATTTGTTGGTGTATTTTACATTTTCTCCGACATTGACACAGGAGCATGTCAGTTATCTTCTTCGAGCACTGCTGGGGTAATCTTACTTTCGCGCAATGTTTTTTTTTTTTTGCTTTTTAAGTGGAAAAGCTGGTGATGGCAACAGCGCCTTTCTGTTCTCAGAGTTTGTTGTATGGTTCAGCTATGCAGAATTTTTGGGTACTGAATGATCCAAGAGTGAATTTGACAGATGCAGGATTTTTGGATACTGAATGATCCAAGAGTGAATTTGACAGATGCAGGATTTTTGGATACTGAATGATCCAAGAGTGAATTTGACAGATGCAGGAATTTTGGGTACTGAATGGTCCAAGAGTGAATTTGACAAATTTTCTTGGAGTAAATTTCTGAACATTGTTTAAACCATCTTTAAAGACGCTTCTATCTATTTCAGACAGTCATTTTTTTCAGATTTTAGATGAGCTCGTTTGATATGGTTTATTCAAGAGCTGTGTTAGTTTTCTGAAGACATGTTAGCATCCCTCGTGTCAGCACTTTAAAAATTGTTTGGAACACAGTGAAGGACATGTTCTGGAATCTGGACCCCACTGCCACATGGACACTCGTCTGTGTGAGACATTTTAAGTCGATGTAGGCGGCTTAGTAGTCTGCAGTGGCCTGTCCTTAGGCGGAAGAGGATAGACACGGACAGAGGACACAAGCTTAGCTTGGGGGAAAAGTTTTGGGGCTCCTGTCATTATCTGGAGAGGACTGCGGGCTTTGCCATGTCGACAGGAATCAGGTTCATATGTGACCAACAACCCGAACGCAGAAGAAGAAGTAGAAGAAGAAGTAGAAGTAGAAGAAGAAGAAGAAGAAGAGGAAGGAACACATTGGCCCATCACGCAGTCTCACATTTACTATATGAGCTTACCACAAATCTGTCTTCTGATGTCCGAGGTGAAGCCTTTTTAAAGAATGTTTTCTAGAATGCAAAAAGCCTTCTTCTTCTTCTTCTTCCTCTTCTTCTTCTTCTTCTATTCAATGCGCTGAATGAGTTTTGCAACATTGTCTTCAAACTAAACATTGCTGGGAAATGTGTTTGACCAGTTGAAGAGATTTGACAGTCCTAACTGGTATTTTTTTATCTACCATTTCCCATGCGGTTGCAGATTTGATTTTCATTCATGAGGGCATCTTTGTTTTCTGCTTCTCTCTTATTGCTGTGAACTATGATATTGGCCTTTTTATTTATGGAGCACTTTTGATTTTTAAAAAGTTAGTTTCGCTATAGCTTTCTAATTCTTATTTTAACGTGACCTTGTCAAACGCCGTGAAAGAGGGGACGTAATGTGCTGCAGGACAACAGAGGTAAAAGAATCAGCGGAACCTGGAAGCAGGATGTGGAGTTCTCTAGCCCATCTAACTTAATCTTGTTCCCACCGGTGGTGAAGTCAGGTAAGAAGTGTGCTTATTTTAGTTTACTACGAACATAAAATCAGACTATTGTAACTTAAGTACCTGTCAATCAAGTCGTCTGAGTGGCGAGGTGGTTAGTGTACTTGCCTCTCATAGTCAAGGACAGTTGTTCGAATCCGGCCGGAGACACCCCACTCAACCATCTCTAGATTGGGGTGCCCTGGTTCTTCTGAAGCTTGGGAAGAAAACGCAGTCAGGAATGATGATGACGAGATACCCCTCTAGTGGGTAAGCAAATCAAGGAAACTACCCATACTACATCTCTTGGGTGCCTCCATAACGTAACCTTTGTCTTTTCTTGTACTTTTTAACTTTCAGCTAGAAGTTTTGCTTCGGGATTCGAAGTGTTGCAACTAACTACCAGTGTGATGTTGCAACAAAAAACAAAATTAATGAAAATTTCCACATTTTGTCCTTACTTTTAATTACACTTTACACTTCTTGAGAATTTCTAACTAATTAACTACGATTATCATTTTTGGTTTTTGCAATTTTTCATTCCTTTCAAGTTGTCATTGCTGGAAAAAATGATAAATTTAATCTTTCGTTTAGTCGGACTAACTACGGACATCTGTACTAAACTACTGGCAGGATCTCAAGGACTGACTGGTATCAAGCTGGACTAACTACGGACATCTGTACTAAACTATTGGCATGATCTCAAGGACTGACTGGTATCAAGCTGGACTAACTACGGACATCTGTACTAAACTATTGGCATGATCTCAAGGACTGACTGGTATCAAGCTGGACTAACTACGGACATCTGTACTAAACTATTGGCAGGATCTCAAGGACTGACTGGTATCAAGCTGGACTAACTACGGACATCTGTACTAAACTATTGGCAGGATCTCAAGGACTGACTGTTATCAAGCTGGACTAACTACGGACATCTGTACTAAACTATTGGCAGGATCTCAAGGACTTACTAGTATCAAGCAGGACTGAACAAACATTGACGATATTCTAATAAGAGAGCAGAAAATGATGAAAGCGACACAAGCAGCGAGATCATATCAATCAAAATGTCTTTGTGCATTTTATTGCTTTTCTTCATTTATTGAACAATTATGACAAAATGATTAAAATTGTTACTGTAAAAAAAAGTCTCTACACAACAGTTCTTTACTACATACACCAAACCATTAAGAACGAATGTAGCAGAAATCGTCATTAGGGAAAAAAAAGAAGTAACCTAACGGAGATATTCAAAACTGAAATGTTATTTGTTTTATTAACAATTCCTCCACATAAACGTATAAAATACACTGGACAGTTCCTTAAATAATGACACATAATGTGGCTGCCCCGCCTTTTTGGATTCGTTTTCTAAAACTATCTGACACCTCTAAACGTGATATTGCTAAAGGTCTGTGCGTCCACGTTTGGCAGAGAGACACGCCAGAAGTGGATTCAAAAGCTTGGGTCGTACTGGATGTTGAGTGACGGCAATAGAAATCTTATCCTGTGATAGTTTATGTCGTTTTCGTTTTTGTTTTTTGTTTTTTTGTTTACTGTATGAGGAGCCTGAATGTTTGTTTGAAGAATACAATTTACAGTCATATTAATTATATGGGATCAGAATTGTAGGTAGCAGAACATGGGAGGGGGGACTATATATTGTTTAGTAAGCTTTTACAGAGTTGATATAGTAGTAGACCACAACACTGTGTCTATAGACTGGCTTGTCTCAACTGGCTTCTCTCAACTGGCTTCTCTCAAATGGCTTCTCTCAAATAAATATTACAAGTTTAAGACTGATTATCAATATATGAACAATACTGTATATGTCCTAACAACAATCAATATCTGGACAGTTTATGTTTTAACAACAATCAATATCTGGACAATATATGTTCTAACACCAATCAGTATCTGGACAATACTGTATATGTCCTAACAACAATCAGTATCTGGACAATATATGTTCTAACAAAAATCAATATCTGGAAAATATATGTCCTAACAAAAATCAATATCTGGAAAATATATGTCCTAACAAAAATCAATATCTGGACAATATATGTTTTAACAAAAATCAATATCTGGACAATATATGTTCCAACAAAAATCAATATCTGGACAATATATGTTCTAACAAAAATCAATATCTGGACAATATATGTTCTAACAAAAATCAATATCTGCACACTATATGTTTTAACAACAATCAATATCTGGACAATATATGTTATAACAAAAATCAATATCTGGACAATATATGTTGTAACAACAATCAATATCTGGATAATATATGTTCTAACAACAATCAGTTTCTGGACAATATATGTTCTAACAACAATCAATATCTGGACAATATATGTTCTAACAACAATCAATATCTGAACAGTATATATTCTAACAAGAATTGATATCAGGACAATATATGCCCTAACAAAAAGGGCTAAAAGTCCATTGAATCTATCACCGTTATATGCAGAAGATAAAATGATTAATAATATCGTGATTGCACGAGAGAAACGATATGTAAGGAAATACATGTTAGAAATACAAAAGGCATCATTTTGATAAGTTATGAAAAAATTAACTGCGTGCACTTTGTGAAAAAATATTGATATCTACATTTCATAATAATAATAATAATAATTTTAATAATAATAATAATCGCCTTTCACTCCCTTGAGAGCTTTGACCACGGATAAATGAATGATAAATGTGTACCCCTCCAGGCATGTTATCATCATCATTATCGCCTTTCACTCCATTGAGAACATAGGCCACGGATAAAGGCTCTCAAGTAATCCCTGTTCTTGGAATTATTCTGTGTTTCCTTCCATGTGCATCCCTTGTCTCTGAGCACTGTCATAATTTCTCTTCTCCAAGTAAGTCTAGGTCTTCCTCGTTTTTGATTTCCTTGAGGATTCCATGTCAGTGCCTGTCTTGCTATGATGATGTTGGGTTTCCTCAGAGTGTGGCCAATCCACCTCCACTTGCTAGACATCATTTATTTACATTTAATGCAGGAAGTAAACTACATTTTACTAGTACATCTGTTTTCAAAAGATTACAACAGCTACTGTCCAAATAAAAAAAAAAACTCTAGCTGTGGATTAAAGTTTGCATTATTGGTATTTTCTTGTCATCTTATTGTATATGTTTTGTTTTTCAAATTCGAAGTGCTCGTGTTCAACATTTTCTGCAGTTTTAAGATAAAAAACAAATTCCTAGAGTTATTTTTTAAATAGGTGGTCATTTAAAAAATCATCCTATGTTTATGTAATGAGTGAAAGCTGGGCAACTATGCCAAAATAACAATGTCATTAGTCTCAGCTTTTGAGATATTTCCTTTAGTCAGAAAGTTAAATATGTTCATTTTTCCAAAATTTGTGATCAGAAGTGCGATCCAGGAAATGTAAAAAAAAAAAAATCTAGAACATATCTCGATAGTCTTTGTTTTGAGACACAGATCGTCTGCCAGCCATTGTCCCATACTCTGACTTTTGGGGTTTTGCCTGGTCACTTTCACCTTCTGCACTACCTGGGCAGCTTTTGCTTTGTGTCCGATGGGAGCGAGTTGAGGCAATGTAGGGCATATTGCCATGTTGTTTATCCTTTGTCGTACTCCCATTACCTCATCTCTCACGAAATCTCTTGCATCCACTTCGTGCTTATCTGTGTCTGTTTGGGGACATTTTGTACCGCTCTCTTTTACAAGGAGGATACCAAAAAAGCTAAGTCTTTTCTTTAACCTATTTTTCGTGTTTTTATCCGTGGTGTTGTTTTTGCATGTACATCTTGAAAAAAACCTTTGCCGAAATATTGGATTTTTAAATGTTTTTCATTCTTATGTGTTCATCTTACTTTCTGTCACTCTTGTGCCCACAGTCTTCATTGGAGGGAGGCTCCTCACTCACCCAACGCCAACCCATACACCTCCGTCTACCTTCATTACTAGAACCAGTTTTACCGCAGTCGTCGTTCTCTTATCGGGGTCTTGTGGGAACCAACAAACTTTCTCTACATTTTCCTGATCTGCTCTTTAGCTTTTGTATAAGTCTACAACTGTGTTGCTTGCTGCTTTCTCAGCTTTAGCTGTTCTTGGCCTGGTTGCCTTTGGCTATCTGTTTGATGCCATTACATGACTCTTCCATCAGTAGCCCTGGAATCTTACCGCATTATGAAACCAATCAATTCTGCAATGCCATTTTGCCTAAGTGTACCCCTTCAGGCATGTTATCATCATCATTATCGCCTTTCACTCCCATGAGAGCATAGACCTCGGATAAAGGCTCTCAAGTCATCCCTGTTCTTCAAATTACTCTCTACTTCCTTTTATGTGTACCCCTTGCCTCTGGGCACTGTCATAATTTCTTTCTTCCAAGTAAGTCTAGTTCTTCCTCGTTTTCTATGATGATGTTGGGTTTCCTCAGAGTGTGGCTGATCCACCTCCACTTGCTAGACATCATTTATTTACATTTAATGCACGAAGTAAACTACATTTTACTAGTACATCTGTTTTCAAAAGACTACAACAGCTAATGTCCAAATAAAAAAAAATCTAGCTGTGGATTAAAGTTTGCATTATTGGTATTTTCTTGTCATCTTATTGTATATGTTTTGTTTTTCAAATTCCAAGTGCTCGTGTTCAACATTTTCTGCAGTTTTAAGATAAAAAACAAATTCCTAGAGCTATTTTTTAAATAGGTGGTCATTTAAAAAATCATCATGTGTTTATGTAATGAGTGAAAGCTGGGCAACTATGCCAAAATAACAATGTCATTAGTCTCAGCTTTTGAGATATTTCCTTTAGTCAGAAATTTAAATATGTTCATTTTTCCAAAATTTGTGATCAGAAGTGCGATCCAGGAAATGTAAAAAAAAAAAAAAAATCTAAAACATATCTCGATAGTCTTTGTTTTGAGACACAGATCGTCTGCCAGCCATTGTCCCATACTCTGACTTTTGGGGTCTTGACTGGTCACTTTCACCTTCTGCACTACCTGGGCAGCTTTTGCTTTGTGTCCGATAGGAGCGAGTTGAGGCAATGTAGGGCATACTGCCATGTTGTTTATCCTTTGTCGTACTCCCATTACCTCATCTCTCACGAAATCTCTTGCATCCACTTCGTGCTTATCTATGTCTGTTTGGGGACATTTTGTACCGCTCTCTTTTACAAGGAGGATACCAAAAAAGGTAAGTCTTTGTTTTTTAACCTATTTTTCGTATTTTTATCCGTGCTGTTGTTTTTGCATGTACATCTTGAAAAAAACCTTTGCCGAAATATTGGATTTTTAAATGTTTTTCATTCTTATGTGCTCATCTTACTTTCTGTCACTCTTGTGCCCACAGTCTTCATTGGAGGGAGGCTCCTCACTCACCCAACGCCAACCCATACACCTCCGTCTACCTTCATTACTAGAACCAGTTTTACCGCAGTCGTCGTTTCTCTTATCGGGGTCTTGTGGGAACCAACAAACTTTTCTCTACATTTTCCTGATCTGCTCTTTAGCTTTTGTATAAGTCTAAGGAACAATTTTTTATAAATAGGAAACTACGAGGTTTTGGTACGGTAAAGTAAGATAACAAATATTGTAGGATTAAACCTCGAAAAAATCGTAGACAAAGCACTTTAGTGAGACGTGAGAGAAAGAAAAATCACAAGAGAATTACCTGGGATTCGAACACGGACTCCGGTAGGACGAGCAGCCGTCTAGCCACGAGAGAACAGCGTACTATCGACTTAGCCAACTAGCACCCCAAAAAAGGTGTTTTGTTGACATAGTCTTTAGCAACTGGTCAGCAGACATGAGAGATCGTGACACCCGGAAAGAAACGAGGTCGTGACATCCACTCTAGAGGTCGGTCACGTCCTAAACACGCCTCTCTCTTTTTGTATAAGTCTACAACTGTGTTGCTTGCTGCTTTCTCAGCTTTAGCTGTTCTTGGCCTGGCTGCCTTTGGCTATCTGTTTGATGCCACTACATGACTCTTCCATCAATAGCCCTGGAATCCTACCGCATTATGAAACCAATCAATTCTGCAATGCCATTTTGACTAAGTGTACCCCTTCAGGCATGTTATCATCATCATTATCGCCTTTCACTCCCATGAGAGCATAGACCTCGGATAAAAGCTCTCAAGTCATCCCTGTTCTTCAAATTACTCTCTACTTCCTTTTATGTGTACCCCTTGCCTCTGGGCACTGTCATAATTTCTTTCTTCCAAGTAAGTCTAGTTCTTCCTCGTTTTCTATGACATGTCAGTCAGCAGTAAATCTTTAACTACACTTTTTACTCTTGCCGTTAGCTGAACGAGCTTCTAGTTACCAGTTTAAGAAGCTTCTGTAGGGGAAAAAAATGAAACACAAGAAGATAGCTGGCAGAAACATCCAGGTAATACAACGTTTTTGACGTGCTACATGCATGCTGTGATAATGATATTTATGTCTGCCGTAAAGCAAGACCGTTTCGTTCTTCTTCTGTTTTTATATAGAATATCTTGGATAACATAAGCAGCAATTAAAATTGTTAGATTATACTGGAGCTCAACAAATGCATTTTAAACGGATTTGTGAAGCTTGGGACGGAAGGAACTATTTGTTTTTTTAAAAAAATCAACATAGATTTAAGCTTGATTTGTTCTACAGGTAATATGTGTACTGAATACAAGCCCTAGGTTTGGTGTAGATGTAAATGAATACAGTGTGCAAATTTTATACATAAATGTATTACGTCTTATGTATTCTCAGTGGATTTTTATTCATGCTGTGTCCTGAGACATATATTGTTGCATGAAGTAAGACAATAGTAAGAATGTATCTGTGCAAAAGAAGGGATGGCGACTGCAGTAAAACTGGTTAATATAAATAAGGTAGATAGAGGTGTATGGTGCAGTTTTACAAAGTGAGGGAGGAAGTGAGCAAGGTGAGAAAAAAACGAATATAAAGTATGAGAATGTATAAATGAAAAACATACAACATCCGATATTTCGGCGTGAGCCTTATTCGAGGATACATGCAAAAACAAAATACAAACATATATAACTTATCTGAAGCGTCTTGCTCTCAGTAAAGCGGAAATGTGTGTGGAAGAAGGAGGAGGAGGAAAAAAAATTATTCATTTATGTTATCATGTGCAAACGTTGCGGTTTGAAGTACATAGGGGAAACTGGCTTACGGTTAGGAGATCGATTTCGCCAGCATCTCAGTGATATTTCTAAGAGGGCCTGGACACCTGTGGCTAAACATTTTTGCCTTGGTAACCACAGGGGCAAACAGGACATTTCGGTTAGTGCGATCCGCTCTTGTTCTGCAGATGTACGATTTCGGAGGGTCCTAGAACAGCGCCTTATTTTCCAGACTGGCTGTCTCCACCCAGCTGGAATTAACAATGTTTTCAGCTTTCTGTAACTTCTTTATTTTTCCACTGGCCTTTTTTATACTCTACTTTCTTTCTCTATGCTACCCCTCCCTACCACCATCCTATTTCCTTCTCTGCCAACATATTGATCTTGTCCCATTCACCAGTTTTACATTTCCTCCCTGTAGGTGTTTAAGTTCTTCATTCATTATCTCTCGCGTCCTCTTTTCTCTCCCCTTTCCCCCACCCCCACCCCCTACACCTCTAGCGGCTATCATGTTTCTATTGTTTTCTCCCAACCCCTTTCTCCCACTTGTTCTCCTCCTCTCTCCGCTTCTTCGCTATGATTGGCTATATCGGGAATCTTTTGTCTGTAGGCAACAGTTTTTTTTCCTCCTCCTCCTTCTTCCACACACATTTCCGCTTTACTGAGAGCAAGACGCTTCAGATAAGTTATATATGTTTGTATTTTGTTTTTGCATGTATCCTCGAATAAGGCTCACGCCGAAATATCGGATGTTGTATGTTTTTCATTTATACATTCTCATACTTTATATTCGCTTTTTTCTCACCTTGCTCACTTCCTCCCTCACTTTGTAAAACTGCACCATACACCTCTATCTACCTGTGCAAAAGAAGGCAATCGTAAAATTACAGTTGTGTGAAGCAAGACAACTACTGTTGAATGATGTAAGACAAGTGTACAATGCTGGCGAGAATCTTCAGATGCCGAGCGTGAAGTGAAATTCCTCTCGGCCAAAGAATAAAATGCGAAAAAGCAATTAGGGTTGCCGTGCGGCGCCGATGTGAAAAGGTGACGGAAAGGATAAAGTGAAGTTTAATCGGTATGTTCATTAGTCTCGAGGCGAGAGCTACACATACCACAACACCTCTTCTCTACAGGCCTGCCACGTCCGATATACACAGATACTGGTGAAATATGCCTAAACCGGCTTAAACCGGGGGTGAACCTTGATGGCTACGCATGTCACGATACATCCACTCTAGAGGTCGGTCACGTCCTAAACACGCCCATAATGGGATAATACGCATAAACCGACTGAACCCAGGTGTGGCACTTACTAGAGGCGAGGATTCGTCTTCTTGGACAAAAGCTTCGTCCTGGTCACAAGGGTAGCGGCCACAACCACAAACTACTGAAGTCGGAAAACTGGACCAGTGCAGTCTAGATAGGCAACCACTTCTCATCCGGCGGGGATGTATGTGTATCCTAATCACGCTGAGGTTTTCCGGTGAGAAAGTCCAACGCTGGGCTAGATAGGCAACAACCTCTCACCTGGCGGGGATATGATGATATCCAATACACATCGATGTTTTCCGGTGAGAAAGTCCAACCCTAGACTAAACTGGTGCAATGAAAACCACGGTGTCACGCAATCCTGCTTCTGAGACACATCAAGAATACAGGCTCAAGCCCTGCGATACTCTGAATCTCTTGTAGTCCTCTCGGGGATCTCGTGTGGTCCTTCCGGGGATTCTTTTTCTTCTTCTTCTTCGTTCGCTTCTACCACCAAAACCGCATTGTGATCCTACTGAATTTACGCCTGTGGTCCTCGTTAGGTCCCGTGGTCCCCTGTGTGGTCCCCGAAAAGACCACATGAGATCCACGAGAGGACCACAAGGGGTTCAGAGTATCACAGGCTTTAGCCTGTATTCTTAGTGTGTCTCGGAAGCGGGATTGCGTGACACCGTGGTTTTCATTGCACCAGTTTAGTCTAGGGTTGGACTTTCTCACCGGAAGACCTCGGCGTGTTTATGATATCAGTGCATCCCCGCTGGGTGAAAGGCGGTAGCCCACCCAGGCCAGAGTTGGACTTTCTCACCGGAAAACCTCGACGTGTTTTGAGATACCTGTGTATCACCGCCGGGTGAGAGGTGGTTGCCCATCCAGTTCAGAGTTGGACTTTCTCACCGGAAAACCTCAGTGTGATTATCATACGCAAACATCCCCGCCGGGTGAGAGGTGGTTGCCTATCTAGACTTCCCTGGTCCAGTGTCTCCGACTTCAGCATTTTTCGGTCGTGGCCGCTACTCTTCCTAGTTGTGACCAGGATGGAGCTTTTGTCCAGGAGGACGAATCCTCGCCACTAGTGACTTCTACCCCTGGGTTGAGCCGGTTTAGGCATTATCCCAGTATGGGCGTGTTTGGGACGAGACCGACCTCTAGAGCAGAGGTACTGTGACATGCATAGCCTTCAAGATTCACCCCTGGTATGAGCCGGTTTAGGCAAAATTCACCAATATGAGTGTATATCAGGCGTTACCGACCTCTAGAGCGGAGGTGGCATGACATGTCTAGCCATCAAGTTCCACTTTTGTTGTGTGCCGGTTTAGGCATATTTCACCAGTGTAGGTGTATTTCGGACGTGGCCGGCCTCTAGAGCAGAGGTGCCGTGGTATAGCTCTCGTAGCGATACTACTGGACATACCGGTTAAACTTCACTTTCCACCACCTTTTTCCATCGGCGCCGCACAGCAACCTTTATTTCTTTTCCGCATTTACTTCCTTAACCGGGAGGAGCTTCACTCCACGCGCAGCATTTGAAGAGTCTTGCCAGCAGTGTCTTAACCTCTGGGACAAGCCGGTTCATGCATTTCACCCGACATGACTGCACTCAGGACGTGGCCGACCTCCAGACCAGAGGTGCCGTGATTTGACTGTTTGCTTCGCTTTATCCTTTCTACCACCTTTTCCGCAGTGATGCTGCACGGCAACCTCATTTGCACCTTTCTTCATTGGCCGGGAGGAGCACCGCTCCACGCACGGCAGCTGAAAAATCTCGCCAACAGCGGACCACAGGAGTAAATTCAGTAGGATCACGGGGCGGTCTTGGTGGTAGAAGTGAACTAAGAAGAAGAAGAAGTAAGATAACTGGTACGTGATGTAAATAAATGATAAAACGATTACTGTTGTGTGAAATAAGACAATCATGTGACTATTTTTGGGTCAGATAAAAATCGTAAGACAACTGTTTCATGAAATAAGACAATCGTATGGTTACTGTTGTGTGAAGAAAGACAGCTATAAGACTACTGCTATGTGAAATAAGACGGTTGTAAGACTACTACTTTATGAACGAATGCATTCGTAAGGCTTTTTTCTCTGTTTCTAACCAAAGCTCGTTTAACATGATGAAGTTTTGATTCACATTTGTATTATTATTTGTACCTTCATCCTATATGGGACTGAGATTACAAGAGAAAACTCTAGTGATACAAAGGTCTGATGAAGAGAAGCAACGAAGAAGCGTTTTGTTCCTCATTCTGCCTTTCCTTCTTCGATTAATACAATCACTGTCAGGAATTTTTTTTGCAAGAACAGCTCATGTTACAGCTCAGACTATCGCTGCTGGCGAGATTCTTCAGCTGCCGTGCGTAGGGTGAAACTACTCTCGGCCAATGAAGAAAAATGCTATTAGGGTTGCTGCGCAGCGCCGTCGTGGAAAAGGTGAAGGATTAAATGAAGTGACCAGTAGTCTCTAGGTCAGGACTACTCAAATCACGGCACCTCTGCTCTATAGGCCGGCCACAGCCTATACACACCCATACTGGGGGAGATTGCCTAAACCGGCTTAACTCAGGGGTTAAGACACTGCTTGCGAGATGCTCCGGCTGTCGCGCGTGGAGTGAAACTCTTTCCGGCCAAAGAAGAAAATGCGAAAATGCGACTGGGGTTGCCGGGTGGCGCTGCTGTGAAAAGTTGATAGAAAGGTTAAAGTGAAGTTTAATCGGTATGTCCAGTAGTCTCGAGGCGAGAGCTACTCATACCATGGCACCTCTTCTCTAGAGGCCGGCCACGTCCTATATACACAGATACTGGTGAAATATGCCTAAACCGGCTTAAACCGGGGGTGAAACGTGATGGCTATTCATGTCACGGTACCTCCGTTCTAGAGATCGGTCATGTCCTAAACACGTCCATGCTGGGATAATACACCTAAACCTATTTAACCCAGGTGTGAAACTTACTAGAGGCGAGGATTCGTTCTCCTGTACAAAAGCTCCGTCCTGGTCACAACTAGGAAGGGTAGCGGCCACAACCATAAACTGCTGAAGTCGGAAACACTGGACCAGTGCAGTCTAGATAGGCAACCACCTCTCACCCGACAGGAATGTATGCGTATCCTAATCACGCTGAGGTTTTCCGGTGAGAAGTCCAACTCTGGACTGGATGGGCAACAACCTCTCACCTGGCGGGGATACAATGGTATCCCAAAACACATCGAGGTTTTCCGATGAGAAAGTCCAACTATAGATTAAACTGGTGCAATGAAAACCACGGTGTCACGCAATCCCGCTTCTGCGACCCACGAGAATACAGGGTCAAGCCGTGCGATACTCTGAAACTCTTGTGGTCCTCTCGTGGATCTCGTGTGGTCCTGTCAGGGACCACTCGAGTAAATTCAGTAGGATCACGGGGTGGTCTTGGTGGTAGAAGCGAACGAAGAAGAAGAAGAAGACTACTTTGATTTCTCTTTCTCTCTCTCATTTTTCTGTGTGTGTGTGTGTGTAAGTGTGTGTGTGTGTGACTATTCCGACAAGTAGGAGGTAATGGGTTATCCGAATGTTCTGTAGGTTAATGAATTCTTCTCCTTTTCTCCTATAATTAATACTTATCCTCTCTTACTCCATCTCCCCATCTCATATTTCCAGCCAACCCAGGCTGTATGTCCCACAACCACTCTCATTCTCTCCTTAGCAAACAAGCAAATTATCTACACAGTGATACAAAGCCAAATGAATCATAGTAGTAATATCATATCAAGCGTGGAAACATACTAAGAAGTGCATAATAACGACGATATATATATATATATATATATATATATATATATATATATATATATATATATATATATATATATACACGCAATAATAGTCAAAGTTACGAAGATATCCATGTCAAATGAGGTACAATTTTGTTTAACATATCTCCACCCACTCTTGTACACTCTTTGTTTAGTATGGCCGGTTATTCACTCAATACTGATATATGTCAAGTTCAGTAAATACGTTTACGGTTCATAGTAGCAGGTCAGTGCTCAGTGTACTAGGTTCAGATATTGTATGGTCGGTTTGCCCATTCTTTTGTCATGCATATATATATATATATATATCATAGTAGTAGACCAGTACACAATGTACTAGATTCACATTACACATCACATACACATAATCACATACTTCTCTTAAATTGTACACTCATATATTTTGTACTTTCGTACATCTTCTTTCGACCTTAAACCTTCTTACGTGTGTTTGTACAACTGCACCTCTTCTCTCGACTTTATGTCTTATTCTGTTTGTTTGTACTACAGTGCTACTTTATGTGTTGTTATGTTCTACCCTTCTACCTATTCTCACTTCTTTATATCCCACTCTGTTTATTTGTACCATTATACCTATTCTCTCGATTTTACGTCTTCTTCAGTATGTACTTTAGCATCACCAGGCTGCAAATGATATATACAACGAAAAATAATAAACAGTCGCTAATTGTCTAGTAAGAAACATAAACTGCAACACATACATACTATAATATCTACTCACGTGAGTCAATGGGTCAGAGGAGACCATAGCTCCTTGCAGCCAAACATCATTCTCACCACAGTTCACGAGTAACTTACTAGACTGAGGACTTCAACACTGTTCCACGCACGAAAACATTCTGTCACAGCAAAAAAGCTCCTCCACTATAGACAGCCGCCAGCTCAGCTCCGGCGTCGACTCACAACTGGAGGATCTTAATCTGTTTTACCCATATATACTACGCGCCCCGGAATTTTCCATTCCTAAAATGAAGATATTCCTGTTGTTTCTTTACACTAAAATTTTCCATTCTTATAACAAAAGCCGACTGGCCAACGCGTGAGGAGACCAACAGCCTTGGCATAGAATAGGAAGTTCTGACATTGAACTGTCTAAGCGACAAACTATACTATTCAATTCTACAACGCTGACAAACGTCATCTTTGTTCTCAATGGCAGGGCATCCTGAAAGACTACATGCAAGTGTCAAAGTTATGGTCTAGGTAGTCGTCTGTTTTAACATATTTTTAACAACTATCTCGCGCTCACAGAATGAATCTCATGTTTTGGGGTTTTTTTATAATCACATAAGTATTATTTATTTAATCTGCAAACCGCTCAGTATTTTGCATTGATAAACACAATGATTAAGAACTTAATATTGTTCTTGTCTGGCTTTTACCTGTGAAAAGACTTATCACGGATTTATAAAACTTAGCGGACATGAGAATGTAGATAAAGAAATCAGCGGTCGCGTTGATTCCCATCAGTAACTCTTCCAGATTTAGTAGAAGATTTTTATTCTGACTGCCTCTGGCGTGTCATGACTCACGAAAATATAAAAGTAAATCATATTTCCTGGAATATTATAACAGCTGTAGACAATGCAGACAATCAGTAACATACGAGAGATCTTGGCGTCCCCGTTTTTTAATTTACTCGATGTCATAGTCTGGCGTTGCTTGGTTAACTGTCGTAGTTTGTATGCTATAACACAACAATTTCCAGCAACCAAAAGACATAATAAAACAAATACGCTGTTTAGAAGAATATCTTCAAAGATTTTAAAAATTATTCTATTCTTCTGATACCAGTCAGTATGGCGTTCAAATGGAAGAGTCCGGTTGAAAAAATCGTTGAAAGTCCATCTAACTTCACGATACGCCACTAACCAAGGGCTCAAGATAATTATCCACAAGACGTACGTACAAATCAAAATGACACACATTCTTCCACGAGTGATCCAACGAGAGACTTTCAGAGGGAAAACAACTACCAGAAACCTTTCTATTGAGATGATAACGATGTGAGACAAACCGATCATCATGGACAAACGACCACATATATAAACATAAGTTACCGCATATGGCCGGTAGATATGACCAAGAATAGGCTTAATTTCCCCCAAAATGCAAAACATCTTTTGTATAGATAGACTCAAAAGATAAAACAGATCACAGGCAGATAAGGACAATAAGAGAATGTTACTGGTGTCCTTGAACCCAATACGAGACATAACAATCATAGTTAGAATATTTCCGAATATACCAACAAAAGCAACTATATGGACGAGGTAACAGTTTATCATAGTCTTAAAGACTGTTATCACCTCCAAGTTAAAACTTGTCTCCTCCGGCTCCATAATTTCTTATATCACTGTTAGTGACAGGTAGGAAATGTGATATAGAATCACGTTGTGGTAAGTACTCTTCGAATGTAACAGTACATATGTTAAAACTTTCACTTTTGTCAAGTCTTAATGACCTCTTCTGATATACGCTTCTGATATTTATTGTTTATATTTAAGTGTATTGCTCCTGTGTGACCATCAGGCATCAAGCATGAGGTGAGGACTGAAATGTTTATAGAAACAATCCGCTCCCTGCGTTTCTTTCCAAGAGTACGTTTAGCAAAGGAATTAAAATCATAACCAAGACAGGCAAAATACAACGTTTAAAACCTGGCACAAACTGATTTTTAATGTCCTTCCTTCTTTTTCATCTTGCAGGCATTCTGTCAGTTTAAATGGAAATGCCTCGTATACGATTATGTTTCACAGAATGTGTAGTTATTTCTAAGAAAATAAAATCTGATTAAATAATGGAACCGAAAATACTTGAAGCTATACCTAGCAACAATAATCTAAAGTATAATGAGACCAGCTAATTATATTCAGGCAACGATCATTATAACTCTGATTCCATCAGTAAAATTAGACTGGACACAGAGCACTTCCTCTTTCATAAATATATTCACATAGAAGGGAAATTAGCACAAAAGTCAATATCGACTTCACTGTCAGAGAAACTATATCAGTGAGAAATCAAACAGAATTGAATTGTCATTTTTCTGAGATAAATGCTGATAATTATCTGCTATAATCTTGCCCATTTGTCTTCTAACATGAGACAAAATGTACAAGATTATACGAAAGTATAAGAAAGAAAAAGAAAAGAAAATTATTTCACTGATTTCAATTTATAATTCTCTTAATTTCCCGGATGGATATAGACCATCTAAGCTTCTCATGTATATCTGAACAATAACTGTGACTGTGCTGTCATCCGTTCCACACTTCTAGAATTTCAGACTACCTTCAATTACGCTGTGAGTTAATACTATTATCAAGGGAATATCTTATCTCCGGAGAAAGAAATTGATTCTTTTATAAAGAAAATAAAGCCAACAGTGTAAAAGCCGGCACGTTAGATCAGAGATGATATACGTTTAAGGATACACGCGTCTGTACACTTTCAGAATTAGATCATTAATCTCTAATAGCTATGCGATAGATTACACATTTGCATTTTTAAACAAATATTTCAAACCTAAAGTTTTTTACTTTAATTTACATTTTCTCCAGAACTGTGAACCGGAGAGTTAAGTTAGCCACGTTATGAAAAACTGTTCGGTAAAACTATTCCGTATTCAAAGATTAATAACATTTTCCAATTCTTTGAATAAGATCACTTCAAAGATTGTTCAGAGTAGTTTCATGCGTCATAAGCCACATCCTGTACAAACTGCAGAAAAAAGTTGTGTTGTCTGTACCTAGTCCATAGCTTGTCACTGTACAGAGTAACAAAGAAAATAACAATGTGTGTAAAAGACAAAAAAACATAACATGATTCTTGTAAATTTACTTTATCATTATTTCGTCAATTGATTTATAATAACTGACATAGTTAAAGTGAACAGTCTTACTATGATACAGAACTGTAAAACACCACTAATGATTTCATTGCTAAAAATACACTTATCAAAACTGATCCTATTAATGGTACTTACTAGTCTATTACATGCAGTATGTAATCCAGTCAGGAGGAACGAACTTTGACAATTAACATCTGCGTCAGTGTGATCACCTCTGTGTAAATAGGCAAGGAGCAACTACCATGACGGAGTTCGGAAAGCAGAGATTACGGGACTTTAGTTCTTGAAAACGCAGAACTCACCAGGAAAGATGTTGTTGTTCTGTCTGCTTGATGCTGTGAACACTATGTCCTGTTAACCTGTTGTTATGGCGATGTTGAGACACAGAATCGTGTCGAATTCGGATGGGGAGTGAGTTTTATTTTGTGTCAGTCCCTTACTGGAGATAAAAAGTAGGCCGTGTGCAATACTTCTTTAGTAAACTCAACTGCCAGGAGATATCTATCCCTGTCTCGCTTGTCAGGCCGGGCTTGTTACTGAGGAAACCAAAGAAAAGTTAGGCCTGTGGTTCTTAAGTAAACATGTCAGCCATGGGTCGATGACTGACAACACCAGGAAAACAATATCAGTTTCTCAGACAACGAACTCGTAAACTGAACTAGGCTATGAAGAAAAGACAGCATGTTAAACATCTGGTGAATCTTATACTATTCCTCGGCGCTTCACGGATCTGCTCAATATCATAAATACATAATCGTAATTACCGCAAAGTACTGTGTATATAGGTTTTCCGGTGAGAAAGTCCAACTCTCGGCTAGATGGGCAACCACCTCTCACCTGGCGGTGATACACGGGTATCTCAAAACACATCAAGGTTTTCCGGTGAGAAGGTCCAACTCTGGCCTGGGTGGGCTACCACCTCTCACCCAGAGGGGATGCACTGATATCCTAAACATGTCAAGGTCTTCCGGTGAGAAAGTCCGACTCTAGACTAAATTGGTGCAACGAAAACCACGGTGTCACGCAGTCCGCTTCAGAGACCCACCAAGAATACAGGCTAAAGCCCTGCAATACTCTGAACCTCTTGTGGTCCTCTCGGGGACCTCATGTGGTCCTTTCGGGGACCACATAGGAGACCACGGGACCTAACGAACACCGCAGGCATAAATTCAGTAGGATCACAGTGCGGTCTTGGTGGTAGAAGCGAACGAAGAAGAAGAAGAAGAAGATCATAAACATGTACGCTTTGTTGGTTTTAAATTATGTGGCTAGGACTAAACATTCAAAAGCTGACGTGATGTACAGAGTGCTATTATTTGTGTGTACAATACTGCAATAGTGCACGCCTGTCATTCTTCTATAAATTTTTTGTTATATGTTGTAATATTTAAGGTTGTATGTGAAGAAACCTCACCTGATACATCCTATCGTATAGTTATGAAAGAGCAGCAGTTCGTGAAAGCTGCAGTGATCCAGATAACTTGCTTCTCTCTCTGTGTGTCTCTCTGTCTGTATCTAATTTCTCCTTTTATCTATCATGAAGTCATTACATTTCGCGAGCGCGCGTGCTGACACACATACACACCCATATGCACACGCTAATATATATATATATATATACTTGTGGGTGTATATTTAGTTATACCAACTAATATTTCTTTTTCTATGAGCAGCTGCTGAATTCATGAGCTTTCCAAGCAAGAAAAGATCAAAGACAGAGAGAGAGAGAGAGAGAGAGAGAGAGAGGAATGGAGACTGTCTTTTCTATGGCAAAAGGCCTCAATGGCTAGGAAATAGAGAAAGAAGAAGAAACAAATAATCTGTAAAATGTGTTGTTCAGGTATTTGAGAGTGTAAACCATGAGAAATTCTATGACAGATTCGAAGAAGCTTAAATAAACTAACAGAAGTGGAAGTGTCAGAAGTTCTGTTGTGTAAAATTCTAGGACCTAGAGCTCCTGTGATATGTTTTATTACTGGTGGTGGAGCTTAGCAGAAGGATGCTTCTTAATTCCGTCAGAAGAAATAAAATTGCTAAAACAAAACTCATAAATCTGATGATATGGCAAGTTTGTTACAAGCCTGCGCAGTGGCCGCGGATGTCTGCTAATGGGGGCATGTAGGCCAGATTTTTTTCCCTGTAGATGAATAAAAAGAGACAGTTTTGTTTCGTATTGATTTTAGCTTTACTCTTTGTACTTTAGTAGAACAAAACAACCGGCCATAATTGTTGTAACTGGTTCAGGCGGTGGCTGTGTGTGCTCGCTTGTATGTTTTAGTTAATTTTGGTTTCATTCAAATTATGAAACTCACTTGTAGTCGTTTTCAATCGATTTTATGTTCTCAGTCACCACATGTGTGGCAACAGCATATGTATAATAATAATAATAATAATAATAATCGTCAAACGTTTAAAATGCCGAAATCTTTTCCTGAGGGTAGATGTTTGTACTCATCTGACGATGTGAGTTGTTGCCTCGTTGCTTCGCTCTCAACGAAAGAAGTGTCCTGCCTACATTGATTGTTAAGTTCACAACCAACTGTGATTATAAATCAGACAATCATAGATCAATTGAAGAGAGAAAATGTTTAAAGATCCATTTACTGTTGTGGGAGATCATGTGTCATCGAATGAAACTGTTTCCTTGGCGACGTTGTCAGATTCCATGGTTACCAGGATACAGGACAAATAGGAGGATTGCCAGCCTGGACAGGAATATCACTCGTTTGCACGTGGACGTGGCAAAAATGGCCACATATTGTGAGGTTAGAAATGTGACAGACAGTTTAATAATTGAAATCCAGGCAGACAACTGTTGTACTGATCTAGCGATGTATGTTGTGAAAATTCACACTTCGCTGTATTCGCCTCCCCACAACCAACCCCCCCCCACACACATACACACATAAACGCGCGCACACACATATTTCAGTGGTAAGATTATTGATTAAAAAAATTAAATAGAACTTACAAAGATTAATTTTACTAAAATACAAAATGATCTCCGCATTATAACTTTGGCTTCGATGTGAAGCATACAAAAGTTCATTCGCCACTCTTAGTTTAACGTTTTCAGTTATGGTATACTTCACTGTCAGCTTACTTACTACATTACTAGACTAGAGTTCAGGAGAGAGATCGGGGTTAGCTAGCTGACTTTGCTATATACAGCTACTTTATGGCTGACTTTTTTTCATAACCTTCTCAAGGTGTTCAGTATTTGACTCTGAATTTTCTTGTACTGGGCGAATTTCTGTTGTGTGAAATAAAACAGTCTTAAGACTATTATTGTGTGAAGTAATACAGTGGTAAAACCACTCTTGTGTGAAGTAAGACAGTTGTAAGACAAGTCTTGTCTGAAGTAAGACAGCTGTAAGACAAGTCTTGTGTGAAGTAAGACAGTTGTAAGACTTTTTCTTCTTTTATTTCTAATCAAAGCTGGTTTAACATGAAAACGTTTATGATTTTGTATCAGATTTGTATTGTTTGTAGGCCCGTCCTACATGACATTTGTCTGGACATTACAAGAGTAAACTCGGGTGATAAGAGACCTGATAAGGGACACAACGAAGAAGAAGAATCTTCTTCATTCCGCCCATCTTCTTAGATTAATCACTGTCAAGAATATTTTGCAAGAACAGCCAATGTTGCAGCTCAGACTTATAGATTCCAACATAAGCAACTTCATTTTAGGCAAGGGTATATTGTTTGATGATTATGTTGCATGAATTTATCTTGAATTTATTTTGATGATGAAGCTAAAAATGCTCAGAGTCTGTAAGGTTCAACTGTCGTTCACGTGGCGATTCTATTGTTTGAACCTGAGACAGCAAATGATTGTTGTCACTTCTCTTTCCTGCTGGGTTTTGTAACAGTATTTTGTTGTAGATAATTAAAGAATAAATCTTAGAAAAGTTGAATGTTTGTCAAAAGGAAGTAATTGACGCAATTTAAGGAATGAAAGAGTGATCCTTTTACGTTAACGTTTCACGTTTTGACCTAAGGTTTTGATGTTAACGTCAAGAGGATCACTCTTCCATTCCTTAAATTACATGAATCACTTCCCTTTGACCAACAATAAACTTTCCTAAGACTTGTCCTTTAATTATCTACAACAAAATACGGTTAAATTTTGACCATCCTGTAGATTTTCTTTTTTGCTATAGTTTTCTACAACTGGTCAAGAGGAAAGACTTTGATTTCATAATGAATCCAATTTCTTGATTCTGAATTTTTCATAAGGATTTCCATTTCAAGATTCTGAGTTTTTGAAAGCACACACGTGCGCTAGAATTACATTTCTGTTGTGATTTAGTGTTTAAAAAATAATTTTCGACGTCTTACTTAAAATAAGAAATAATTGGTTTTTCTTGTCGTGGTAAGAGCATGAATGATGGAAATCTCATTCTCTTATCTTAGTCAGTCACTCATTTGGTTATCCTTGCGGAACTGTGCCTCCCTAACAGCTCTCCTGTAGGCCTCTCGGTTGTGAGCAAGACGGCCTGCTCCTGATGCATCCATCTGCAGATTATCAACGATATCTTGCAGCCATTTTCGCATTGGTCTTCTTCTCCTTCTTTTTACTATTATGTACCTTTCCAAGCCGGTCTTCTCTAAATTATCATGGCATTTAATGTGTCCAAAATATTCAAGTTTTCTTTTTTAAATCCTTTTTACTACCTAGCCTTCTTCAATATTAAGTCCTTGTAGTACGGATACATTTGTTCTTTTCTGTGTCCATGATATTGGAAGAACTCTTCTGTAGCATTTACGTTCAAAGGCATTTTTTTTCCAGCTGTTTTGTTAAGTGTCCAGGTCTCACAGGCATATGTTGCAATGGGAAAGATGCATGGCCTTAAAAATCTTATTTTTTAATTTCTGTCTGTTTCTCTACAGAGTTTCTTTAATTGTTTAACGTTTTGAAGAGCGATAGATGTCCTTTAAATTTCCCTCACTGTTTCTCCATTATTAGTTAGTAGTGATCCCAGTTCTTTTCATCTTGTCACTTATTATTTGATACTTTCCCTCATGCATACTTCTCACATTCCATGTTCGGACTCTTATTTTTCTTTTTAGTTTGATGCAAGGGTTTTCCATATTAACACCGTCTGTCTCACACTCTTCCCCAGTGTTAACATTAGATCTGTCTCGCCTGGGGGACTCGCCACTAGATCTTTTCCTGTCTCACCTTTCAAGTTGCTGTTGAGTTTCTTGGTATATTTCCAGAAGATAGTTTACCATTGCTTACCTTCCGTGCAGTGACTGTACTAGTCTGTGATCGTAGCCATTGTCCCTACTTTGAGATCATCTGCCTACCATCATAGAATGGTGACCATAGCCAACATTATCTGTCAGCTGCTCTCCCATTCCACCAACCTCCTTTGATAGTGGATACTCTTACCTCGTTGACCATTCTCTTATCTTACAGGGAAGTAATAATGCACTTTTTCTGTATTTTAGACTTATGCAAACTAGCTAAACAATAAATGCAATTATGTGTACTACTGGCGCTTTTGTATTCAGGCAGAGAACTATTCACGTGACAGCATTTGTTAGGTTCAAATGATTTAGATGCAGGACCAATACGTATTAGTCTTTAAAAACAAAAATTCTATATTTTTAACATCTCTGCATAAAACACCTTCGTCAAAATAATAAAAGAATGTAGAAATAATGTACTCTTAAAACATCGGGAAAACAAACAAAAAATATGAGTTGGTATTACTTTTAGTTCATCAAAATGAATTTAATAAAACAAAACAACAAAAGACATTACAGCAGCAACGATCAGGTTAACTGTAGTGTAGGAATAATACTATTTTAAATGGGATAATAATGTCTGTTATTTATATGATGATATATTGTATTTTGGTTGTTGTTTTTGGTTCTTAATTTTATTAGATGCGAGGTGAATGAAGATTGCACAAACACATTCACACACTACAACAGTGAAAGAAAACAAACACAATCAATACTACCTCTTCAAATAGTCATAAACTTGTATTGTTGTTAAATCATCTGTTACACAGTTAGCACAATCAAACAAAGGATCATCAGATACATGTTGTTATTTATCAGATTATATATTTACCAACAACATCATTAGAACAATGTCTATCAATATTTAGAATCCTACAAAAATCTATCTTATCTTATATCTTATATCCTTCCCGTGCCGTTAAACGTCACATAGGGCTCGCAAAGTAGTTCGCCAATTTTTCCTGTCTTCGGCGAGTCTTTCACCCTCATCAAAGGATTTTATGCCTGTTAATTTGGCCTCTCTTAACAATGTCCTCTTCAGAGTTTCACGCGGTCTGCCTCTTTTTCTTCGGCCTGTTGTGTTCCATTTGATAGCTTGTTTTGGGATTCTCTGATCATTTCTTCTCATCAAGTGACCAACATATGTCCATCTCCTTTTCCTGATCACCCGTCAGACTGGTTGTAGTTCAGTCATCTGTCTTATCTCTGCATTGTTCTTGAATTCATTCCACTTGATGCCGAGTATTTTCCTTAGGCATTTGTTTTCAAAAGAGTCTAATTTCTTTTCTATTTCTTTAGTTGTTTTCCAGCTTTCGCATGCATAAATGAGGGTGGATATTACATTCTTATTGAATAGTCTTAACTTTTTTGTGCTTATAACTTTTGAATTCCATATGTTCTCAAGATTCTTGAAGATTTATGCTGCTTTTGCAATTCTGCTCCTAACTGCCTTTCTAGTGTCACCATCCTGATTTATGTAGCTGCCAAGGTATGCAAATTGATTGACTTCTTCAATATCTGTCCCTTCTATGTGTATTTTTCCATTTAGTTTTTGATGGTGCTGCCATCGTTCTCACATTTCAGAATCCAATCCTTGTCACGTGTTTGGGGCCGACGAATGAGCTCCTCGGAGTTGGGATCCCTGATGCTCGGTTAGTTTCTCTGCGAGTTTCCGTAACGATATCTTTTTGTCCCATCTGGAGTCGCCTCTAGATAGGTCCCTGGATAAGGTTGTTAGCATTATGCCCAACTCCCAGTACATGATGTGTGACAGATCAAGCGGAATTCCGTTGATTTCTGCATGCCGGCGAGAGCGTTAAAAAAAAAGTCCGCCATCTTGCACGTCACGCCGGAATTTAACAAAAATAGATCAACGATAAATTAACGGAGATTAGTAAAACAATCTTACACATATCTGTTAGTTTGATTTGTAACAAAAATCGTTCTCTGCATAAAATCTCAAAATAATCACACTTAAAGGATTAAGTTTCTTACTGTAATTATAAACTACAAAAACACAGTAATGTATAATCATATACACATACAAAACCTGCATTTTGCACTTTGCTAAACATGCACATTTTACATAGAACAATTTTGTTACTATGGAGTTCTGATTACTCAATGTTTATTTCTATTGTCTAAATCATTCCTAAGTGAAGTCTGCCCTGGTCGAAGGAGAAAAGTACAGAATGGAAACAGCTTCCACACATCCACATCACAAAAGTATAAACTAATTATTAACTTACTTATACATTGTTTTCCACCAACAATAAACATCTTATTCACACTTGCACGACATATGACCTTCCTCCGACCTATAGCCCTTACGTTCTCAGCGTACAAAGCCAGACCTAATAAAATTATATCATGTTTTCTTTATATACCTGGCCAGAGACAGACCTTTCCCAGAATTGCGCACTTGCAGTAGCAGCCTGTCTCTGACCCATATTTACTACGCTAAACGTTGTCAGCCAGCCTTGGTTTACGTTATGATTATCGTTTCCCTTACATAATATCAACATTTCGGTACCGAAACAATGAAAACCAATAAAGATTCTAAGTACGTCATAATTTGATTCGAGTTAAATTTACTAACAAATATATTACATTTTATTTTAAAGTAACATTTTAGTGTTCTTTCTTTAAAACAGAAATGATCCTTGCTCCGTTAGCCAGGTTAAGAGGACCAAGGGAGATGTGGAACGAGAAGAAAGATTTGAATCATGACACTGGCACGCGCGACCTTTGTTCCCTTGGTTGCACCTCCTGAAAGACTACCTGTACGGGTCAAAGTTAAGATCTAGGGAGTCGTCTATCTTACATAATTTTTAACAACTACATATCTCAGTACTCTCAGAGCGAATCTCTCCCATTTTTTATAAGGACAGAAGTTTTGTTGTTTTTTTTTCATTTAATCTGCAAACCGTCCAGTATTTTGTCTTGATAAAGACAATGACTTAGAATTTAATATTGTTCTTGTTTGGCTTTTACCTGTGAAAAGACTTATCACAGATTTATAAAACTTAGCGGACATAAGAATATAGATAAAGAAATCAGCGGTCGCGTTGACTGCCATCAGTAACTCTTCCAGATTTAATAGAAACGTATTTATTCTAACTGCATCTGGCGTGTCAGGACTGACGTAAAAATAAAAGAAAACCATAACTCCTGGAATGTTGTAACAGCTGTAGACAATGCAGACAATCAGTAACATACGAGTGATCTTGGCGTCCACGTCTTTTTTGTTTAATTTACTCGATGTCATAGTTTGGCGTTGCTTGGTTAACTGTCGTAGTTTGTATGCTATAAAACAACAATTTGCAGCAACCACAAAACAAAAGAAAGCAAATACGGAGTTTAGAACAATATCTGCAAAGATTTTTAAAATTAATCTGTTCTTCTGATACCAGTCAGTATAGCGTTCAAATGGAAGAGTCCGGTTGAAAAAATCGTTGAAAGTCCATCTAACTTCACGATATGCCACTAACCAACGGCTCAAGATAATTATCCATAAGACATACGTACAGATCAAAATGACACACATTCTTCCACGAGTGAGCCAATGAGAGACTTTCAGAGGGAAAACAACTACCAGAAACCTTTCTATTGAGATGATAACGATGTGAGACAAACCGATCAGCATGGACAAACGACCGTATATATAAACATAAGTTATCGCATACGGCCGGTAGATATGACCAAGAATAGGCTTAATTTCCCCCAAAATGCAAAACATCTTTTGTATAGATAGACTCAAAAGATAAAACAGATCACAGGCAGATAAGGACAATAAGAGAATGTTACTGGTGTCCTTGAACCCAATGCGTGACATAACAATCATAGTGAGAATATTTCCGAATAAACCAACAATAGCAACACTATGGATGAGGTAACAGTTTATCATAGTCTCAAAGACTGTTATCACCTCCAAGTTAAAACCTGTCTCCTCCGGCTCCATAATTTCTTACATCACTGTTAGTGACAGGTAGGAAATGTGGTACAGGAATCACGGTGTGGTAAGTACTCTTCCTATGTAACAGAAAATATGTTAAAACACTGCGTTTTATCAAGTCTTAATGACCTTTTCTGGTATACGTGTATTTATTGTTTATATTTAAGTGTCTTGCACCTGTGTGATCATCAGGCATCAAGCATGAGATGAGGATTGAAAGGTTTATAGAAACAATCCGCTCCCTGCGTTTCTTTCCAAGAGTACGTTTAGCAAAGGAATTAACATCATAACCAAGACAGGCAAAACACAACTTTTAAAACCTGGCAAAAACATATCTTTAATGTCTTTCCTTCTTTTTCATCTTGCAGGCATTCTATCAGTTTAAATGGAAATGTGTCTTATAGGATTATGTTTCACAGAAACTGTAGTTATTTCTAAGAAAATAGTATCTGATTAAAAAATGGAACCGAAAATACTCGAAGCTATACCTAGCAACAATAATCTAAAATAAGATGATACCAACTAATTATATTCAGGCAACGATCAGTATAACTCTGATTACATTCAGTAAAATCAGTCTGGACACAGAAGACGTCTTTCAGAAATATATTCACATGAAAAAGAGATTAGCACAAAATTCAGTACCGACTTAACTGACAGAGAAACTATATTAGTGAGAAATCAACCAGATCTGAATTGTCATTTTTCTGATTTAAATGCTGATAATTATCTCATATAATCTTGTTATAACATGAGACAAATAGACAGGTTTATACGAGAGTGTAGGAAAGAAAAGAAAATTATCCCACTGATTTCGATTTTTAATTCTTTTAATTTCTTTTAATTTCCTGGATGGATATAGGTCGTTTAACCGTCTCGTGTATATTTTAAAAATAACTGTGGCTATGATATCATCCGTTCCAGACTTCTAGAATTTCAAACTACCTTCAATTACGCTGTGAGTTAATACATAGAAATAAAACAATATATTTTATCTCTGGAGAACGAAATTGATTCTTTTATAAAGAAAAGAAACCCACCAGTGTAAAAGCTAACACGTTAGATCAAAGATGATATACGTTTAAGGATGCACTGTACACTTTCAGAATCAGATCATTATCTGTGATAGCTATATTATAGTTACACAGATACATTTGCATTTTTTTTTAAAATTCAAACCTAAACTTTCTTTACTTTAATTTACATTTTCTCCTTATGTGTGAAATGGAGAGTTAAGTTAGGCATATTACGAAAAACTATTCAGTCAAACTATTCGTTTTCAAAAATTAATAACATTTTCCATTTGTTTGAATAAGATCACTTCAAAGAATGTTCAGAATAGTTTCATTTACCCCTATACAACCCACTTTCTCTACAAATTGCACAAAAAATTGTATTCTCTATATATAGTTCATAAATTGTCACTGTATAGCATAATAGTGAAAGTCACAATGTCACTGCACAGTAACCAGGAAAGCGGGAAAAAAAACGGAACATGATTCTTGTAAATTTCCTTGATCATTATTTCGCCACGTGATTTATAATTACTGACATATTTTTAGGTGAACAGTCTTACTATGATACAGAACTGTAAAACACCACTAATGATTTCATTGCTAAAAATACACTTATCAAAGCTGATCCTATTAATGGTACTTACTAGTCTATTACATGCAGTATGTAATCCAGTCAGGAGGAACGAACTTTGACAGTTAACACCTGAGTCAGTGTGATCACCTCTGTGTAAATTGGCAAGAAGGAACAACCACGACGGAGTTCGGAAATCCGAGATTAAGGGACTTTAGTTCTTGAAAGCTCAGAACTCACCAGGAAAATGGTTTGTTTCTGTCTGCTTGAGAACACGATGTCCTGTGAAGCTGTTGCTATGGCGATGTTGAGACACAGAATCGTCTCGAATTCGAATGGGGAGTGAGTTTTTTTTTTGTTTTTTTGTCAGTCCCTTACTGCAGATAAAAAATAGGCCGTGTGCAATACTTCTTTAGCAGACTCCACTGCCATGGAGATTATATCCCTGTCTCGCTTGTCAGCCGGGCTTGTTACTGAGGAAACCAATGTAAAGTTAGGGTTGTGGTTCTTAAGTAAACATGTCAGCTATGGGTCGATGACTGCCAACACCAGGAAAACAATATCAGTTTCTCAGACAACGAACTCGTAAACTGAACTAGGCTATGAGGAAAAGACAGCATGTTAAACATCTGATGAAGCTTATACTATTCCTCGGCGCTTCACGGATCTGCTCAATATCATAAATACATAGTCGTAATTACCGCAAAGTACTGTGTACATAGATCATAAACGTGTACGCTTTGTTGGTTTTAAATTATGTGGCTGGGACTAAACACTCAAAAGCTGACGTGATGTACAGAGTGCTATTATTTGTGTGTACAATACTGCGCTAGTGCACGCCTGTCATTCTTCTATAAATTTCTTGTTATATGTTGTAATATTTAAGGTTGTATGTGAAGAAACCTCACCTGACACATCCTGTTTTATGGTCACGCAAGAGCAGCAGTTCATGAAAGCTGCAGTGATCCAGATAACCTACCTCTCTGTCTCTGTCTCTCTCTCTCTCTCTCTCTCTGTCTTTCTCTGTCTCTCTCTCTCTCTCTCTCTCTCTTTTCTTCTTTTCTCTATCATGAAGTCTTTACATTTCGCGAACGCGCGAGCGGACACACACACACACACACGGACACGCACACCCATACACACACACATATGCATATACTTGTGGATGTATATTTCGATATACCAACTAATATTTCTTTTTCTTTGAGCAGCTGCTGAATTCATGAGCTTTCCAAGAAAGAACTGATCAAAGAGAAAGAGGAATGGAGACTGTCTTAACTGTGCCAAAAGACCTCAATGGCTAGGTAAGCTGCTGAATTCAGTAGCTAAAAGAAAAAGAAGAAGAATCAAATTATATGTAAAATGTGTTGTTCAGGTATTTGAGAGTGTAAAAAATGAGAAACTCTATGGCAGAATGGAAGAAGCTTAAATAAACTAACAGAAGTGGAAGTGTCAGAAGTTCTGTTTTGTAAAGTTCTAGGACCCAGAGCTCTTGTGATATGTTTTATTACTGGTGGTGGAGCTTAGCAGAAGGATGCCTCTTAATTCCGTCAGAAGAAATAAAATTGCTAAAACAAAACTCATAAATCTGATGATACACCAAGTTTGTTACAAGCCTGCGCAGTGGCCGCGGATGTCTGCTAATGGGGGTATGTAGGCCAGACTTTTTTCAACTGTAGTTGAAGCAAAGAGACAGTTTTGCTTCGTATTGATTTTAGCTTTACTGTTTGTTCTTTTGTAGAACAAAACAACCGGCCATAATTGTTGTAACTGGTTCGGGCGGTGGCTGTGTGTGCTCGCTTGTATGTTTTAGTTATTTCTGGTTTTATTCAAATTATGAAACTCACTTGTAGTCGTTTTCAATCGATTTTATGTTCTCAGTCACTATATGTGTGGCAACAACATACGTATAATAATAATAATAACAATAATAATAACAACAGTAATAATAATAATAACAAGAACAATAATAGTCGTCAAACGTTTAAAATGCTGAAATCGTCGCCTGAGGGGAAATAGTTGTACTCATCTGACGATGTGAGTTGTTGCCTCGTTGCTTCGCTCTCAACCACAGAAATGTCCTGCCTACATTGATTTTTAAGTTCACAGACAACTGTGATTATAATCTCTAACACATTAAAGTGATCTTAAGATGGATTTTAAAAAAGCAGACAATCATAGATCAAGTGAAAAGAGAAAATGTTTAAGGATCCATTTACTGTTGTGGGAGATCATGCGTCAACGAAAGAAACTGTTTCCTTGGTGACGTTGTCAGATTCCATGGTTACCAGGATACAGGACAAATTGGAGTATTGCGAGCCTGGACAGAAATATCACTCGTTTGCACGTGGAAGCTGCAAAAATGAACTACCTGGCCATATACTGTGAGTTTAGAAATGTGACAGACGTGCAGGTAGTCAACGGTTGTATTGATCTAGCTTTGTATGTTGTGAAAAATCACACTTCGCTTCGCTGTATCCTCCTCCACATCACCCCCATACATACACACATAAACGCGCGCACACACACGTATTTCAGTGGTAAAATTACCGAATTAAAAAAAATAATACAGAAATTACAAAGACTAACTTTACTAAAATATAAAATGATCTTCGCATTATAACTTTAGCTTCGATGTGAAGCATGCAAAAGTTCATTCGCCACTCTTAGTTTAACGTTTTGAGTTATGGTATACTTCACTGTCAGCTTACTTACTACATTACTAGACTAGAGTTCAGGAGAGAGATCGGGGTTAGCTAGCTGACTTTGCTTTATACAACTACTTTATGGCTGAGTTTGTTTTCCATAACCTTCTCAAGCTGTTCTGCGTTCGGTTCGGAATTTTCTTGTACTGGGCGAATTTCTGTTTTGTGAAATAAAACAAACGTAAGGCTATTATATGGAGGAGAAAGACCAGAATTAACACCAGATACTGAAACTGTGATGGACCGCCAATACTTGAAGATGAAATCATAGATGCCATCAAACACATGAAGAAAGGAAAAGCGACTGGGCCTGATAATATAACAATAGAAGAAATAGAGGCACTAGAGGAGACAGGAATAAAAATAATAACCAAGTTACTGAATGACATTTACAACAGTGGTTATATTCCCTGTGACCTGATTAAATCTACATTTATAGCACCACCAAAGAAACCAGGTGCAAAGGAATGTGACGACCACCGGACTATCAGCCTCTCATGTCACATAACGAAGCTACTTCTGAGAATAATTATGAGAAGAACAAGGAAAAAATTAAAAATGGAAATAGCAGATGAACAGTTTGGATTTGTTGAAGGAAAGGGAACACACAATGCCATTTATGCTTTATGAACACTAACAGAAAGAGCTTTAGAAGTACAGAAAGATCTCTGCTTATGCTTCATTGATTATATCAAGGCATTTGACAAGGTGAAACATAATGAAACTATTAAAATGCTTGAAGACATCAATATAGACGGCAAAGATCTGAGGATTGTAAAACATCTATACTGGCAGCAAGAAGCAGCAGTTCGAGTTGAAAATAGAATTGGGAAATATCAACCTATAAAACAATGGGTGTGACAAGGATGTGTACTATCTCCAGACCTTTTTTCTCTGTATAACGAGAATATTCTAAGAACAATCATCACAGAACCAGGCATAAAAATTGGAGGATACAATATTAACAACTTTCGGTATGCTGACGACACAGTACTGATAGCGGAGAACCAACAAGACCTGCAAAATCTCTTGGATAAAGTGGCCAAAGAAAGTGAACAGAAAGGCTTTACTTTGAACATCAAAAAGACAGAGACTATGGTTATATCTAAGAAATAGAATCTACCAGCATGCAGTATTAAATTAAACGGAACTATTCTACAGCAGGTGCAGAAATTCAAATACCTTGGAGCAGTAATAACTTCAGATGGGAAATGCAGAACAGAAATTAGGAACAGAATAGGCCAAGCAAAAACTGCATTTCAAAGAATGAGAAACATATTAGCTAACACATCTTTATCAATGAATGCTAGAAAACGAGTCCTAAAATGCTATATTGAACCTATCTTGTTATATGGAAGTGAATCGTAGACAATAGGCAAGTTTGCACAAAAATCATTGGAAGCAGCAGAAATGTGGTTTATTAGAAGAATGTTGCGAATCCCCTGGACAGCAAAAATAACTAATGAAGAATGTATGAGAAGAGCTGGAGAGACAAAAAACCTTGTCAAAGAGATAAGAGAGAGACAATGTACTTTCATAGGACATGCAATGAGAAGAGAGGGCATTGAAAATATTATAACAACAGGAAAAATAGAAGGAAGAAGATCAAGATGAAGACCAAGAAAAATGATACTGGACAGTCTGACGATATGGTGTAAGAGAAGATCACCAACTGAACTGATGGCCTGCATGAAGGATCGTGTACTCTGGAGAAGCATAATAGCCAACGCCAGTCGGCACGGCACCTGATGATGATGATGATAAGGCTATTATTGTGTGAAGTAATACAATGGTAAGACCACTCTTGTGTGAAGTAAGACAGACGTACGATTTTTTCTTCTGTTATTTCTAATCAAAGGTGATTTAACATGAACACGTTTATGATTTTGTGTCAGATTTGTATTGTTTGTAGCGCCGTCCTACATGACATTTGTCTGGACATTACAAGAGTAAACTCGGCTGATAAGAGACCTGATAAGGGACACAACGAAGAAGAAGAATCTTCTTCATTCCTTCCATCTTCTTAGATTTATCACTGTCAAGAATATTTTACAAGAACAGCCAATGTTGCAGTTCAGACTTACAGATTCGAACATAAGCAACTTCATTTTAGGCAAGGGTGTGTTGTTTGATGATTATGTTGCATGAAGTATCGGACGCATTATCTTGAAGATGAAACAGAACATATTCAGAGTGTGTAAGGTTCAACTGTCGCTTCACGTGGCGATTCGATTGTTTGAACCTGAGACAGCAAATGATTGTTGTCACTTCTGTTTCTTGCTGCTTTTTGTAACAGTATTTTAATGTAAATAATTAAAGTATAAATCTTAGGAAAGTTTATTGTTGGTCAAAGGGAAGTGATTCATGTAATTTAAGGAATGAAAGAGTGATCCTCTTGACGTTAACGTTTCACATTTTGACCTAAGATCTTGATGTTAACGTCAAGAGGATCACTCTTGCATTCCTTAAATTACATGAATCACTTCCCTTTGACCAACAATAAACTTTCCTAAGACTTATCCTTTAATTATCTACAACAAAATACTGCTACATTTTGGCCATCGTATAGATATTCTGTGTAGTTATAATTTTCTACAACTGGTCAAGAGGAAAGACTTTGATTTCATAATGAATCCAATTTCTTGATTCTGAATTCTTCATATGGATTCCTATTTCATGACACTGAGTTTTTCAAAGCACACACGTCCGTTTGAATTTCATTCCTGTTGTGATTTAGTGTTTTAAAAATTAATTTTCGACGTCTTACTTAAATTAAGAAATAACTGGTTTTTCTTGTCATGATAGGAGCATGAATGATGGAAATCTCATTCTCTCAACTTCAGTCAGTAATTTGCATGTCCTTGCAGAACGTTTCCTCACTAATAGATCTCATGTAGACATCTCGGTTGTAAGCAAGATGCTCTGCTGCTGATGCATCCATTTGCAGATCCTCAACGATGTCTTGCGGCCATTGGTCTTCCTCTCTTTATTTTTACCATTATGCACCTTTCCAAGATGGTCTTCTCTAAATTATAATGGCGTTTAATGTTTCTAAAATATTTAAGTTTTCTTTGATTAATTCTTTTCACTAGCCAGCCTTCTTCAATATTAAGTTCTTGTAGTATGGATACATTTGTTCTTTTCTGTGTCCATGATATTGGAAGAACTCCTCTGTAGCATTTACGTTCACAGGCATTTATGTGCTTTTCAGCTGTTTTGTTAAGTTCCAGGTCTCACACGCATATGTTGCGATAGGAAGATGCATGGCCGTAAAAATCTTATTTTTGTATTTCTGTCTGTTTCTCTCCACAGTTTTTTTAATTGTTTAACTTTGAAGAGCGATAGATGTCCTTTAAATTTCCCTCACTGTATCTCTATTATTATTTAATAGTGATCTAACATATTCAAAACTCTCCACTTCTTCCAATTTTTCCTCATTGATTCATATTTCAGCTGCCTTATTTATTTTGCAAGTTTTTATCAATTTAGTTTTCTTCATTAAGATACAGGTTTTGCTCCTCACTCTTCTTACTTCTTATATCTTTCCTGTGCAGTTAAACGTCACATAGGGCTGCCGTATTAGTTTGACAAGTTTTCCTGTTTTCCGACAGTTTTTCATGCTTTAGTAACTCATTTGGTGGTGGTCGATTAAGTATTTCTTGGAAGTGATCGGCCAATCTTTGCTTTTGGTCTATACTTAATGTTAATAGGTTGCCAGTTATGCTAAAGACTGGTCTTTCTCTCGAGGTAATAGCACCTTCTACTGTTTGTTATATAGAATTTTCTGTCTTCTGTTTTTGCTGCATTTTCTGCTTCTTTTACCATATTGTCCATATATTCTCTTTTGTCTCTTCTAGCTTAACATTTTACTTTATTGTCTAGTTCTTTGTATGTTGCTTTTGCCAAAACTTTTCCACGGTCTGTCTTTGCATTCAACATGGCTAATTTGGCTGCTCGTCTTTCATGTATGTATTTCCATGTGTTATCTGATATATGTGCTTTTCTACTTGTTGACTGCAATCAAGCACTTGCTTTTGCTGCCGTGATTATGGCTATGCTGTATGAATTCCATAAATCATCTACGCATATCTGTCTCGTTTACCTCGCTGAGTGATGCGAAATGTTTGGTAAGTTACAGATTGAAATTACTGTTTGTATTTTCTTCTTTCTAGGCTATGATTGTCTATCTTTCCGATACTGGTTTTCTATGTAGACTTTTCAGTTTAAATCTTATATTCCCTATACACGGGTTATGATCATTGTTGGCATCTGCACCTCTATATGCTCTTACATTTATCAGAGATCTTCTGAATTGTCTTCAAATACAAAATTGATCTATTTGTTTCTGGTTCCATCATCTGGAGATATCCACGTTGTTTTATGTATTTCTTTGTGTGGAAATATTGTTCTTCCAAATGACCATGCCTTCTGTTAGACATATTTCAATTAACCTATCTTCATTCTGATTTATTGTATTAATTCCTTCTTTCCCCATTACTTTTTCGACGTCGGTGTTATCTTTTCGTACCTTGGCGTTGAAGTCACCCAAACAATTAAGATGTCGTGTTTAGGTACTTTGTTGATGAGTTGTTGTAGTTGGTAATAAAAATTGTCTTTTATTTCATCATCTGCATCGTTCGTGGGTGCATAGCATTGTATGACTCTCATTCTTCCGTGCCTTATTTTGTATCGTGCTCTTATTATACAACTGTTCACTGGTTCCCATTCTGTAAGACTCTTGTTTTGTTTTTTTTTACGACGACAAAAACAACAGGCCGTGACCCGGTGGTACTGCAAACCGGGTCAACCCGTAACGAGATGTGGACCTTACCCCCTTGCTGCCACAGATGACATAATTATACCCGCTTCCTCTTGGTCTTTCCCATCGTCTCTGCTGGAATATATTATTAACTTACGGTTTTCCGCCGTTCTTTTTCCTGCTTCTGGCCATCGCATTTCACTGATTCCCAACACATCCAGGTGGTATCTGTCCATTTCTTTAACTAACTGAGCAGTTTTTGTTGTTGCGGCCATCGTTCTTACATTCCAAAATCCGATCTTTGTTATGCATTTAGGACCGATGAATTTTCAATCGTTGTCAACGGCGTGCAGAGTTGGTGTCCATGATGCTCGGTTACAACTGTTGGGAGAATCCGTAATGGCAGGGTTTTTCCCCATCTAGAGTCGCCTCTTGATGGGTCTCAGGATGAGGTTGTTGGCCTCACGCCCAACTCCCGTTTTACGATGGGTGGTGTATCAGAAAACTCATACGCTAGTATTGCTGCAAGAGCGTTAAAAAGCTCCCGCGCTATTCTTACAGACTGACATAATTAGTTTTTCCATCCCGTTTTGTGTTGTGGACAGTAATACTATGTCATCAGCATATCTAATCTCTGGTATTTCACAACCTCCAAGTATTATGGCAACGTAATATTCCTTGTCTACACTTTCTCTAACATTCCTCATTATATTTTCAGTATACAAGTTACATAAGTAAGGCGATTATGTACCTCTGACGGACCCCTTGTTTTATGTCAAACCAAGTTTTTGTTTCATCATTTATTCTTACTGCTGCCTGTTGGTCTTTTAAAATTATTTCCAAAAGTTCTGGTGCTGTACACGATCACATGCCTTTAAATAGTCTATAAAGGCTAAATATAGATTCACATTAAATTCTCTGCATTTCTCTATTATTAATCTTATATTTTTAATATATGATCCCTTGATCGTCTTCCTTCTCTAAAACCAGCTTAGACCATATTGACTTCTATTTTCTTACGAAATCCACCTATTATGATATTTAATAGAATTTTACTGGCATGACTAATCAGTGCAACAGTTCTGTAGTTTGTGCATAATTTAAAGTTCCCTTTTTTGGCGGTGATATGAACACAGTTCTTTTCCATTCTTTTGGCCAAATACCTGAATGCCATATCTTTTTTCATAGTGCATGATAGATTGTTGCACATTCCTTTCCTCTTGTTTTAATAAATTCAACTCTTATTTCATCACATCCTGGTGATTTACCGTTTTTCAAATTCTTTATTGCCCATAAAACGTCTTCTGTTGTCGGTTTGGGTTCTTTCTCCTCCAATAATTCACACTGTTGATTTCTGCTTTTACAGTCAGTTGTTTCATACATTCCTCTGCAATGTTAATTCCATCTTTCTAGAACTTCATCTGTCTCTGTCAAGGTCTTCCCCATCTCGTCACAAATTACATTTAGCTTAGGTGTGACATTTCTCGCCAGTGTCTTAATTTCTTTAAACATTTCACCATCTCTTCCACACTTCTGATGTCCTTCTATTCTTTCACAACAATCTTGTATGTATTGTTTTTGTCTTTTCTTATGTTTCTTCGCACTTCCTTTGTTAAAGATTTATATTCCTCTTTGTTGTTGTTTGTCACTTTCCATTGTGTTTCATTTCTCTACGTTGTTCTAGTGTGCCTGCTGTAATGCATCATTCTTGTATGTTTTCTTTACTGGAACCATATCTTTAGCTGTTGTTATTAAGATATCTCTGGCCTGCGTAGCCAATTCATCTGGTGTCACCTCCTCCTGTACAGCCATCAGGATTTCGAAACGGTTCTTCACTTCTATACTGTATTGTTCTGATGTTTTTGTAAGATCAAAGCGGAGTGGTCTTGATCCCCTACTGTCTTATCTTCATGTCTGCTATTAATAACTCATGGTCCGTGTCACAATCAGCACCTGGTAAAGATTTTGCTGATGTTATACTTGATCTCCACTTTCTTTGCACTAAAATATAATCTATTTGATTCTTTTTTCTTCCATCAGGTGATGTCCATGTGTAAAATCCTCTTGGATGTTGTCTAAAAACTGTGTTAGCTATCATTAGCTCCTTTTCCATGCAAAACGCCATTAGATTGTCACCTGCCTCATTTATTTTTCCTATGCTAAATTTCCCAACAATTTCGTCTTCTGCTCTCTATGTCCCAATCTTTGCATTAAAATCCCCCATTATTAATACAACATCATTTTTCCGCACCTGGTCTATCGTCGTTTGCAGTGTGTTATAACAATCTTCTACTTCCTCTTCTTTTGCTGCTGATGTAGGTGCAAATATCTGGATAAATGTTACATTTTTAACAGTGCCCATAAGTCTAATAGTGAGGATTCTATCTCTTTCTGGATTGTAACCTAGTAATGCTCTTGATGTTAGTATGTCCAAGTAAAAATCCACTCCATTTTTCCTCCTAATTCTCCACCAGAGTATATAAAGATGTCATTATTCTCGCTCTTGAAGTGTCCTGATCCTTTCCATCGATGTTCACAGATTCCCCAAATGTGCATCCCAGTTCTTTTCATCTCAATACTTATTATTTGATACTTCCCCTCATACATACTTCTCATATTCCATGTTCCTACTCTTATTTTTGTTTTTAGTTTGATTCTGAGGTTTTCCTTAGTATGTCTGTCTCACACTCTTCCCCAGTGTTAGCATTAGATCTGTCTCGCCTGGGGGACTCGCCACAGATCTTTTTCCATTTTGACTTTCCATGATTGCTGTTTGGGTTTCTTGGTATGTTTCCAGAAGGTAGTTTACCATTGCTTTCCTTCCGTGCAGTGACTGTACTAGTCTGTGATCGTAGCCATTGTTCCTACATTTAGATCATCTGTCTACCATCATAGAATGGTGACCATAACTAACATTATCTGTCGGTTGCTCTCCCATTCCACCAACCACCTGCACCCATGGCTTCACGTCACCTGATCGCGGGGCTATAAGGTACTCCACCATGCCCAAGGGTGTCATGTAGACTGGCGGAGGTAGGAGGCGTCTTACTTCTCCTTTTATAGTGGATACCCTTACCTCGTTGACCATTCTCTTGCCAAAACAAGAAGTAATAATGTACTTTTTCTATATTTTAGACTTATGCAAACTAGCTAAACAATAAATGCAATTATGTGTTCTACTGGCGCTTTTGTATTCAGACATAGAACTATTCATGTGACAGCATTTGTTAGGTTCAAGTGATTTAGATGCAGGACCAATACGTATTGGTCTTTAAAAACAAAAATTATGAATTTTTAATATATCTGGATAAAACACCTTCGTCAAAATAATAACAGAATGTAAAAATAATCTACTCTTTAAACATCGGGAAAACAAACAAAAAATACGAGTTTGTTATTAATTTTAGTTCATCAAAATGAATTTAATAAAACAAAACAATAAAAGACATTACAGCAGCAACAATCAGGTTAACTGTAGTGTAGGAATAATAAAATTTTTAAATTGGATAATAATGTCTGTTATTTATATGATGATATACTGTATTTTTATGTTGTTTTTGGTTCTTAATTTTATTAGGTACAAGGTGAATGAAGATAACACAAACACATTCACACACTACAACAGTGAAAGAAAACAGACACAATCAGTACTACTTCTTCAAATAGTCATAAACTTGTATTGTTGTAAAATCATCTGTTAGCACAATCAAACATAGGATCATCAGCTATATGTTCTTATATATTTATCAACAAAACCATTAGAACAATGCCTATCAATATTTTGAATCCTACAAAAATAGATCACCGATAAATTAACGGAGATCAGTAAAACAATCTTACACATGTCTGTTAGTTTGATTTGCAACAAAAATCGCTCTCTGTATAAAATCTCAAAATAATCATACTTAAAGGATTAAGTTTCTTACTGTAATTATAAACTACAAAAACACAGTAATATATAATCATGTATACATACAAAACCTGCATTTTGCACATACACATTTTACATAGAACAATTTTGTTACTATGGAGTTCTGATTACTCTATGTTTATTTCTATTGTCTAAATCATTCCTAAGTGAAGTTTGCCCTGGTCGAAGGAGGAAAGTACAGAATGGAAACAGCTTACACGCATCCACATCAGAAAAGTATAAACTAGTTATTAACTTACTTATACATGGTTTTCCACCAACAATAAACATCTTATTTACGCTTGCACGACATATGACCTTCCTCCGACCTATAGCCCTTACGTTCTCAGCGTACAAAGCCAGACCTAATAAAATTATATCACGTTTTCTTTATATACCTGGCCAGAGACAGACCTTTCCCAGAATTGCGCACTTCCAGTAGCAGCCTGTCTCTGACCCATATTTACTACGCTAAGGGTTGTCAGCCAGCCTTGGTTTACGGTATGATTATCGCTTCCATTACAGTACATCAACATTTCGGTACTGAAACAATGAAAACTAATAAAGATCCCAATTACGTCATAATTTGATTCGAGTTAAATTTCCTAACAAATATATTACATTTTATTTTAAAGTCACATTTTAGTGTTCTTTCTTTAAGACAGAAATGATCCTTGTTCCGTTAGCCATTTTAAGAGGACCAAGGGAGATGTGGAGCGAGAGGAAAGATTTGCATCATGACACTAGCACACGCGACATTCGTTCCCTTGGCGGCACCTCCTGAAAGACTACCTGTACGGGTCAAACTTAAGGTCCAGGGAATCGTCTGTCTTAAATCATTTTTAACAGCTACATATCTCAGCACTCTCAGAGCGAATCTCGCCCATTTTTTTATAATGACACGTTTTATTTTTCATTTAATCTGCAAACCGTCCAGTATTTTGTCTTGATAAAGACAATGACTTAGAATTTAATATTGTTCTTGTTTGGCTTTTACCTGTGAAAAGACTTATCACGGATTTATAAAACTTAGCGGACATGAGAATATAGATAAAGAAATCAGCGGTCGCGTTGACTGCCATCAGTAACTCTTCCAGATTTAATAGAAACGTATTTATTCTAACTGCATCTGGCGTGTCAGGACTGACGTAAAAATAAAAGAAAACCGTAACTCTGGAATGTTGTAACAGCTGTAGACAATGCAGACAATCAGTAACATACGAGAGATCTTGGCGTCCCCGACTTTTCTGTTTAATTTACTCGATGTCATAGTCTGGCGTTGTTTGGTTAACTGTCGTAGTTTGTATGCTATTAAAAAACAGTTTGCAGCAACCACAAAACAAAAGAAAGCAAATACGGAGTTTAGAACAATATCTGCAAAGATTTTAAAAATTAATCTGTTCTTCTGATACCAGTCAGTATAGCGTTCAAATGGAAGAGTCCGGTTGAAAAAATCGTTGAAAGTCCATCTAACTTCACGATATGCCACTAACCAAGGGCTCAAGATAATTATCCATAAGACGTACGTACAGATCAAAATGACACACATTCTTCCACGAGTGAGCCAATGAGAGACTTTCAGAGGGAAAACAACTACCAGAAACCTTTCTATTGAGATGATCACGACGTGAGATACACCGATCAGCATGGACAAACGACCGTATATATAAACATAGGTTACCGCATACGGCCGGTAAATATGACCAAGAATAGGTTTAATTTCCCCCAAAATGCAAAACATCTTTTGTATAGATAGACTCAAAAGATAAAACAGATCACAGGCAGATAAGGACAATAAGAGAATGTTACTGGTGTCCTTGAACCCAATGCGTGACATAACAATCATAGTTAGAATATTTCCGAATATACCAACAATAGCAACAATATGGATGAGGTAACAGTTTATCATAGTCTCAAAGACTGTTATCACCTCCAAGTTAAAACCTGTCTCCTCCGGCTCCATAATTTCTTACATCACCGTTAGTGACAGGTAGGAAATATGGTACAGGAATCACGGTGTGGTAAGTACTCTTCGCACGTAACAGAACATTTGTTAAAACATTGCGTTTTATCAAGTCTTAATGACCTCTTTTGATATACACGTACGAGTATTTATTGTTTATATTTAAGTGTATTCCACCTGTCTGACCATCAGGCATCCAGAACAAGGTGAGGATTGAAGGTTTATAGAAACAATCCGCTCCCTACGTTTCTTTCCAAGAGTACGTTTAGCAAAGGAATTAACATCATAACCAAGGCAGGCAAAACACAACTTTTAAAACCTGGCAAAAAACATATCTTTAATGTCTTTCCTTCTTTTTCATCTTGCAGGCATTCTATCAGTTTAAATGGGAATGCGTCTTATACGATTATGTTCCACAGAAATTATAATTAATTTCTAACAAAAAATATATGATTAAAAGTGGAACCAACTCTACTCGAAGCTACACCTAGCAACAATAATCTAAAATAAGATGAGACCAGCTAATTATATTCAGGCAACGATCAGTATAACTCTGATTACATTCAGTAAAATCAGTCTGGACACAGAAGACGTCTTTCATAAATATATTCACATGAAAAAAGAGATTAGCACAAAAGTCAATACCGACTTAACTGTCAGAGAAATTATATCAGTGAGAAATCAACCAGAACTGAACTGTCATTTTTCTGATTTAAATGCTGATAATTATCTCGTATAATCTTGTTATAACATGAAACAAATAGACAGGTTTATACGAGAGTGTAGGAAAGAAAAGAAAATTATCCCACTGATTTCGATTTTTAATTATTTTAATTTCCTGAATGGATGTAGACCATTTAACTGTCTCGTGTATATTTTAAAAATAACTGTGGCTATGATATCATCCGTCCCACACTTCTAGAATTTCAAACTACCTTCAATTACGCTGTGAGTTAATTCTGTTATCAAGGGAATATTTTACTTCTGGAGAAAGAAATTGATTCTTTTATACAGAAAAAAAAGCCAACAGTGTAAAAGCAAACACGTTAGATCAAAGATGATATAAGTTTAACGATGCACGCGTCTGTACACTTTCAGAATTAGATCATTATCTGTGATAGCTATATCATAGTTGCATAGATCATACATTTGCATTTTTAAAAAATTCAAACCTAAAGGTTCTTTATTTTAATTTACATTTTCTCCAAAACTGTGAACCGGAGAGTTAAGTTAGCCACATTATGAAAACCTGTTCGGTTAAACTATTCCGTTTAAAAAAATTAATAACATTTTCCAATTGTTTGAATAAGATCACTTCAAAGAATGTTTAGAATAGTTTCATTCACCCCTGTACAACCCACTTTCTGTACAAATTGCACAAAAAATTGTATTCTCTATATATAGTTCATAAATTGTCACTGTATAGCATAATAGTGAAAGTCACAATGTCACTGCACAGTAACCAGGAAAGTAACAATATGTGGAAAAAAAAACGTGACATGATTTTTGTAAATTTCCTTGATCATTATTTCGTCACGTGATTTATAATTACTGACCTAGTTTTAGGTGAAAAGTCTTATATGATACAGAACTGTAAGGCACTACTAATGATTTCATTGCTAAAAATACACTTATCAAAGCTGATCCTATTAATGGTACTTACTAGTCTATTACATGCAGTATGTAATCCAGTCAGGAGGAAAGACTTTGACAGTTAACACCTGAGTCAGTGTGATCACCTCAGTGTAAATAGGCAAGGAGCAACTACCACGACGGAGTTCGGAAAGCCGAGATTAAGGGACTTTAGTTCTTGAAAACGCAGAACACACCAGGAAGATGTTTTTCTGTCTGCTTGAAGCTGAGAACACGATGTCCTGTGAAGCTGTTGCTATGGCGATGTTGAGACACAGAATCGTCTCGAATTCGAATGGGGAGTGAGTTTTTTGTTTTTGTTTTTTGTCAGTCCCTTACTGCAGATAAAAAATAGGCCGTGTACAATACTTCTTTAGCAGACTCCACTGCCATGGAGATTATATCCCTGTCTCGCTGGTCAGGTCGGGCTTGTTACTGAGGAAACCAAAGAAAAGTTAGGGCTGTGGTTCTTAAGTAAACATGTCAGCCATGGGTCGATGACTGCCAACACCAGGAAAACAATATCAGTTTCTCAGACAACAAACTCGTAAACTGAACTAGGCTATGAAGAAAAGACAGCATGTTAAACATCTGATGAAGCTTATACTATTCCTCGGCGCTTCACGTATCTGCTCAATATCATAAATACATAGTCGTAATTACCGCAAAGTACTGTGTATATAGACCATAAACATGTACGCTTTGTTGGTTTTATATTATGTGGCTGGGACTAAACAACCAAAAGCTGACGTGATGTACAGAGTGCTATTATTTGTGTGTACAATACTGCGCTAGGCAAGCCTGTCATTCTTCTATACATTTTTGTGATATGTTGTATTATTTAAGGTTGAATGTGAAGAAACTTCACATAACACATCCTGTCGTATAGTCATGAAAGAGCAGCAGTTTGTGAAAGCTGCAGTGATTCAGATAACTTACTTCTCATTCTCTCTCTCTCATTTTCTCTCTCTCACTCTGTCTGTCTGTCTGTCTGTCTGTCTGTCTGTCTGTATGTCTCTGTGTGTGTGTGTGTGTGTGTGTGTGTGTGTGTGTGTGGCTGTCTCCCTCTCTCTTCTGCTTTTCTCTATCATGAGTCACACTTACAGATACACGCACACATATATGCATATACATATATTTCGTTATACAAACTAATATTTGTTTTTCTATGAGCAGCTTCTGAATTCATGAGCTCTCCAACCAAGAAAAGATCAAGAGAGAGAGAGAGAGAGGAATGGAGACTGTCTTATCTGTGGTAAAAGGCCTCAATGGCTAGGAAATAGAAAAAGAAGAAGAAACAAATAATCTATAGAATATGTTGTTCAAATATTTGAGAGTGTAAACCATGAGAAATTCTATGACAGAATGGAAGAAGCTTAAATAAACTAACAGAAGTGGAAGTGTCAGAAGTTCTGTTGTGTAAAATTCTAGGACCCAGAGCTCCTGTGATATGTTTTATTATTGGTGGTGGAGCTTAGGAGAAGGATGCCTCTTAATTCCATCAGAAGAAATAAAATTGCTAAAACAAAACTCATAAATCTGATGATATGGCAAGTTTGCTGCAAGCCTGCGCAGTGGCAGCGGATGTCTGCTAATGGGGGCATGTAGGCCAGACTTTTTTCAACTGTAGTTGAAGCAAAGAGACAGTTTTGTTTCGTATTGATTTTAGTTTTACTGTTTGCTCTTTTGTAGAACAAAACAACCGGCCATAATTGCTGTAACTGGTTCGGGCGGTGGCTGTGTGTGCTCGCTTGTATGTTTTAGTTAATTTTGGTTTCATTCAAATTATGAAACTCACTTGTAGTCGTTTTCAATCGATTTTATGTTCTCAGTCACTATATGTGTGGCAACAACATATGTATAACAATAATAATAACAACAATAATAACAACAACAATAATAATAATAATAACAAGAACAATAATAGTCGTCAAACGTTTAAAATGCTGAAATCGTCGCCTGAGGGGAAATAGTTGTACTCATCTGACGATGTGAGTTGTTGCCTCGTTGCTTCGCTCTCAACCACAGAAATGTCCTGCCTACATTGATTTTTAAGTTCACAGACAACTGTGATTATAATCTCTAACACATTAAAGTGATTTTAAGATGGATAAAAAAAAGCAGACAATCATAGATCAAGTGAAAAGAGAAAATGTTTACGGATCCATTTACTGTTGTGGGAGATCATGCGTCAACGAAAGAAACTGGTTCCTTGGTGACGTTGTCAGATTCCATGGTTACCAGGATACAGGAGAAATTGGAGTATTGCCAACCTGGACAGAAATATCACTCGTTTGCATGTGGAAGCTGCAAAAATGAACTACCTGGCCACATATTGTGAGGTTAGAAATGTGACAGACATGCAAGTAGTTAACGTCTGTATTGATCTAGCTATGTATGTTGTGAAAAATCACACTTCGCTCTATCCGCGCACACACACACATTTTAGTGGTAAAATTATTGAATCATTCATTCATTTACATGTCCCTTTAGGGAGCTTTGCCTCCCTAATAGTACTCCTGTAGGCCTCTCAGTTGTGAGCAAGATAGCCTGCTGCTGATGAATCCATTTGCAGATCATCAACAATGTCTTGCAGCCATCTTCGCCTTGGTCTTCCCCTCTTTCTTTTTCCCAGTATGTACCCTTCCAAGATGGTCTTCTCTAAATTATCATGACGTTTATTGTGTCCAAAATATTTAAGTTTTCTCTTTTTTAATCCTCTTTACTATGCAGCCTTCTTCAATATTAAGTTCTTGTAGTATGGATATATTTGTTCTTTTTTTGTGTCCATGATATTTGAAGAACTCTTCTGTAGCATTTACATTCAAAGGCATTTATGTATTTCTCAGCTGTTTTGTTAAATGTCTAGGTCTCAAGGGGCATATTTTGCGATGGGAAAGATGCATGCCCTTAAAAATCCTATTTTTGTGGTTTTGTCTGTTCCTCTCCACAGATTCTTTAGTTGTTTTACTTTCTGAAGAGCGATAGATGTCCTCATTTTAATTTTCCTCATTGTATCTCCATTATTAGTCAGCAGTGGTCCAAGATATTCACAATTCTCCACTTCCTTCAGTTTTTCCTCATTGATACACATAGCTGCCTTGTTCGTTTTCTCAGTTGTCATCAGTTTAGTTTTATTTGCATTAAGATAGAGGTTTTGCTTTTCGCTGTTCTTACGGACTGACATAATTAGTTTTTCCATTCCTTTTTTTTGTTTTGTGGACAACAGCATATCTAATCTCTGGTATTTCATAACCTCCAATTGTTATGGCATCGTAATATTCTTTGTCTATATCTTCTCTAACACTCCTCATTATATTTTCAGTATACAAGTTACATAAGTAAGGCGACAATATGCACCCCTGACAGACCCCTTGTTTTTAACCAAGTTGTTGTTTCACCATTTATTCTTACTGCTGGTCTAGATACAGCAGTGATGTTAATTGTATCAAATGTGTTGGAAATCCCCATTTTTTCTATTATTTTCAAAAGTTTCTGGTGCTGTACACAATCAAATGTATTTGAATAGTCTATAAAAGATAAATATAGATTCACATTAAATTCTCTGCATTTCTCCATTATTAATCTTATATTGATTATATGATCTCTTGATCCTCTTCCTTGTCTAGAACCAGCTTGGACCATACTGACTTCTTCTATTTTCTTAAGAAATCCACCTATTATGATTTTTAATAGAATTTTACTGGCATGAGTAATCAGGGAAACAGTTCTGAAGTTTGTGCATAATTTCAGGTTACTCTTTTTTGGCAGTGCTATGAATACAGTTCTTTTCCATTCTTTTGGCCAAATACCAAAATGCCATATCTTTTTACATAGTGCATGATAGATTGTTGCACATTCCTTTCCTCCTGCTTTAATAAGTTCAGCTGTTATCTCATCACATCCTGGCGATCTACCATTTTTCAGATTCTTTATTGCCCATAAAACGTCTTCTGTTGTCGGTTCGGGTTCTTTCTCCTCCAATAATAATTCACACTATTGATTTCTGCTTTCACAGTCAGTTGTTTCATACATTCCTCTGGAATATCCCTTCCATCTTTCTAGAATTTCATCTGTCTCTATCAAAGTCTTCCCCATCTCGTCACAAATTATATTTAGCTTTGATGTGACATTTCTCATCAATGTCTTCATTTCTTTAAACATTTCACTATCTCTATTTCTTGTATGTATTAGTTTTTTGTCTTCTCTTATGTTTCTTCGCACGTTCTTTGTTAAGGATTTATATTCCTCTTTGTTGTTGTTTGTCACTTTCCATTGCTTCTTCATTTCTCTACGTTGTTCTAGTGTGCCTGCTGTAATCCATCCATTCCTATGTGTTTTCTTTACTGGAACCATATCTTTAGCTGTTGTTATTAAGATATCTTTGGCCTGCGTAGCCAATTCATCTGGTGTCACCTCCTCCTGTACAGCCATCAGGATTTCGAAGCGGTTCTTCACTTCTATACTGTATTGTTCTGGTATTTTTGTAAGATCAAAGCGGAGTGGTCTTGATCCCCTAACTGTCTTTTTTATCTTTATATTCATGTCTGCTATTAATAATTCATGGTCCTTGTCACAATCAGCACCCGGTAAAGCTGACGTTATACTTGATCTCCACCTTCTCTGCACTAAAATGTAATCTATATGATTCTTGGTTCTCCCATCAGGTGATGTCCATGTGTAAAGTCTTCTTGGATGTTGCTTAAAAAGTGTGTCAGCGATCATTAGCTCATTTTCCATGTAAAACGCCATTAGATTGTCATCTGCTTCATTTCGGTGTCCTATCCCATTATTATTTTTTTTCTTATATCCTTCCCGTGCCGTTAAACGTCACATAGAGCTCACAAGGTAGTTCGTTAGTTTTTCCTGTCTTCTGCGAGCCTTTCAACCTCATTAAGGGATTTTATGCCTATTAATTTGGCCTCTCTTAACAATGACCTCTTCAGAGTTTCACGCGGTCTGCCTCTTTTTCTTTGGCCTGTTGTGTTCCACTTTATAGTTTGTTTTGGGATTCTCTGATCATTTCTTCTCGTCACGTGATCAACATATATCCATCTCCTTTTTCTGATCACCCATGAGACTGGTTGTTGTTCAGTCATCTGTCTTATCTCTGCTTTGTTCTTGAATTCGTTCCATTTGAAGCCGAGTATTTTCCTTAGGCATTTGTTTTCAAAAGAGTCTAATTTCTTGACTATTTCTTTGGTTGTTTTCCAGCTTTCGCATGCATAAATGAGGGTGGATATTACGTTTGAATTAAATAGTCTTAATTGGTTTTTGTGCTCATAACTTTTGAATTCCAAATGTTCTCAAGATTCTTGAAGATCGATGCAGCTTCTGCAATTCTAATTCTAACTTCCTTTCTAGTGTCACTATCCTGGTCTATGTAGCTGCCAAGGTATGCAAATTGATTGCCTTCTTCAATATCTGTCCCTTCTAGGTCTATTTTTCCATTTTGATTAATGGGAAGTTTCATTATTTTTGTTTTGTCCTTGTTAATTTCAAGTCCTATTTTGCTAGCCAGTGAAGACAGGCTATCTGTATAAATAATACAATATCATGTTTTCGTATCTGGTCTATCGTCGTTTGCAGTGTGTTTTAAAAGTCTTCTAATTCCTCTTCTTCTGCTGCTGATATAGGTGCACATGTTTGGATAATTGTTACATTTTTAGGAGTGCCCTTAAGTCTGATAGTGAGGATTGTGCCACTTTCTGGATTGTAACCTAGTAATGCTGTTGATGTTAATTCGTGCAGCTAAAACCCACTCCATTCTTTCCTCCTAATTCTCCACCAGAGTATATAAAGATATTATCATTCTCGCTCTTGAAGTGTCCTGATCATTTCCATTGATGTTTGTAGATTCTCCAAATGTGTATTTTCGTTTCTTTTCTTCTCACATTCAATGTTTCTACTCTTATTTTTCTTTTTAGTGGGGTTTTCCTTAGCAACACCGTCAGGATTTTGTCTGTTATCACAATTAATAATACTGACCTCTGTCTCACACTCTTCCCCAGTGTTAAAATTAGATCTGTCTCGCCTGGGGGACTCGCCACTAGATCTTTTTCCTATCTGACCTTCCAAGTTGCTGTTGTGTTTCTTGGTATATTTCCAGAAGATAGTTTACCATTCCTTTCCTTCCGTGCAGTGACTGTAATCAGTGATCGTTGCTATTATCTCTAAATTGAGATCATCTGCCTACCATCACAGAATGATGACCAGAATCAACATTATCTGTCGGCTGCTCTCCCATACCACCCAAGACCTGCACCCATGGCTTCACGTCACCCTGATCTGGCGGCTATACGGGTACTCCACCTTTCCCAAGGGTGTCATGTAGACTGGCGGAGGTAAGGAGGCGTTATACTTCTGCTTTGTTATCGGATACCCCTACCCCGCTAACCATTCTCTTATCTTACAGGGAAGTAATAATGCACTTTTTCTGTATTTTAGACTTATGCAAACTAGCTAAACAATAAATACAAGTATGTGTACTACTGGCGCTTTTGTATTCAGGCATACAACTATTCATGTGACAGCATTTGTTAGGTTCAAATGATTTAGATGCAGGAGCAATATGTATTGATCTTTAAAAAAAAAAAACACTTTTTTTCATTTTTGTCTAGATAAAATACATTCGTCAAAATGATAAAAGAATGTAAAAATCAGTGTACTCTTAAAACATTGGAAAAACAAATAAAAAATACGATTCAGCATTACTTTTAGTTCGTCAGAATGAATTTAATAAAACCAAAAGAGGAAAGATATTACAGGAACAACGATCAGGCTAACGGTAATGTAAGAATAGTAATATTTTAAAATGGGATAATAATGTATGTTTGTGTGTGCGCGCGTTTATGTATGTGTGTGTGTGTGGGTAGTGGCGTAGCGGATAGAGCGAAGTGTGATTTTACACAACATACAAAGCTAGATCATGTATTGTTTGTAGCCCCGCCCTACATAACATTTGTCTCGACATTATAAGAGTTAACTCGGCTGACAAGAGGCCTGATAAGGGACACAGTTGCTCTTCATTCCTATCATCTTTAGATTTATCACTGTCAAGAATATTTTGCAAAAACAGCCAATGTTGCAGCTAAGACTTATAAATTTCAACATAAGCAACTTCATTTTAGGCCAGGTTATATTATTTGATGATTATGTTGCATGAACTATCGGACGCGTTATCTTGAAGATGAAACTGAACATGTTCAAAGTCTGTAAGGTTCAGCTGTCGCAACAATGTGGCGATTCGATTGTTTGAACCTCAGACAGCAACTGATTGTTGTCACTTCTGTTTCTTCCTGGTTTTTGTAACAGTATTTTGTTGTAGATAATTAAAGAATAGGTCTCGGAAAGTTTAATATTGGTTAAAGGGACGTAATTTATGTAATTTAAGGCATGGAAGAGTAATCTTCTTGGAGCGTTTCACATTTTTACCTAAGGTCTTAACGTGAACGTGAAGAGGATCACTATTCCTTACTTTAAATTACATGAATCATTCCCTTTGACCAACATTAAACTTTCCTAAAACTTATTCTTTAATTATCTATAACAAAATACTGTTACATTTTGACCATCGTGTAGATTTTCTTTTTAGTTATAATTTTCTACAGCTGGCCAAGATGAAAGACTTTGATTTCATAATGTATCCAATTTCTTAATTCTGAATTTTTCATAAGTATTCCCGTTTCATGATTCTGAGTTTTTCCAAGAACACACGTCAGCGAGAATTTCCTTACTGTTGCTATCTAGTGGTTTAAAAAAAAGACGTTTCGACGTCTTTTAAATTAATTTAAGAAATAACTGATTTTTTTTTGTTCTAATAGGATCATAAATGATGGAAATCTCATTATCTTATCTTACAGGGAGGTAATGATGTGCTTTCCTGTGTTTTAGACTTTTTCAAACCAGCGAAATCACAAATGCAGTTATGTGTGCTACTGGTGCTTTTGTATTCAGGCATAGAACTGTTCATGTGACAGCAGGTTCAAATGATTTAGATGCAGGACCAATATGTATGGTCTTTAAAAAAATTTTTTTTTCATTTCTCTCTGTATAAAACACCTTCGTAAAGTAATAAAATAATGTAAAAAGCAGTGTACTCTTAAGACATTTGAAAAACAAACAAAAAATACGATTTGGTATTACATTTAGTCGATCAGAAATGAATTTAGTAAAACAAAACAAAGAAAGAAATTACAACAATCATGTTAAGTGTAGTGTAGGAATAATAATATTTTAATGGGATAATGTCTGTTATTTATTTGATGTTATATTGTATTTTTATATTGTTGTTCTTTCTTATTTTATATTAATTGAAAATCCATATTTATTTAGATTGAAGATTGCACAAACACATTCACACAATATAGCAGTGAAAGAAAACAAAAATAATCAATACCACGTCTCAAATAATCATAAACTTATATTCTTAAATTATCTGTTACACAGTTAGGAAAATCAAACAAAAGATCATCATATGTATGTTGATATTTATCAGCTTATATATTTATCAACAAAGTCATTAAAACAATGTATGTCAATATTTGGAATCCTAAAAAGCTAGATCAACGATAACTTAACGGACAATATTACACATGTATGTTAGTTTGATTTACAACAAAAATCGTTCTCTGCAAAAATCTCAAAATAGTCATACTTAAAGGATTAAGGTCTGTAATTATAAACTAAATAATTGGTATATATTGTATGCAAACGTGCTCTTTCATAGAACGCAGTAATACATAATGGTGTCCACACATAAAACCTGCATTTTGCACGTTGCTAAACATGAACATTTTACAAAGAACAATTTGGTTAATATGGAATTCTGATTACTCAAGGTCTATTTCTATTATTTAAATCATACCTAAGTGAGGTCGGGCCTGGTCGGAGGAGGAAGTACATAATGGAAACAGCTTGTACGCATCCACATCACAAAAATATAAACCGATTATTAATTTACATATACATGGTTTTCCACCAACAATAAACATCTCATTCACAGAGAAATGATCCATGCTACCTTAGGTTAAGAGTACCAAGGTAGATGTGGGACGAGAAGAAAGGTCTTAGCGAACTAAAGTTTGTGTAAAATGCATCATGACAATGGCACACGCGATCTTTGTTCCCTTGGGGGCGCCTCCTGAAAGACTACCTGTACGGTCAAAGTTAAGGTCTAGGGAGTCGTCTGTCTTAAATTATTTTTAACTACGTATCTGCGCAGTCTCAGAGTGAATCTTACCCATTTTCCATAAGAACATAAGTATTTTTCGTTTAATCTGCAAAGCGCTCAGTATGTTGTCTTGATAAAGACAATGATTAAGAACTTAATATTGTTCTTGTTTAGCTTTTACCTGTGAAAAGACTTATCACGGATTTATAAAACTTAGCGGACATGAGAATGTAGATAAAGAAATCACCGGACGCGTTGACTGCCATCAGTAACTCTTCCAGATTTAGTAGAAGAGTATTTATTCTGACTGTCTCTGGTGTGTCAGGACTGACATAAAAATAAAAGAAAATCGTAACAGCTGGAATGTTGTAACAGCTGTAGACAATGCAGACAATCAGTAACATACGAGAGATCTTGGCGTCCCCGTCTTTTCTGTTTAATTTATTCGATGTCATAGTTGGCGTTGCTTGGTTAACTGTCGTAGTTTGTACGCTATAACACAACAGTTTGCAGCAACCACAAGACAAAACAAAATAAATACGCAGTTTATAACAATATCTTCAAAAATCTTTAACATTAGTTTGTTCTTTTGATACCAGTCAGTATATCGTTCAAATGGAAGAGTCCGATTGTAGAAATTACTGAACTTCCATCTAACTTCACGATATGAACCTAACCAAGGACTCCAGAAAATGATCCAAAAAATATACGTACACGCCAAAACGGCAATCATTCTTCCACGAGTGATCCAACGAGAGACTTTCAGAGGGAAAACAACTACCAGAAACCTTTCTATTGAGATGATAACGATGTGAGACACACTGATCAGCATGGACAAACGACCGCATATATAAACATAGGTTATCGCATACGGCCGGTAGATATGACCAAGAATAGGCTTAAATCTCCTCAAAATGCAGAACATCTTTTGAATAGACAGACTCAAAAGATAAAACAGATCACAGGCAGATAAGGACAATAAGAGAATGTTACTGGTGTCCTTGAACCCAATGCGTGACATAACAATCATAGTGAGCACATTTCCGAATATATCAACAATAGCAACAATATGGATGAGGTAACAGTTTATCATAGTCTCAAAGATTGTTATCAGCTCCAAGTTAAAACTTGTCTCCTCTGGCTCCATAATTTCTTACATCACTGTTAGTGACAGGTAGGAAATGTGATACAGGAATCACGATGTGGTAAGTACTCTTCCTATGTAACAGAACATTTGTTAAAACATTGTTTTTTATGAATTATTAATGACCTCTTCTGATATACGTGTATGTGTTACTTATATTTAAGTGTCTTGCACCTGTGTGACCCCAAGGTGTCAAGCATGAGATAGGATTGAAAGGTTTATATAAAAGATTCCGTCCCTGTGTCTCTTTCCAAGAGTAATGTATAGTAGAGGAATTAACATCATAATAAAGACAGGCAAAATAAAACGTTTAAAACCTGCCATAAACATATCATTAACGTCCTTCCTTGTTTTACATCTTGCAGGCATTGTATGTTTAAATGGAAATGCGTCTTCTATGATTATGTTTCACAGAAACTGTAGTTATTTTTAAGAAAAGAAATATCTGATTAAAAAATGGAACCAAAATTACTCGGAGCTATACCTAGCAATAATAATAATCTAAAATAAGATGAGAACAACTAATTATATTCAGGCAGCGGTCATTATAATTCGGATTCCATCAGTAAACTTAGTCTAGGAATACGTCTTTTATAAATATATTCACAGTGGTCAATACCGACTCCACTGTGAGAGAAACTATATCAGTGAGAAATCAACCAGAATTGAATTGTCATTTTTCTGAGATAAATGCTAATAATTATCTCCTGTAACATTGTCCATTTGTCTTGTGTTATAACAAATGGACAGGAATATACGAGAGTGTAGGAAAGAAGAGAAAAGAAAATGATTTCACTGATTTCGATTTATAATTATTTTAATTTCCTGGATGGATTTAGACCGTGTAACCTTCCGGTGTTTATCTTAAAAATTGCTTTGGCTGTGCTATCATCCGTCCCAGGCTTCTAGAATTTCAAACTACCTTCAATTACGCTGTGAGTTAATACTATTATCAAGGGAATATTTTAGCTCTGGAGAAAGAAATTGATTCTTTTATACAGAAAAGAAAACAAACAATGTAAAAGCCGCCACGTTTGATCAGAGATGATATTAGTTTTTATATAATAAGTTTAATTTTTAATTTTTAATTAATTTTTTAAAATATAATTTTTAATTTAATGTAATAAGTTTAAGGATACACGGGTCTGTAACACTTTCAGAATTAGATCATTATCTGTAATAGCTATACGATGCTTGCATAGACTACACATTTGTTTTTGTTTTTTTTTTAAAATTTCAAACCTAAAGGTTCTTTAATTTACATTTTCTCTAGAACAGTAAACTGGAGGGTTAAGTTAGCCACATTATTAAAAAAAACTGTTCAACCAAACTATTACGTACTCAGAAATTAATAAAATTATCAGTTTGTTTGAATAAGATCACTTCAAAGAATGTTCAGAATAGTTTCACGCGTGATAAGCCACTTCCTGTACAAACTGCAGAAAAAAGTTGTGTTTTCTGTACATAGTCCATAGCTTGTCAGTGTACAGCATAACCAGGAAAGTAGCAATTTGTACAAAAGAAAAACAAAACATGCTTCTTGTAAATTTACTTTGTCATTATTTCGTGATCTGATTTGTAATAACTGACCTAATTAATTGAACAGTCTTACAATGATACAGAACTGTAAGACGCCACTAATTATTTCGTTGCTAAAAATACACTTATCAAAAATGATACTATTAGTGTTATTTACTAATCTATTACATGCAGTATGTAATTCAGTCATGAGGTGAGAACTTTGACAACTAACACCTGTGTCAGTGTGATCACCTCTGTGTAAACAGGCAAGGGGCAACCTACCGTGACGGAGTTCGGAAAGCCGACATACAGGTAATTATAAGTTCTTGAAAGAGCAGAACACACCAGGAAGATGTTCTTCTTCTGTTTGCTTGATGCTGTGAACAAGATTTTCCGTGAAGCTGTTGCTATGGCGATGTTGAGACAGAGAATCGTGTGGAATTCGGAGGGAGAGTGGGTTTTTTTTTTCTCTTTCAGTCCCTTAGTGGAGATAACATGTAGGTCGTATACAATACTTCTTTAGCAGACTTCATTACCATGGAGATTATATCTATCCCTAGTCCCGCTAGTCACGCTAGTTCTGTTACTGAGGAAACCAACGAAAAGTCAGGGCAGGGTCTTGGTCGGCTCTGGGTCTTGGATAAACATGCCAGCTATGGGTCGATGACTGCCTACACCAAGAAAGCAATATCAGTTTCTCAGACAACGAACTCGTAAAGTAAACCAGTCTATGAAGAAAAGTCATCATGTTAAATATCTGGCAAATTTAATGCTACTCCTCAGCGCCTCGTGGACCTTCTTAATGTCGTAAATACATAGCCGTAATTACCGGAAACTACTGTGTATAAAGATCATAAACATGTACATTTTACTGGTTTTAATTTGTACGGCTAGGGCTAAACAATCAAAAGCTGATGTGATGCACAGGCTGCTACCGTTCGCGTGTACAATTCTGCACTAACGCACACATTCTCAATACATAGTAAAAACTTAAGCTATAGTTTTTGACCATGCCTATGTAAGTTTACATCAGAAAAAAAACAGTATGTATATGTAGGTTTACATCATAAAAAGAAAATTATAGTATGTATATGTAAGTTTACACGATTAAAAACAAAACAACAGTATGCAGGAACTGTACTGATCTGAAATGTCATTTTTACTGAGCTTGAAAATTATATAAAGCCCACCGTTATCCCATAAATTTCTTGTTATCCGTTATAATATTTAAGATGTCAAGCCTGTCAATCTCCTATAAATTTCTTCTAATCTTTTATAACATTTAGCATGTCAAGCCTGTCTTTTTCCTATAAATTTCTTGTTATCTGTTATAACATGTAATATATCAAGCATGTCACTCTCCCGTAAATTTCTTGTGATCTGTTATAACATTTAATATGTCAAGACTGCCAATATCCTATAAAATTCTCCTTAAAATATTTAATATGCCTGTCATTCTCCTATAAATTTCTTGTAATCTTTTATAACATTTAGTATGTCAAGCCTATCCGTCTCCTATAAATTTCGTGTTATCTGTTATAATATGTAGTATGTCAACCAAGTTACTCTTCCGTAAATTCTTGTGATCTGTTATAATATTTAATATGTCAAGCCTGCTTTTCTCCTGCAAATTTCTTGTGATGTGTTATGTTTAAAATCTCTCGCCTGTCATTCTCCTATAAATTTTTTTTTATCTGTTATAGTATTTCACATGTCAAGTCTGTCATCCTGATATACATTTTTTCTTATCTCTTATAATATTTAATATGTCAAACCTGTCAGTCCCCTATTAATCTTTTGTTATCTGTTATAATATTTAATATCTTAAGCATGTCATTCTCCATTACATTTCTGGTTAGAAAATTTAATATGTCACGCCTGTCATTCTCCTATAAATTTTTTATCTGTTATAATATTTAATATGTCAAGTTTGTATGTCTCCTGTAAATTTCTTTTTATCTGTTACTGTTATACTAGTTAATATGTCAAGCCTGTCATTCTCCAAAAATGTCTTGTGATCTGTTACAATATTTAAGAATTTTGAAAATTAAACGACCTGTAGTTCTACAGACAATGGATACATAAACACAAGTGTTCGATTATGGCGCTCACGAACTCTTATTCAGTAATTTCTAAGTTGTTCTTTTGTTCTAGTAAGATAGAGTTGAAGCAAATTTTATGGTCCGTGAGATTGGATTTGTCTGGTCAGTCTTTGAAATTCGTTCTAATGCTTGCGATTCGGGGTTTAGATTTTTACCTTTCTTGGTTTGTTTACATTTCACACACCTATTTATACTGTATACGCACAAGTATATATACACCTATATTATATTATATACAAGTATATATATATATATCATTCATTCATTTGCATGTCCCTTGCGGAACTTTGCATCCCTAACAGCACTCCTGTAGGCCACTCGGTTGTGAGCAAGATCACCTGCTGCTGCTGCATCCATTTGCAGATCGTCAACGATCCACTCCCATCTATGCATGCGAAAGTTGGAAATCAACTAAAGAAATAGACAAGAAATGAGACTCTTTTGAAAACAAATACCTAAGGAAAATACTTGGTATACAGTGGAATGAATTCAAGAACAACACAGAGATAAGACAGATGAGCAAACAACAACCTGTTTCACGGGTGATCAGAACAGGAAGATAACATGTGTAGGTCATGTGATGGGAATAAGCAATCAGAGAATATCAAAACAAGATATCAAGTGGAGCACAACAGGCCGAAGAAAAATAGGTCCACCACGTGAAACTTTAAAGAGGACATTGTTAAGAGAAGCCAGTTTAGTGGGCTTAACATTCGTGATTAATATGAAAGACTTGCCGAGAGCAGGAAAACTTGGCAAACACCTATGCGAGCCCTGTGTGACGTTTAACGGCACGGGAAGGATGTAAGATGTATGTTATATATATATATATATATATATATATATATATATATATATCGTTATACCAACTAATACTTCTTCTTTGGACAGCTGCTAAATTCATGAGCTTTGAGTGCCATTCAGGCTCACTGCTACGGACAAGACACATCTCCATTCTTCTCTGTTCTTGATTATTTCTTGTCAGTCGTCGATTCCAAAAGAGCGTATACCTTCTTCAAGGCTGTCTCGCCATCGCTGTCTAGGTCTACTTCTTTGTCTATCCTCTTTCATCACTTCTGTATAAGCCATCTTTGCTTATTCTCCTCTGTTGTCTGTGAATGCCCTAGCATAAAAACTGACAGTTAAAAGAGAGCGTCATACGCTTAAAGAAACTAGCCATGCCTGAAATTTCCTGCTTGCGTTAAAGCCTGTTTATTGAAAAAAAAACATAACAAGAATGTTTCTTGGAAACCTTGTTTCTCAAAAACCAGTTACTTTTAGCAAGAACTGCAGTCAACAAAACTTGCAATACCAGTTTATGGCTCTTTTCTGGTAAAATTGTGAGTTGTAAGATTTCACGTCTTGAATGTAGGCTAGTTTTTCCCGTATTTAACGTCATCAGTAGGGGAATAGTAACCAGTATGTGTTCTAGAGATCATAATTGTATGTTTAATTAATAAAGTAATAGTAATCAGAGTAACGTACTAATGAAACATGTAGTCACATCAAATTTTAAAACGAAACGACTACCTAAATAATGATATAAATACTACGGGTGATATAAAAAAAAATCTATTTTCAACGAAATAAAGATTAATATACATTTAGTAAATATGACATGTGTATGTATATTATGTGAAAAAAAAACAAGTAAAAGTAACACTTGTATGTCTTACTGGTAACAGGGAACAGCGTGTTTCGTATCCTGCACTTTTGTAAGGAGGATAATTATAGTTTGCACGCACACAGCTTCAATAACTAAACTAGGCCAAGGGCGAGGACACTTCAGACGATGACCACTCAATCTTGTCAAAGTATGGAAAATCTTAATGTCAAGGAAACAACAAATTTAGCTTCGTTGTAGGAATGGAAAATTCCAGGGGGGTGCGTGGTATATAAGACTCAGCAGAATAAGAAGTCGTCAGCCATGGTCGAATCCTTAGCTGAACTGAAGGGACGCGGTTCAGAGTGGAAATGACCTACTCTTAGGTGCAAGAATATTGTTGCTTGTGGACAATGTTTAACCACTTGTGTAAGAAAAAACTCTTGATTTGTTGTGAGCAAGATGATTGAAAAAAGCTATCATCGATTTGACCATTTGACTCACGTGAGTAGACATTTAAAAAGTTTGTATGTGTTGTAGTTTCTATTTGTTAATACAGAGCTAATCTTATGTTTTGTTGCACATGTAATTTGCAGCCTAGTGAGGCTAAAGTACATTAAGTACAGGTAAATGAAGAATACGTAAATCGATAGAATAAAGTAAATGTAGTGTAAATAAATAAACTGAAGTGATGTAAAGTCGAGAGAATATGTACAATAATATAATTACGCAGAAGACATAAAGTCGAGAAAATATGTACAGAAATACAAATAATGCAGAAGAAGACATAAATTCGACAGAGTAATTACACAAGTACACAATAGATAAGTGTACAAATAAAGAGACGTATGAGTTTATGTGTTTGTGGTGTCTTTTATTAATGTGAACCTAGTACGTTTAGTACAAGTACCTCTGTTAATACCTCTTACCAGTACCTATTACAACAAGAGCTGAATATCTATCTATCTATCTATCTATCTATCTATCTATCTATCTATCTATCTATCTATCTATCTATCTATCTATCTATCTATCTATCTATCTATCTATCTATCTATCTATCTATCTATCTATCTATCTATCTATCAAGAGGAGACAGCCACAGAAGAATAAATATTAACTATATAGGTATTATTGTACTGCTGTACATTAAGATAAAACCATACAGAAGAAAAAAATAAAGAATGGGTTTATTGTACTGCTGTACATTAAGATAACCTAGAAAACAATAAAATGAAAATATAATACTAAATATTCCAAATCCTACAATATACAGATAAGCACTAACCACTAGATCGCGGACCAAAGTAGTAGAAAGTATATTGAAGTGATAATAGCTGACGAAGCACTCCAATTTAAGAAATAAACAAATAATAACCCCATTAAATGTACATTTAAGCGAAATGTAAAAAAAAAACAACAGAATAAATAGAAAAAAAAAACATTTAAAACATTTTTTCACACTTTCCTTGACCTGTTGACATACAACAAGGCGTTGTGGTCAGCATCGAGCCTGGTTGCCTTTCCATAGTCAGCTCTAGAAGGATCCATTTGTCTATTTCTACTTAAACGAATATTCAAAACAACGACCTCCGTCGTCAGAGACGAGTGTACCAACTATTCTAATGAAGAAGTACTCTGTTGCATGACGAACGACAAGATAGTTCTGGCATTCTCGTTTTGTCACACTAATGACATACAAGACCACATACAACTATCTGTTAACAAGCGATAGTTGGCCGTTTTAGATTCTTTCTGTAGTATAAATTAATCTAACATCAAACTAAACACTTATAAGGCACAGACTAGACCAGATGTACTATATGGGTCATAAAAGTGGAGTACAACGAAACAAGATGGAAACCATATACAAACATTCGGTAATAGAATCATGAGAAGAATTAATGGACCGGTAAGAAATCCCATAACACAACAATATAAAATAAGAAGTAAGAAAGAAATCTACACATTGTTTAACTTTCTGCTTATAGCAGCCATCACTAAAAACAGCCTAGTAGTATGGTCATTTAGAGAGAGTGGAGGAGGAGAAGCAAACAAACAAGGCCCAGACAGAAGTCATGAAAGAGGTAGACCTAGTCAGTGATAGTGAGATAATCTGGACGAAGGTATATGCCCCCTTGTAAAAGACAATTAGTAAGAAAAGATCAGGGAGGAAGAGGAATTGAGACATGGTTTGTCTGCTGAAATAGGCCTTAAGGCTAGAAAAGCTGATGAATTCAGCAGTTGCTCAAAGAATAATAAGAAAAAACAAATAATCTGCACAACGAGTTGTTCAGGTATTTGAGTGTGTAAACTATGAGAAATTCCATGATAGAATCGAAGAAGCTTAAGAGCTTAATACACTAATAGAAGTCGAAGTGTCAGAAGTTATATTTTGTAAAGTTCTAGGACCCACAGCTCCAGTGATAAGTTTTCTCACTGGTGGTGGAGCGTAGGAGAAGGATGCTTAATAATTCCATCAGAAAAAATAAAATTGCTAAAACAACCCCTCCTAAATCTGATGATACGGCAAGTTTGTTACAAGCCTGCACTGTGGCAGCGGATGTCTGCTAATGGGGGCATATAGGCCAGATTTTTATCTTACAGCAGATGAAGATCTATATTTATCCTTTATAGACTACTCAAAGGCATTTGATTGTGTACAACACCAGAAACGTTGGGAAATAATGGAAAAAATGGGATTCCCAACAGATTTGATACAATTAACATCACTGCTGTATCTAGACCAACAAGCAGCAGTAAGAATAAATGGTGAAACAAAATCTTAGTTTGACATAAAATAAGGGGTCAGTCAGGGGTGCATATTGTCACCTTACTTATTTAACTTGTATACTGAAAATATAATGAGGAATGTTAGAGAAGATGTAGACAAAGAATATTACGATGCCATAACAATTGAAGGTTATGAAATACCAGAGATTAGATATGCTGATGAAACAGTATTACTGTCCACAACACAAAAAGGAATGGAAAAACTAATTATGTCAGTCCGTAAGAACAGCCGAGAGGAGAACCTCTATCTTAATGCAAAGAAAACTAAATTGATGACAACTGAGAAAACAAACAAGGCAGCTGAAATATGTATCAATGAGTAAAAACTGGAAGAAGTGGAGAGTTGTGAATATCTTGGATCACTACTGAGGGAAATTAAAAGGAGGACATCTATCGCTCTTCAGAAAGTAAAACAAATAAAGAATCTGTGGAGAAGAGCAGACAGAACCACAAAAATAAGATTTTTAAGGGCATGCATCTTTCCCATAGCAACATATGCCTGTGAGACCTGGAAACTTAACAAAACAGCTGAGAAACACATAAATGCCTTTAAATGTAAATGCTACCGAGGAGTTCTCCAAATATCGTAGACACAAAAAAAGAACAAATATATCTATACTACAAGAGTTTAATATTAAAGAAGGCTGGCTAGTAAAGAGGATTAAAGAGAGAAAACTAAAATATTTTAGACACATTAAACGTCATGATAATTTAGAGAAGACCGTATTGGAAGGATACAGAATGGGAAAAAGAAAGAGAGGAAGACCAAAACGAAGATGGCTGCAAGACATCGTTGATGATCTGCAAATGGATGCATCAGCAGCAGGCCATCTTGCTCACAAGCGAGAGGCCTACAGGAGAGCTGTTAGGGAGGCCAAGTTCCGCCAGGGACATGCAAATGAATGAATGAATGAATGAATGAATGAATGAATGAACAGATGAAGCAAAGAGACAGTTATGTTTCGTGTTGAAGCTTTACTGTTTGTACTTTTGTAGACCAAAAGAACCGGCCATAAACACTCGCTGGCGGAAGTAACATTCAGCATAAACAGAACTACCGTCCCACAGTCACTCCTGCACGGGAAACACCTGACACGACACAGTGGACTAGACAACATATGAATGCACCCGTGGACGTTCGCTGACACAACGAGGCACTTTGAATGTTACCGTGCAATGATACACACGTCTAACACACTCAGTTGTTACTACACAGGTATACTAGCACAACAATGTGTGCACGCCGCATGTGGCATTCGCAAAATTTACACAGCTCAGCCGAAATACAGTTCAACCTAAATGTACAGCTTAGCCTAAATGTACAGCTCAGCCTAAATGTTCAGCTCAGCCTAAATGTACAGCTCAACATAAATGTACAGCTCAACTTAAAAGTACAGCTCAGCCTAAATGTTCAGCTCCGCCAAAAATGCACAGCTCAGGCAAAACACAAAACACTAAAAGACCAAGCTCATTATACATACATCAAATGCAAGCAGCAATTGAAAGCTCTGGCACAGAAAAATAAACATGCCAACACATACAGTGGAACAAACTTACAAACACTCTTTAGAGCAAACAAAAAAAATATCATAGGTATAAAAACATTATAAACCAGTTATCCAATTATTACATGAACAGAACCAGGGTACCAAACATAACAATCATGCTACACTACGATCTCATAAGAATAATAAACCGTATTGCTTGATACTCCTGTTATTCAAGAGCAAGTCCATAAGATCATTTCACACTAGGACGAATACATCCATACGGCCCTGCAAGAACTTCCAAGAACTGTCTGTCACACAAGGTAAGTCTTACACAGGGAAATCCAGGTTTGGAGCAAAACACAGTTCCCATACAGTTAGTCTATCTGATATGAAAGAAGCATACATAGTTTCTGGGATACATCATACTCACAACACAACCGTTCATGATGGGAACCCTCACATAAAACAGCGAGAGAATCAGGGATTAGCTCCGTCTCACTGAAAAGCATGAGAGCCAGGGATTGGCTCCCTCTCGTTGAACAGCAAGAGAGTCAGGGATTGGCCCTCTCATGTAGAAGAGCAAGCTAGAAACAGTATGAGGACCGTCTCTCTCTCTCTCTCTTTCTCTCTCTTTCTCTCTTGTGTGTTCTGTGGTGGGGCGGGCATTATTTACTAGGCCCATGATGTACTGAATGATGCTGGATTAGCTATTCTCAGAGTCCAGCACGATACAAGAAACCTTCCTCTCTGTTTCACATCCAAATGTAAACTAACGTGCTCAACCTTTTTCTCCACAATTCACTCCCTTTTTTTCCAGCCCAAGTGACGGGCCTTTCCCGCCTTTTTCCCGACAGTCACGATTTGATTTCCTCAGCTCACGTGACGCCCTTTCCCGCGGGCGCGAAAGATATTTCCCACGCGGAGGAAATTTCAAACTGAGACTCACACAAACATTGCCCTTTCTGAAAACACAGCAGTTATCTCACATACATTGTTACAAGGGCAGATGGTTGTACTCATCTGACAACGTGAGGTGTTGCCTCGTTGCTTCACTCTCAACGACAGAAGTGTCCTGCCTACATTGAATCACAGCCAACTGTGATTATAATCTCTAATGCATTAAAGTGATTTTGAGATGGAGGAAAAAGCAGACAATCATAGATCAAGTAAAGAGCGTGTCATCGAATGAAACTGTTTCATTGGTGACGTTGTCAGATTCCATGGTTAATAGGATATAGGACAAATAGGAGGATCGCCAGTTTGGACAGGAATATCCCCGTTTGAAACGTGGAAGCTGCAAAAATGAACTACCTGACCACATACTGTGAGGTTAGAAATGTGACAGACAGATGAATAATTGAAATCCAATTAATCAAAGGTTGTATTGATCTAACTATGTATGTTGTGAAAAATCACACTTCGCTGTATCCGCTTCTCCACAACCTTCCCCCCCCCCCACACACACATAAACGCGCGCACACACACATTTCAATGGTAAAAGTATTGAATTTTAAAAACAATTTAATAGAAATTACAAAGACTAACTTTACTAAAATACAAACTCATCTTCGCATTATAACTTTAGCTTCGGTGTGAAGCATACAAAAGTTCATTCGCCACTCTTAGTTTTGAGTTATGGTATACTTCACTGTCAGCTTACTTACTACATTACTAGACTAGAGTTCAGGAGAGAGATCGAGGTTAGCTAGCTGACTTTGCTATATACAACTACTTTATGGCTGAGTTTCTTTTCCATAACTTTCTCAAGCTGTTCTGTGTTCGACTCGGAATTTTCTTGTACTGTGCGAATTTCTGTTGTGTGAAATAAAACAATCATAAGATTGTTATTGTGTGAAGTAATACAATTTTAAAACCACTCTTATGTGAAGTAAGACAGCTGTAAGACAAGCCTTGTGTGATATAGCAGTATTCGTATAACAACTGTTGGCTTGATAGTAATGGCATTATTATGGGTTTTTTCTTTTTGAATTTTCTCCTGCTGAGATCCTTCGAGAAGGTCACGTGGGCTGCATAACCCGTGACAGGAAATTGTGGGGACAAGGCTGAGTGCGTGGGGTCAGTTTGGTTTGAACGTGTAACTTTGTGGACGTTTTTGTTTTTTTTTTGTACGGTGTGATGTCTTCGTGGAACATATGAACGTTATAGATGTACTGTAGTTGTACGTATGAATGGACTAGCCACATGGCAGGGATAACCAGCCGGCAGTCAGATTTAATGTTATTTTCATCAACATCATCCTTCCATCAATAAATGTTCCAAGTCACCATTACCCAGGATTTACTTGACTATCTGTACCAGTTGTCGTCAACGTGAGGTTTTGAAGAACCTGGATGAGAAGTATGTCTGGAACAGTGTTTAACTAATCCAGCAAGTGAGAGTGAGAGCTGGAATTCTGTGTATAATTAGTCCAGTAACCTCAACTTACGAAGATCAAGATGAAAGTCCTCCCTGTTATTCACGAGCGTATCATGATCACTACGATACGATACGGCCTAAGTAAAGCCCTATTAACAAACTGTACACACCAACAGTACAGACAGAAAGAACAAGACTACCAAAAATCCTATTATAGTGAAGTAAGACAAGTCTTGGGTGAAGTAAGACAGTTGTAAGACTTTTTCTTCTTTTATTTCGAATCAAAGTTGGTTTAACATGAAAGCGTTATGATTTTGTCTCAGATTTGTATTGTTTGTAGTCCCGTACTACATGACATTTGTCTCGACATTACAAGAGTAAACTCGGCTGATAAGAGGCCTGATAAAGGAGACAACGAAGAAGAAGAAGAAAAACAAGAAGAAGAATGTTCTTCATTCCTCCCATCTTCTTAGATTTATCACTCTCAAGAATATTTTACAAGAACAGCCAATGTTGCAGCTCAGAGTTATAGATTTCAATACAAGCAACATCAATTTAGGCAAGGGCTTATTGTTTGATGATTATGTTGCATTAATTATCGGACGCGTTATCTTGAAGATGAAACTGAACATGTTCAAAGTCTGTAAGGTTCAGCTGTCGCAACAACGTGGCGATTCGATTGTTTGAACCTCAGACAGCAACTGATTGTTGTCACTTCTGTTTCTTGCTGGCTTTTGTAACAGTATTTTCTTGTAGATAATTAATGAATAAGTCTTAGGAAAGTTTAATGTTTGTCAAAGAGAAGTAATTGATGCAATTTAAGGCATGCAAGATTGAAGCTCTTGACGTTGGTGTTTCACATTTTGACATTTTGACGTTAACGTTTCACACTTGATGTAAACGTCAACAGGATCACTATTCCAATCTGTAAATTACATCAATTACTTCCCCTTGACCAACATTAACATTTCCCCAAGACTTATTCATTAATTATCTACAACAAAATACTGTTACATTTTGATCATCGTGTAGATTTTCTTTTCAGCTATAATTTTCTACAGCTGGTCAAGAGGAAAGACTTTGATTTCATAATGAATTCAGTTTCTTAATTCGGAATTGTTCGTAAGGATTCCCGTTTCACGATTCTGAGTTTTTTCAAAGAACATACGTCCGCGAGAATATCGTTACTGTTGAGACATAGCGGTTTAGAAAAATATTTTTCGACATCTTACTTATACTAACTTAATAAATAATATTTTTCTTGTCGTGCTAGGAGCATGACTAATGTAAATCTCATTCTCTTATCTTACAGGGAGCTAATAATGTGGTTTTTTAAAATTTTAGACTTTTCCAAACCAGCGAAACCATAAATGCAAGTATGTGTACTACTAGCGGTTTTGTATTCAGGCATACAACTATTCATGTGACAGCATTTGGTAAATTCAAATGATTTAGATGCAGGACCAATATGGTTGATCTTAAAATTTTGTTTGTTTTTTTTTATTTCTGTCTGGATTAACCACATTAGTCAAAATGATAAAAGAATGTAAAAATCAATGTACTCTTAAAACTTCGGAAAAACCCACCAAAAAAACTACGATTCAGTATTACTTTTAGTTTATCAGAATGAATGTAATAAAACAAAAGGAGGAAAGACATTACAGCAGAAATAATCAGGTTAACTGTATTGTAGGAATAGTAACATTTTAAAATGGGATAATAATGTCCGTTATTTATATGATGTTATATTGTATTTTTATATTGTTGTTGGTGCTTATTTATTTTTAGGTGCGTAAAGATTGACGATTGCATAAACACATTCACACATTTCACCAGTGAAAGAAAACAAACACAGTCATACTACTTCTTCAAATAATCATAAACTTATATTCTTAAATCATCTGTTACACAATTTGCAAAATCAAACAAAATATCATCATATATATGTTGTTATTTGTCAGTTCATATATTTATCAACAAAATCATTAAAGTAATGTCTTTCAATATTTGGAATCCTACACAAATAGATCAATGATAAATTAACGGAGATCAGTAAAACAATCTTACATATGTCTGTTAGTTTGATTTACAACAAAAATCGTTCTCTGTATAACATTTCAAAATAGTCATACTTAAAGGATTAAGGACTGTAATAGGACTGTAATTATTAAATAACTAATTGGAATATACTGTATGCAAACATGCTCTTACATAGCGCACAGTAATACATAATCATGTGCACATACAAAACATGCATTTTGCACGTTGCTAAACGTGAACATCTTACAAAGAACAATTTTGTGTAATATGGAATTCTGAGTACTAAAAGTCTATTTCTATTATCTAAATCATAACAAAGTGATGTCGGACCTGGTCGGAGGAGGAAAGCACAGAATGGACACAGCTTGCACTCATTCACATCACAAAAGTATAAACCGATAATTAACTTCCATATACATGGTTTTCTACTGACAATAAACATTTCACTCAACACATCTACAAAAAATGGCCTTCTTCCGACCCTATGACCCTAACGTGCTCAGCGTACAAAGCCAGACCTATTAAAATTCTATCATGTTTCCCTTATATACCTGGACAGAGACGGACCTTTCCCAGAATTGCGCACTTCCGGTACTAGCCTGCCTCTGAACCATATTTCCTACACTTGCCAACCAACATAGGTTTACCAAATAATTATCTCTTCCTTACAGTATAACAACATTTCTATATCGAAAAAATGAAAACTAACAAAGATCCTAACTATGTGGTAATTTCACCCGAGTTAAATTTACTAAGGAAAACATTACATTTTATTTTAAAGCAACATATTAGTGTTGTTTCTTTAAGACAGAAAAGATCCCTGCTCTGTTAACCAGGTTAAGAGGACCAAGGGAGAAGTTTGGTGAGAAGAAAGGTCTTAGCGAATAAAAGTTCGTGTAAACTGCATCATGACACTGGCACACCCGACATCTGTTCCTTTGGCAGCGCTTCCTGAAAGACCATCTGTACGGGTTAAAGTTAAGGTCTAGGGAGTCGTCTTCATTCATTCATTCATTTGCATCTCCATTGCGGAACTTTTCGTCCCAAACAGCACTCCTGTAGGCGTCTCGGTTATAAGCAAGATGGCCTGCTGCTGAAACATCCAGTTGCAGATCATCAACGATGTCTTGCAGCCATCTTCGCCTTGGTCTTCCTCTCTTTCTTTTTACCATTATGTACCCTTCCAAGACGATCTTCTCTAGACTGCCATGTCGTTTAATGTGTCCAAAATATTTAGGTTTTCTCTATTTATTCCTCTTTACTAGCCAGCCTTCTTCAATATTAAGTTCTTGTAGTATGGATATATTTGTTCTTTTATGTGTCCATTACATTTGAAGAACTCTTCTGTAACATTTACATTCAAAGGTATTTAAGAATTTCTCAGCTGTTTTGTTAAGTGTCCAGTTCTCACGGGCATATGTTGCGATGGGAAAGATGCATGCCCTTAAAAATCTTGTTTTTGTGGTTCTGTCTGCTCCTCTCCACAGATTCTTTATTTATTTTACTTTCTGAAGAGCGATAGATGTCCTTCTTTTAATTTCCCTCATTGTACCTCCATTACTAGTTAGTAGTGATCCAAGATATTCAAAGCTCTCCACATCTTCCAGTTTTTACTCATTGATATATATTTCAGCTGCCTTGTTTGTTTTCTCAGTTGTCATCAATTTAGTTTTCTTTGCATTAAGATAGAGGTTTTCCTTTTCGCTGTTCTTACGGACAGACATAATTAGTTTTTCTAATTCTTTTTGTGTTGTGGACAGTAATACTGTTTCATCAGCTTATCTAATCTCTGGTATTTCATAACCTCTAATTGTTATGGCCTCGTAATATTCTTTGTCTACATCTTCTCTAACATTCCTCATTATATTTTAAGTATACAAGTTAAATAAGTAAGGTGACAATATGCACCCCTGACGGACCCCTTGTTTTATGTCAAACCAAAGTGTTGTTTCACCATTTATTCTTACTGCTGCTTGTTGGTTTAGATACATCAGTGATGTTAACTGTATTAAATGTGTTGGAAATCCCATTTTTTCCATTATTTCCCAACGTTTCTGGTGTTGTACACAATCAAATGCCTTTGAGTAGTCTATAAAAGCTAAATATAGATTCACATTAAACTCTCTGCATTTCTCTATTATTAATCTTAGATTGAATATATGATCTCTTGATCCACTTCCTTGCCTGAAACCAGCTTGGACCATATTGACTTCTTCTTCTATTTTCTTTCGAAGTCTACCCATTATGTTTATTAACAGAATTTTACTGGCATTATTAATCAGGGCAACAGTTCTGTAGTTTGTGTATAATTTCAGCTTACCCTTTCTTGGATGTCTATTTTAAATTATGTTTAACAACTACATATCTGCGCACTCTCAGAGTGAATCTTACCCATTTTGTATAAGGACACAAGTATCATTTAATCTGCACACTCCCCAGTATTTTACCTTGATAAAAGCAATGAAAAAGAACTTAATATTGTTCTTGTTTAGCTTTTACCTGTGAAAAGACTTATCACGGATTTATAAAACTTAGCGGACATGAAAATGTAGATAAAGAAATCAGCGGTCGCGTTGACTGCCATCAGTAACTCTTCCAGATTTAGTAGAAGAGTTTTTATTGTGACTGCCTCTGGCGTGTCAGGACTCACGAAAATATAAGAGAAAATCACAATTGACGGAATGTTGTAACAGCTGTACACAATGCAGACAATCAGTAACATACGAGAGATCTTAGCGTCAACGACTTTTCTGTTTAATTTATTCGATGTCATAGTCTGGCGTAGCTTGGTTAAATGTCGTAGTTTGTACGCTATAACACAACAGTTTGCAGCAACCACAAGACAAAACAAAATAAGTACGCAGTTCATAACAATATCTTCAAAGATCTTTAACATTAGTTTGTTCTTTTGATACCAGTCAGTATATCGTTCAAATGGAAGAGTCCGGTTGTAGAAATTACTGAACTTCCATCTAACTTCACGATATGCCACTAACCAAGGACTAGAGAAAACTATCCAAAAAATATACGTACACGCCAAAACGGCAATCATTCTTCCACGAGTGATCCAACGAGAGACTTTCAGAGGGAAAACAACTACCAGAAACCTTTCTATTGAGATGATCACGATGTGAGACACACTGATCAGCATGGACATACGACTGTAAATATAAACATAGGTTATCGCATACGACCGGTAAATATGGCCAAGAGTAGAGTTAAACATCCTCAAAATGTAGGACATCTTTTGTATAGACAGACTCAAGAGGTAAAACAGATCACAGGCTGATAAAGATAATAAGAGAATATTACTGGTGTCCTTGAACCCAATACGAAACATAACAATCATAGTGAGAATATTTCCGAATATACCAACAATAGCAACTATATAGATGAGGTAACAGTTTATCATAGTCTCAAAGACTGTTATCACCTTCAAGTTAAAATCTGTCTCCTCCGGCTCCATAATTTCTTACATCACTGTTAATGACAGGTAGGAAATGTGATACAGGAATCACGGTGTGGTAAGTACTCTTCGTATTTAACAGAACATTTGTTAAAACATTGCCTTTCATCAAGTCTTAATGACCTCTTCTGATATACGCGTACGAGCATTTATTGCCTATATTTAAGTTTATTGCACCTGTGTGACCATCAGGTGTCAAACATGAGGTGAGGATTGAAAGATTTATAGAAACGATCCGCTCCCTGCGTGTCTTTCTAAGCTTACGTATAGGAAATGATTTAAAATCATAATGTTGAGAGGTAAATTACAACGTTTAAAACCTGGCCTAAACATATATTTAAAGTTCCTCCTTATTTTTCATCTTGCAGTCACTGTAGCAGTTTAACTAGAAATGCGTCATATCCGATTATGTTTTACAGAAACTGTAGTTAATTTCTGAGAAAAAATACACACGTGAATAAAAAATGGAACTGAAACTACTCGAAGCTATACCTAGCAACAATAATCTAAAATGAGAAGAGACCAACTAATTATTTTCAGGCAACGATTATTACAACTCTAATTTTATCAGTAAAATTAGACTGAACACAGAACACGTCTTCTTTCATAAATATATTCACCTGGAAGAGAGATTAGCACAAAAGTCAATACCGACTCCAATGTGAGAGAAACTATATCAGTGAGAAATCAACCAGTATTGAATTGTCATTTTGTGAGATAAATGCTGATAATTATCTCGTATCATCTTAAACATGTGTCTCGTGTTATAATATGAGACAGATGGACAGGAATATATGAGAATGTAGGAAAGAAAGGAAAAGAAAATTATTTCACTGATTTCGATTTATAGTTCTCTTACTTTCACAGACGGATATAGACCGTCTAAGCGTCTCGTGCATATTTTGAAAATGACTTTGACTGTGCTGTCATCTGTTCCACGCTTCTAGAATTTCAAACTACCTTCAATTACACTGTGAGTTAATACTATTATCAAGGGAATATTTTAGCTCTGGAAAAAGAAATTGATTCTTTTATAAAGAAAAGAAAGCCAACAGTGTAAATGCTGGCACGTTAGATCAAAGATGATATATGTTTTTATATAATAAGTTTAATTTTTAATTTTTAATTACTTTTTAAAAATATAATTTTTAATTTAATGTAATAAGTTTAAAGATGTACGGGTCTGTACACATTCAGAATTAGATCATTACCTGTAACAGCTATATGATATTTGCATAGATTATAAAGGTAAAGGTAATCCTGTCATGCCTTAGAGGCACATAGGGATATGGTGTTAGTGCCCATATTTTCCTTGACCTGCCAGCACACTAGAGAGTGATATGGTCAGTATCACGCCTGGCCGCCTTTCCTTCCCCAACTCCAGAAGAAGTCGGGTACCGATTTCTACATCTGGGTGACTGGGGTGCCGCCGGCCGGATTCGAACCCCCGACCTTCGCCATGAGAGACCAGTGCACTAACCACTTCGCCACTCAGACACCGCATAGATTATACATTTGTCTTTTTTTTAAAGCATATTTCGAACATAAAGTTATTAATTTTAATTTACATTTTCTGTACAGCATAACCAGGAGTGTAACAATTTGTAAAAATGAAAAACAAATGCTTATTGTAAATTTACTTTGTCATTATTTCGTCATCTGATTTATAATTCATTCATTCATTCATTCATTTGCATGTCCCTTGCTGAACTTTTGCCTCCCTAACTGCACTACTGTGAGCCTCTCGGTTGAGAGCAAGATGGCCTGCTGCTGATGCATCCATTTACAGATCATCAACGATATCTTGCAGCCATCTTCGCCTTGGTCTTCTTCTCTTTCTTTTTCCCATTATGTACCCTTCTAAGACGGTCTTCTCTAGACTATCATGACGTTTAATGTGTCCAAAATATTTCAGTTTTCTCTCTTTAATACTCTTTAATAGCCAGTCTTATTCAATATTAGGTTCTTGTAGTATTGATATATTTGTTTGTTTTTTTTTAAGAACTCTTCTGTAGAATTTAAATTCAAAGGCATTTATGTGTTTCTCAGCTGTTGTGTTAAGTGCTCAGGTCTCACAGGCATTTATTATAACTGACCTAATTAATTGAACAATCTTACTATGATATTGAACTGTAAAACACCACTAAGGATTTCGTTGCTAAAAATGCACTTATCAAAAATGATCCTATTAATGGTACTTAATAGTCTATTACATGCAGTGTGTAATCCAATCATGAGGTGAGAATTTTGACAACTAACACCTGCGTCAGTTTGATCACCTCTGTATAAATTGGCAAGGAGCATATGCCAAAATGGAGTTTGGAAAGCCGAGATTAAGGAACGTTAAGTTCTAGAAAACTCAGAACTAACCAGGAAGATGTTTTTCTGCCTGCTTGATGCTGTGAAAAGGATGTTTTGTGAAGCCGAATCTATGGTGAAGTTGAGACACAGAATCGTGTGGAATCAGGATGGGGAGTGAGTCTTTTCTTTCAGTCCCTTAGTGGAGATAACACGTAGGTCGTGTGCAATACTTCTTTAGCAGACAATAATTTCTAAATTGTTCTTTTGTTCTAGGAAGAGAGAGTTCAAGTAGATTTTATGGTCCGTGAAATTGGTTTTGTCTGGTCAGTCTTTGAAATTCGTTCTAATGTTTGCGGCTTGGGGGTTAGATCTTTACCTTTGTTTTGTTTTTTCAAATGCAGTGGAAGGACATCATTGTTGAATGTGAATAAGCTTCTCTTGACACCTCCTGTCTTATAGTGAGGCAAGAGCAGCAGTTCGTGAAAACTGCACTGATCCAGATAACCTCTCTTCCTCTCTCTCTCTCTCTCTCTCTCTCTTTCTCTCTCTCTCTCTTCTCATCCCTTTCTTTATCATGAAGTCTTTACATTTCGCACACCTATTTATAATGTATACATACAAGTATATATATGTATGCACGCACACACACATCAGATACATATCAAACACTTCACACTCACACACACACCCACATGTATGCACACATTGCGTTATACCGACTAATACTTCTTCTTTGAGCAGCTGCTTAATTCATGAGTAGCCACTCGGCCTCACTTCTTCTGACAAGACACATCTCCATTCTTCTCTGTTCTTGATCTCTTCTTGTCAATCGTCGATTCCAACAGAGCGTACACCGTCTTCTAGGCTGCCTCGCCATCGCTATCTGTCTACTTCTTTGTCTATCCTCTTTCATCACTTCTGTATAAGCCATCTTTGCCTATCCTCCTCTGTTGTCTGCGATTGCTTCAGCCACCTCAGTCTGTTGTTCTTCATAAAAACGGACAGTTAAAAGAGTGCGTCACACGTGTATGGAAACTAGCCATAGCTGGAAGTTCCTGCTTGCGATAAAGTCTCTTTACAGAAAAAAAAGAACAATAATGTTTTTTGAAAACCTTGTTTCTCAAAAATCAGTTACGTTTAGTCAACAAAACTTGGAATACCAGGATATGGCTCTTTTCTGGTAAAGTTGTAAGATTTCAGGTCATGAATGTTTTTCTTCTTTTTCCCGTATTTAACATCACCAATACTGGAATGGTAAGCAGTATGTGTTCTAGAAATCATAATTGTATGTTTAATTAATAAACCAATAGTTCTCAGAGCATCATAATAATGAAATATATTGTCACATCAAATTTTAAAATGAAACGACTAAATAAATAATGATGTAAATACTACGAGTGATTTAAAAAAATCTGTTTTCAACGAAATAAAGATTAATATACATTTAGTAAATATGACATGTGTATGTATATTATGTGACAAAACAAGTAAAAGTAACACTTGTATGTCTTACTGGTACCAGGGAACAGTGTGTTTCGTATCCTGCACTTTTGTAAGGAGGATAATTATAGTTTGCACGCACTCAGCTTCAATGACTAAACTAGGCCAAGGATGAGGACACTTCAGACGATGACCACTCAATCTTGTCTAAGTATGGACAATCTTAATGTCAAGGAAACAACAGGTTTAGTTTCGCTGTAGGAATAGAAATTCCAGGGGGGTGCGTGGTATATAAGACTCAACAGAATAAGAAGTCGTCAGCTATGGGTCGAAAGGTGAACTAAAAGGACGCGGTTCAGAATGGAAATGAGCTGCTTTTAGGTGCAAGAATGTTGTTGCTTGTGGACAATGTTTGACCACTTGTGTAAGCAGAAATTAGTTATTTGTTGTGAGCAAGATGATTGAAAAGAGCTATCATCGCTTTGACCAGTTGACTCACGTGAGTAGACATTTAAAAAGTTTGTATATGTCGTAGTTTCTATTTGTTAATACAGAGCTAATCTTATATTTTGTTGCACATGTAATTTGCAGCCTAGTGAGGCTAAAGTACATTAAGTACAGGTAAATGAAGAATACGTAAATCGAGAGAATAAAGTAAATATAGTGTAAATAAATAAACTGAAGTGATGTAAAGTCGAGAGAATATATACAATAATATCATTACACAGAGGACGTAAATTCGAGAAAATGTGTACAAAAACACAAATAATGCAGAAGAAGACACAAATTGACAGAATAGTTACAGAAGTACAAAATAGATAAGTGTAGAAATAAAGAGACGTATGTGTTTATGTATTTGTGGTGTGTTTTATTAGTGTGAACCAAGTACGTTTAGTACTACTCTCTCTCTCTCTGAACCTTAAGTGCCCAGGGCACATGGGGCTTCCGCAAGGGTTTTCCACAAATGCCTGTCTTTCGCCTTTTTTTCTGCTCTTGCCCAGGTGAGCCCTCTATTGCTCAACATCCTTTCTGTTGTTCTTCTCCATGTCTCTTTTGGCCTACCTTTACTTCTGTTCCCCTGTGGTGTCCATCTTAGTGCTATTTTTGGTAGTGAGTTGTCAGTCATTCGGAGCACATGTCCCAACCATCGCCATCGTCTTTCCTCAATAATTGTTGTCAGTGGTTTCATCTGCATTTCTGCTAATAAGATGTTATTTCTTATGGTGTTTGGCCAAAATATTTTTCTAATTCTTCGTAAACATTTAGTCTGGAAAGAATTCAACTTGTTTTCTATGGTTTTGGTGATTTTCCAGCATTCACTTCCATAGAGTAGTACACTTAGAACATTACTCTTAAATATCCTGATTTTTATATTTATGCTTAGTTTATTTGATTTCCATATATTCTGCAGCATTGCAAAAGCCTGGTTTGCTCTAGTAAGTCTGCTGTTGATGTCCTCTGTGCTGTCTCCATTTTCTACTACTCTGCTGCCAAGGTATACAAATTCGTTGACCTCCTCCACTAACTTGTTATCTACTCTGAGTACATTTCTGTTGTTCACATTTTGCTTCATTAACTTTGTCTTTCCTACATTGATCTTTAGTCCTATGTTGTTTGCATTCTGAGTTAGCTTGTTTATTTTATCTGGCATATCTTTGTGACTGCTTGATAATAGACAAATGTCGTCCGCAAAGTCAAGGTCCTCCAGCACTGTGTCAAGGGTCCATTGTAATCCTCTGCGTTTGTCTGATGTTGCCTCCTTCATTAACCAGTCTACTGCCAAGATAAATAATGTTGGTGATAGTACACATCCCTGTTTCACTCCTGTTTGTACCCTAAAGCTGCTGGAGGTATGTTCTCCACAGATAACGTTGCACTGAAAACCCTCGTATAGGGCTTTGATTACATTTACTATTTTATGGGGGAGGCCATGCCATCTTAGGATTTTCCACAGTGCATCTCTGTTGACACTGTCAAAGGCTTTCTCAAAATCTATGAATAATGCATATGTTGTACTATGCCACTCATTTGCCTGTTCTAATATTTGTCTAAGTACAAATACGTGGTCTATGCATGATCTTCCTTTCCTAAATCCTGCCTGCTCTTTCCGAAGTTTTTCCTCAAATGTTGGTACAATTCTGTTGATGATTATTCTGCAAAATACTTTACTGGTGAGTGGCAGTAGGGTAATGCCTCTCCAGTTCCCGCAATCTCTGAGGTCACCCTTCTTTGGTAGTTTTACTATAAGACCAGTTTTCCACTCCTCTGGGGCTTTTTCTAAATCCCAAATTTGTTGTAATATCTGGCAAAGTTGTTTTGGTGTTTCTATTTCTTCTGCTTTCAACATCTCAGCAGTCACTTCATCTTCACCTGGTGCCCTGTCTGATTTTAGCTTCTTTATCGCCTCCTTTACTTCATTTATTGTTATTGGTCCTGTATTGATGTTTAGTTCCGTTTTTGCTTCAGGTATGTCTATTGTTTGTGCTCCTTGTGTTCTGTTTAGTAGGGTATTAAAATGTTCCCTCCATCTTTCAATTTTTTCTCTTTCTCCACTGACCAGTTGTCCATTTTGTGTTCTTACTGCACTTTCACATCTTGTGTTGAAGTTACCTGTCATCTGCTTTGTGATTTTATATATGGTTTTCATGTCATTTGTATATGCTGCTTTCTCTGCTGTTTCTGCAAAGTTGTCATAATATTGACGTTTATCTTGACGGCATGATTCCTTCACTTCTTTGTCTTTTTGTGCATAATTACTTAAAACTCGTTCTTTAAGCCGTTGTGATTTGGTGTTCAGTAATTTTCCCTTGATTTCTTTTCTTTGCTCTATCTTTTCCCATGTGGTCTCGCTTATCCATTCCTCTTTTCTCCTTTTCCGATATCCCAGCACCTCTTTCGCCGTTTCCTGTAGTGTTTTATTGAACTCTAATATGGACATTTCTGCTTCGTCTTGTAGGACACTGAAGCGGTTCTTAAGTACTATTGAGAATTCATTTCTTGTTTGCTGGTCTATCAGTTTTCTTGTATCAAAATGTAACTTTCTGTGTTCTCCGATTTTGGCTTTCCTTAATTTTAGTTTTATTTTTGCTACCAGAAGGTTGTGATCACTTCCTACATCTGCTCCTTTCCTTACTCGCACATCTTGTAGTGACCGTTTCCACTTGTTGTTAATTAGTATGTGATCAATTTGGTTTTCTGTGGTTTTATCTGGTGACCTCCAAGTCACCTTATGGATGTTTTTGTGTTGGAAAATTGTCCCTCCGATGGTCATCATGTTTTCTTCACAGAAACTGCACAGTCTTTCTCCATTTTCATTTATTTCTCCGATTCCTTCTCTTCCCATGATTCTTCTTTTATCTTCATTTCCTTCACCTACTTTTGCATTGAAGTCGCCCAAGATGAGTAGCATATCATGCTTGGGTATTGTTTCTACTGTTGCTTGGAGGCTGTTGTAAAAATCTTTTAATTCCTCTTCAGCTGCTTCTGTTGGTGCATAACAAACTATAATAGACAGCTTCGTGAATCTTGAGTTGAACCGTGCATATAATAATCTCTCATTTATTGGGGTCCATTTCAGCAATGCTCTTGATGCTTCTTTTGTTATAATCAATGCTACTCCTCCTTCATGAAGATCTTCTTTACCTGACCATATTATTGTATCTTCTGTGTGCTGTGTTGTTAATTTCCTTCTGCCTTGTCCTGTCCATCTTGCTTCTTGTATTCCTAGTATGTCTAGTTTATATCTGTGCATTTCCTTGATGGTTTGTGCTAGTTTTCCAGTCTGGTTTAGTGTTCTTACATTCCAGCTGCCTATTTGCATCTTATGTTTCGGTTCCAGGAGGTCTGCAGTCGGGCTGGGGACTTCCAGTGGCTGGCTTTCATCCACATTTAGTACTACTATGTCTACTAATATCTCTTACCAGTACCTCTTACAACGAAAGCTGAATATCTATCTATCTATCTATCTATCTATCTATCTATCTATCTATCTATCTATCTATCTATCTATCTATCTATCTATCTATCTATCTATCTATCTATCTATCTATCTATCTATCTATCTATCTATCTATCTATCTATCTATCTATCTATCTATCTATCTGTCTATCTGTCTATCTATCTGTCTGTCTGTCTGTCTATCTATCTATGTGTGTGTTTATATATGTATATATATATGTATATATATATATATATTGTAATTCACGGACATGACAAAGAATATAGATCAGTATGTGACAAAAGATACTGCAAACCGGCTTTATAAAAGAGGATTTGAGACATAACTAAACATATACTCTTGAATATGACTTGGGCAATACCAGCGATACAAAACATGTTGTAGAAATTAGTACATTGGGTAATGATCTACTATTAAGAGACATGACTATATTTATTGAAACAAGAGTCCTTACTGGAGTATTGAGTTGAAACCAAACACCGAAAAGAGTGCTATAGAAGAGGTGAAGATATGTTAAGAACCGTTGCCACTTATAACATGTGTAAATATTTTGCATTGAGAGATATACTGCTGTTATTATGCATTTTTACTATGTCTGCATGCTTGTTATAATATGACTGATATGAATCATTTTATTTGATTGCATTGTGTTAGATTATCATATTTTAAAGATGATTACATTTCTGTGCTAGAGGAGTTGCTTATGTGCCAAGGAGAAAATGAGAGGTGGGATTGGGAAAGGACACGAAACGTCTGGGATGTCTGTATATATATGGGATGAGGAGATGGAGTAGAGAGGAGAAGTACTGATTATGAGAGAAGTATTAATTATGGGAGGTGTCCAAGAGGAGACAGCCAAAGAAGAATAAATATTAATTATATAGGTTTTATTGTACTGCTGTACATTAAGATAACCTAGAAAATATAATATAATGGAAATATAATGCTAAATATTCCAAACCCTACACTATCCAGAAAAACATTAACCACTAGATCGCGGACCAAAGTAGTAGAAAGTATATTGAAGTGATAAAAGTTGACCAAGCACTCCAATTTAAGAAATAAACAAATAATAACCTCAGTAAATGTACTTTTAAGAGAAATGTAAAAAAAAAACAAACCACAAGAATAAATAGAAAAAAATAAAACATTTTTACACTTTCTTTGACCCGTTGACATACAACAAGGAGTTGTGGTCAGCATCGAGCCTGGTTGCCTTTCCATAGCCAGCTCTAGAAGGATCCATTTGTCTATTTCTACTTAAACAAATATTCAAAACATCGACCTCCGTCGTCAGAGACGAGTGTACCAACTATTCTATTGAAGAAGTGCTGTGTTGCATGACGAACGACAAGATAGTTATGGCATTCATTTTGTCACACTAACGACATTCAAGACTATATATGATAATGTGTTAACAAGCGATAGTTGGCCGTTTTAGATGTTTTCTGTAATATAAATTAATCTAACATCAAACTAAACACTTATAAGCCACAGACTAGACCAGATGTACTATTTGGGTCATAAAAGTGGATTATAATGAAACAAGATGGAAACCAAATACAAACATTCGGTAATAGAATCCTCAGAAGAATTGATGGATGGGTAAGAGATCCCATAACACAACAATATAAGATAAGAAGTAAGAAAGAAATCTACACATTGTTTAACTTTCTGCTTATAGCAGCCATCACTAAAAACAGCCTAGTAGTATGGTCATTTAGAGAGAGTGGAGAAGGAGAAGCAAACAAAGAAGGCCCAGACAGAAGTCATGAAAGAGGTAGACCTAGTCAGAGATGGCGAGACGATCTGGACGAGGATATACGCCCTCTTGTAAAAGACAGTTAGTAAGAAAATATCAGGGACAGAGAGGAATTGAGACATGGTTTGTCTGCAGAAATAGGCCTCAAGGCTAGGAAAGATGATGAATTCAGCAGTTGCTCAAAGAATAATAAGAAAAAACAAATAATCTGCACAATGAGTTTTTCAGGTATTTGAGTGTGTAAACTATGAGAAGTTCCATAACAGAATCGAAGAAGCTTAACAGCTGAATAAAATAATAGAAGTCGAAACGTCAGAAGTTTTCTTTTTTAAAGTTCTAGGACCCAGAGCTCCAGTGATATGTTTTCTCACTGGTGGTGGAGCTTAGCAGAAGGATGCTTAATAACTCCGTCAGAAGAAATAAAATTCCTTTAAAAAAACCTCCTAAATCTGATGATACGGCAAGTTCTTACAAGCCTGCACAGTGGCATCGGATGTCTGCTAATGGGGGCATGTAGGCCAGGTTTTTATCTTAAAGCAAATGAAGCAAAGAGACAGTTCTGTTTCGTGTTGAAGCTTTACAGTTTGTACTTTTGTAGACCAAAACAACCGGCCATAAACACTCGCTGGCGGAAGTAACATTCAGCATAAACAGAACTACCGTCCCACAGTCACTCCTGTACGGGAAACAGTTGACACGACACAGTGGACTAGACAACATATGAATGCACCCGTGGACGTTCGCTGACACAACGAGGCACTTTGAATGTTACCGTGCAATGACACACACGTCTAGCACACTCAAGTTGTTACTACGCAGGTATACTAGCACAACAATGTGTGCATGCCGCAAGTGGTAATCGCAAAATTTACACAGCTCAGCCCAAAATACAGCTCAACGTAAATGTACAGCTCAAGCTAAATGTTCAGCTCAGCCAAAAATACAGCTCAACCAAAAATGCACAGCTCAGCCAAAACACAAAACACTTAAAGACCATGCTCATTATACATCAAATGCAAGCAGCAGTTGAAGGTTCTGGCACAGAAAAATAAACATGCCAACACATACAGTGGAACAAACTTACAAACACTCTTTAGAGCAAACAAAAAAAGCTATCATAGGTATAAAAACACTATAAACCAGTAGCCCAATAATTACATGAACAGAACCAGGGTACCAAACATAACAATCATGTTACAATACGGTCTCATAAGAATAATAAATCATACTGCGTGATACTCCTGTTATTCAAGAGCAAGTCCATAAGATCATTTCACACTAGGACGAAGACATCCATACGGCCCTGGAAGTATTTCCAAGAACTGTCTGTCGCACAAGGTAAGTCTTACACAGGCAAATCCAGGCTTGGAGCACAACACAGTTCCTATACAGTTAATCTGTCTGATAAGAAAGAATCATACATAGTTTCTGGAATACATCATACTCACAACACACCGTCCGTGATTGGAACCCTCACAGAAAACAGCGAGAGAATCAGGGATTGGCTTCTTCTCGATGAACAGCAAGAGAGCCATGGAATGGCCCTCTCTTGCAGAAGAGCAAGCTAGAAACAATATGGGGTCGGTCTATCTCTTTCTCCCTCTCTCTCTCTCTCCTCTCTCTCTCTCTCTCTCTCTCTCTTGTGTGTTCTGTGGTGGGGCGGGCATTCTCTACTAGGCCCATGATGTACTGAATGATGCTGGGTTGGCTATTCTCTGAGTCCAGCTATACTTCTCTCCCAGGTTCTTACCAGCCACACATTAACAACAAGAGACACAGATCTCAAGCAAGTCCTGTGTATCACATAGTTTATTTGTGAACTTGATGAAAATGTGAGAATGACGATATACTGACAGTCGGCAGGCTGCCCTGCCATATGACGTGTCCTTTCATCCATCCAAGACTCCAGTAACAATATAAACAATCCATCTTCACGACGGCGACGTCCATTTTCACGACAGCACGATACAAGAAGCCTTCCTCTCTGTTTCACATTCAAACGTAAACTAAAGTGATCAACCTTTTTCTCCACAGTTCACTCCCTTTTTTCCCGCCAGTCAGGGATTGCTTTGCCCACGTAATGGACCTTTCCTGCCTTTTCAACGACTGTCACGATTTGCTCAGCTCACGTGACGCCCTTTTCCGCGGGTGCGAAAGACATTTCCCGCGCGGAAGAAATTTCAGAGCGAGACTCACACAAACAATGCCCTTTCTGAAAACACAGCAGTTATCTCACATACACTGTTACAAGGGCAGATGGTTGTACTCATCTGACGATATGAGGTGTTACCTCGTTGCTTCGCTCTCAACGAGGGAAGTGTCCTGCCTACATTGATTGTTAAGTTCACAGACAACTGTCATTGTAAACTCTAATGCATTAAAGTGATTTTAAGATGGAGCAAAAATCAGACAATCATAGATCAAGTGAGGAAAGAAAATATTTAAGGATCCATGTACTGTTGAGGGAGATCATGTGTCATCGAATGAAACTGTTTCCTTGGTGACGTTGTCAGATTCCATGGTTACCAGGATACAGGACAAATAGGAGGATTACCAGCCTTGACAGGAATATCACTCGTTTGAAACGTGGAAGCTGCAAAGATGAACTACCTGGCCACATATTGCGAGGTTAGAAATGTGACAGACAGCTTAATAATGGAAATCCAGGTAGACAACGATTGTATTGATCAAGCTATAAATGTTGTGAAAAATCACACTTCGCTGTATTCGCCTACCCACAACCAACTCGCACACACACATAAACGCGCGCACATACACGCATTTCAGTGGCAAAAGCATTGAATTTTAAAAACATTAAATAGCAATTACAAAGACTAACTTTACTAAAATACAAAATGATCTCCGCATTATAACTTTGGCTTCGATGTGAAGCACGCAAAAGTTCATTCGCCACTCTTAGTTTAACGTTTTGAGTTATGGTATACTTCACTGTCAGCTTACTTACTACATTACTAGACTAGAGTTCAGGAGAGAGATCGGGGTTAGCTAGCTGACTTTGATTTATACAACTACTTTATGGCTGAGTTTCTTTTTTCATAACCGTCTCAAGCTGTTCTGTGTTCGACTCGGAATTTTCGTGTTCTGGGCGAATTTCTGTTGTGTGAAATAAAACAATCTTAAGATAATTATTGTGTGAAGTAATACCATGGTAAAACCACTCTTGTGTGAAGTAAGACAGTTGTAAGACAAATCTTGAGTGAAATAAGACAATTGTAAGACAAGTCTTGTGTGAAGTAAGACAGTTGTAAGAAGTTTTCTTCTTTTATTTCGAATCAAAGTTGTTTTAACATGAAAACGTTTATGATTTTGTCTCAGATTTGTATTGTTTGTAGCCCGGTCCTACATAACATTTGACTCGACATTACAAGAGTAAACTTGTCTGATAAGAGGCCTGATAAGGGACACAACGAAGAAGAAGAATGTTCTTCATTCCTCCCATCTTCTTAGATTTATCACTGTCAAGAATATTTTGCAAGAACAGCCAATGTTGCAGCTCAGACTTACAGATTCCAACATAAGCAACTTCATTATATACCAGGGTATATTATTTGATGATTATGTTTCATTAAGTATCGCACGCGCTATCTTGAAGATGAAACTGAACATGTTCAGAGTCTGTAAGTTCAGCTGTCGCAACAAAGTGGCAATTCGATTGTTTGAACCTCAGACAGCAACGGATTGTTGTCACTTCTGTTTCTTGCTGGTTTTTGTAACAATATTGTGTTGTAGATAATTACAGAATAAGTCTCAGGAAAGTTTAAGATTTGTCAAAGAGGAGTAATTGATGTAATTTAAGGCATGCAAGAGTGATGCTCTTGACTTTAGCGTTTCACATTTTGACATTGGACGTTAAGGTTTCACACTTGATGTTAGCGTCAACAGGATCACTATTCTATTCTTTAAAATACATCAATTACTTCCCCTTGACCAAAATCAAAATTTACTAACACATATTCTTTAATTATCTATAACAAAATACTCTTACATTTTGATCATCGTGTCGATTTTCTTTTCAGCTATAATTTTCTACAGCTGGTCAAGAGGAAAGACTTTGATTGCATAATGAATTCAGTTTCTTAATTCGGAATATTTCGTAAGGATTCCCGTTTCACGATTCTGAGTTTTTTTCAAAGAACACACGTCCGCGAGAATTTCGTTACTGCTGGTATCTAGTGGTTTAGAAAAATATTTTTCGACATCTTACTTATACTAACTTAATAAATAATATTTTTCTTGTCCTGCTAAGAGCATGACTAATGTAAATCTCATTCTCTTATGAGGTACTAATGTTTTGTTTTTTATTTTAGACTTTTTCAAACCAGCGAAACCATAAATGCAAGTATGTGTACTACTAGCGCTTTTGTATTCAGGCATACAACTATTCATGTGACAGCATTTGTTAGGTTCAAATGATTTAAATGCAGGACCAATATCTATTGATCTTAAAATATTTTTTTTTCATTTGTGTCTGGATTAACCACATTAGTCAAAATGAAAAAATAATGTAAAAATCAATGTACTCTTAAAACTTCGGAAAAACAAAAAAAAATATACGATTCAGTATTACTTTTAGTTTATCAGAATAAATTTAATAAAATAAAAGGAAGAAAGATATTACAGCAGAAATAATCAGGTTAACTGTATTGTAGGAATAGTAATATTTTAAAATGGGATAATAATGTCCGTTATTTATATGATGTTATACTGTATTTTTATATTGTTGTTGGTTCTTATTTATTTTTAGGTGCGTAAAGATTGACGATTGCACAAACACATTCACACATTCCACCAGTGAAAGAAAACAAACACAGTCATACTACTTCTTCAAATAATCATAAACTTATATTCTTAAATCATCTGTTACACAGTTAGCAAAATCAAACAAAGGATCATCATATATATGTTGTTATTTGTCAGCTTATATATTTATCACCAAAATCATTAAAACAATGTCTTTCAATATTTGGAATCCTACAAAAATAGATCAACGATAAATTAACGGAGATCAGTAAAACGATCTTACACATGTCTGTTAGTTTGATTTATAACAAAAATCGTTCTCTGTATAACATTTCGGAATAATCATACTTAAAGGATTAAGGACTGTAATAGGACTGTAATTATAAAATAAAACTAATTGGAATATACTGTATGCAAACATGCTCTTACATAGTGCATAGTAATATATAATTATGTGCACATACAAAACATGCATTTTGCACGTTGCTAAACACGAATATCTTACAAAGAACAATTTTGTTAATATGGAATTCTGATTACTAAAAGTCTATTTCTATTATCTAAATCATAACAAAGTGATGTCGGGCCTGGTCGGAGGAGGAAAGCACAGAATGAACACAGCTTGCACTCATTCACATCACATAAACATCTCACTCACGCTTGCACAACATATGACCTTCCTCCGACCTGATGACCCTAACGTGCTCAGCGTAAAAAGCCAGACCTATTAAAACTCTTTCATGTTTCCCTTATATACCTGGACAGAGACAGACCTTTCCCAGAATTGCACACGTCCGGTACTAGACAATCTCTGAACCATATTTCCTTCACTTAGAGTTGCCAACCAACAAAGGTTTACCAAATGATTATCTCTTCCCTTACAATATATGCACATTTCTATATTGAAAAAAATGAAAACTAACAAAGATCCTAACTATGTGGTAATTTCATCCGAGTTAAATTTACTAAGGAAAATATTACATTTTATTTTAAAGTAACATATTAGTGTTCTTTCTTTAAGACAGAAATGATCCCTGCTCCGTTAGCCAGATTAAGAGGACCAAGGGAGATGTGGAGCGAGAAGAAAGATTTGCATCATGACACTGGCACACTCGACTTTTGTTCCCTTGGCAGCGCCTCCTGAAAGACTACCTGTACGGTTTAAAGTTAAGGCCTAGGGAGTCGTCTGTCTTAAATAATTTTTAACCACTACATATCTGCACACTCTCAGAGTGAATCTTACCCATTTTGTATAAGGACACACGTATCTTTCATTTAATCTGCAAACCGTCCAGTATTTTGCCTTGATAAAGACAATGATAAACTTAGTATTGTTCTTGTTTGGCTTTTACCTGTGAAAAGACTTATCACGGATTTATAAAACTTAGCGGACATGAGAATGTAGATAAAGAAATCAGCGGTCGCGTTGACTGCCATCAGTAACTCTTCCAGATTTAGTACAAGAGTTTTTATTCTGACTGTCTCTGGCGTGTCAGGATTCACGAAAATATAAGAGAAAATCACAACTGACGGAATGTTGTAACAGATGTAGACAATGCAGACAATCAGTAACATACGAGAGATCTTGGCGTCCCCGTCTTTTCTGTTTAATTTATTCGATGTCATAGTTTGGCGTTGCTTGGTTAACTGTCGTAGTTTGTACGCTATAACACAACAGTTTGCAGCAACCACAAGACAAAACAATATAAGTACGCAGTTTATAACAATATCTCCAAAGATCTTTAACATTAGTTTGTTCTTTTGATACCAGTCAGTAAAGCTTTCAAATGGAAGAGTCCGGTTGTAGAAATTACTGAACTTCCATCTAACTTCACGATATGCCACTAACCAAGGACTCCAGAAAATGATCCAAAAAATATACGTACAGGCCAAAACGGCAATCATTCTTCCACGAGTGATCCAACGAGAGACTTTCAGAGGGAAAACAACTACCAGAAACCTTTCTATTGAGATGATCACGATGTGAGACACACCGATCAGCATGGACAAACGACTGCATCTATAAACATAGGTTATCGCATACGACCGGTAAATATGACTAAGAATGGGGTTAACTATCCCCAAAATGCAGAACATCTTTTGTATAGACAGACTCAAGAGATAAAACAGATCACAGGCAGATAAGGACAATAAGAGAATGTTACTGGTGTCCTTGAACCCAGTACGTGACATAACAATCGTAGTGAGAATATTTCCGAATATACCAACAATAGCAACTATATAGATGAGGTAACAGTTTATCATAGTCTCAAAGATTGTTATCACCTCCAAGTTAAAACTTGTCTCCTCCGGTTCCATAATTTCTTATATCACGGTTAGTGACAGGTAGGAAATGTGATACAGGAATCACGGTGTGGTAAGTACTCTTCGTGTGTAACATAACATTTGTTAAAACATTGCCTTTTATCAAGTCTTACTGACTTCTTCTGATAAACTCGAACGAGCATTTATTGTTTATGATTAAGTGTATTTGCACCTGTGTGACCATCATGCGTCAAGTATGAGGTGAGGATTGAAATGTTTATAGAAACGATCCTCTTCCTGTTTTTTTTCCAACCGTACGTATAGCAAAGAAACTAAAATCATAATGAAGACAGGCAAAATACAACGTTTAAAACCTGGCACAAACTGATCTTTAATGTCCTTCCTTCTTTTTATTTTGTTTGCCTTGCGACGTATTAACCAGAAAGGCGCCATAAATGATTATGTTTCACAGAAACTGTACGAATGTTTTTTTTAAAAAAAGTAATATTTGATTTTTTAAAAATGAAAAAGAAGGTACCCGAAGTCGCATCTTCCAGCAGTGACCTTAATTAAGATGAGACGAAGTTATTATATTAAGAAAGTGGTCATTATAATTCTGACTTCGTCAGTTAAATTACAGTCAGACGTAGAGATCTCAGCAGGAAGACGTGGAGAGACAACACGTCTTTCATAAATATATTCATCTGGAAGAAGAGATTAGGACAGACGTCAATACGGACTCCACTGCGAGAGAAACTTTATCATTCCATTGTGCGAGAAATTATGTCAGCGAGAGATCTGCCAGAACTGAAACGTCATTTTGTTGAGATAAATGAAGATAAACTGAGATAAACAGACGAGATTATACGATAGTATAGGAAAATCAAAAAGAAAAGAAAATCATTTCACCGATTTTGATTTATAATTCTTGTAATTTCCTGAATGGATGTAGACCGTAGAAGCGTCTGGTGGGTGTTTTTAAATGACTTTTTTGGTACTATCCTCTGTTATACACACCTAGAATTTCAAAATACCTTCAATTACTCCGTGAATTGATACTATTATCAAGGAAATACTTTCACTCTGGAGAAAGAAATTGATTCTTAACAAAACAATGAAAAGTGCGAAAAATGGCGCATTAGACTAGAGATGATACATATTTGAAGATGAATACTTTCAGAATTAGATCATAATCTGTAATAGCTATAGGATTAGATCATAATCTGTAACAGCTATAGGATCTTTTAAAAAATATTTTAACCAAGCCGTTGGTAAGTTTAAATTACTTTTTTCTCCCGAACTGTGAACTGGAGAGTGAAATTAGCCACATTATATGATAAACTGTTCTATCAAACTATTGCGTACTCAAAAATTAATAAAATTATTCATTTGTTTGAATAAGATCACTTCAAAGAATGTTCAGAATTGTTTCACACGTGATAATTCACTTGCCGTACAAACTGCATGAAAAAAAAAGTTGTTTTGTCTGTACATAGTTCATAGCTTGTCACTGTACCGTGTAACTAGGAAATTAACAATGTATGGAAAAACACCCATGATTTTTAAAAA